>CAOLHI010000074.1:600000-1033291 GCA_948474755.1 Ctenosaura bakeri | reverse complement strand
ATGTGATTTTAATTTGGGGCATTCCAAATTGTGCCAGTGGTCTACACTGCAGGGATGGTGTAGATGTTTTTGTTTGTTTTTTCGTTTTGTTTTTTCCTTTTGTTCCTTAGCAGGGACATACCGAGAGCTTGCTAAGACAGCCACCAGCTCTGATGCATGGCAGATGCCCCTCAGCATTCCTGAGCAGGTATCCTGATCCATTCAACTCTCTGATGGCAGCTAATCATTCTGTATGTCAAGACGGACAGCCAACTGCTCCAGACATGTGCTTATTGAACAAGGGCACCTCTTGTTGTATCCTAAAGCATCTTGATTACCCTTTGATACAAGGGGGGGTGGTGGAAAACTTTTGAGCCACCCTCTTGAACAGATTTCCTCTGAAAGACTTAAGATCTACTTTCTACTCAAAGACATTGAACTCTTTGCACTAAAAGCCTGATGAACTATGCAGTACATTTCATCTGTTGGACTTTCTTTTTCCCCCTGCTTTTATTACAGAAGATTTTTTTTTTTTAATCCACCACACAGACTTTTTGGACACTTGAAGAGGGTTAATTCCTCATTCCATCTATACAAATCTGAAAAACAAACAACAACAACAACAACACTCTTTTGCATGTATTTTTACTTCAATTTTTTTATGTTCCAGGAACTTTTGCCTATGAACTGTTTATCTAACTATGTAATGCTGCCATTCAATTGAACTCTTGCCTTCATTCAGATTTTGGATTGCTACACCATTTTCTGTGATTGATGATGTATTTGTTTCCAATTGTTATATAATGTATACTTCTAGTAATTTCTGCTTCAATTGTTCTAAACTCAGAGCTTGAGTGTAGTATGTGTGATGTTATGCTTTCTGCTTTTCTCTCTTTCCTTTTCATGTATTTTTAGTGTGATTTTACAAGATTTGTAGAAATGTGGTAGGATTTGAACTCAGAACTCATAGATTTGTTAGCTGCCTACTTTTATTGATTTTCAATTGATCATTGTTATTTTTCTGAATTGTTTGCATATTGCTACTGTAAATCTGAACACAACCCTGCTCTTTTTGTAGCGGGGGGGGTGATTTTCATCTGATAAGCTGTAGACGGGGATGATGTGTTTTGTTATTTTTATCTGTCTACAACTATCATTATTAAAGAAGACGTCATAACATAGAATAGGAATTTTTATTAGATAGATCAAAGAAGATTTTGTATGGTCCAATTGTGGAAAATACTGCCAATCAAGTTAGCTAGTGTGTGTGTTGTTTTTATTTGCTGTTTACCTTTCAATAAAACTGCTATTTTGGTTACCTTTAAACTTGCTTGCGTGCTCTCTGACCTGAAGCCGTAGACATTGGGTTAAAGATCCCTGCTAAAGTTACCCTGCCTCTCGTTTAGCCAAGAGAGTGCTCGAGTTAAATTCCCCCAGCTTGTGTTTTTATTTGGTAATTTGGGCGCCCCTCCCGGGACCCCCAATATACAGGGTAACAGTAGCACCGGGTCGTTGTTGGTAGTCTCCCATCGAAGTACTAACCAGGGCTGACTCTGCTTGTCTTCTGAGATCAAATGGGATCAAGCTTTGAAATCCAGAAACAGAATTGCTGGTATTTCCCTGGAGCTCTTGGGCCATGGGGAGGATTCTTGAGAAGCAACTGCCCATCCAAGCTTGTGCTGCTTCACCAATTTGGTCGCTGTCCTCTGGATACCCTCCAGCCTGTCCATATCCTTCAGGAGATGAGGTGCCCAGAACTGGATACAAGATTCCAGATGAGGTTTAACTAAAGCAGAATAGATGCTGCCATTAACTCCCTTGACCTAGACAGCATACTCGTATTGATGCAGCCAAGAATTGCATTGGATTTCTTGGCTGCCTCATCACACTCCTGACTCAAGTTCAGCTTGTGGCCCACCAAGACTCCTAGACTTCTTTCACACGTACTGTTATCCTGCCACATGTCCGCCATCCTGTACTTGTGCATTCCATTTTTTCTGCCTAAGTGCAGGACCTTACATTTCTCTCTCTTGAAATTCCTTTTGCTAGCTTTGGCGCAGGTCAGTCTTATCTGTTATGGTCATTTGGAATGTTGATGCTGCCCTCTGCATATTATCAACCCCTCCCAATTTGATGTGATCTGCAAATTTAATCAGCATCAGAAAAATAGAGAAGTCAGAGGCCCTTTCTGCACGAGGCGAGGGAATCGCTCCGTGCTGTTACCTACTGCTTCTTCTGGGGTCCGAAGGAAAGCGGTCTGTCCCTGAAGCCCTTCCGCAGGGCTCCTCCTTGGTCCAGGCTGAATCGGAGCAGTGCGAGGTCTGTAGATCCGCACTGCTCCGGCTTCCAAAATGGTGGTTTCCAGCTCCCAAAATGGCGGTTTCCAGCTTCCAAAATGGCAGCTTCCGGCTTCCAAAATGGCAGCTACCAGCTTCCAAAATGGTGGCTGCCAGCTTCCAAAATGGCAGCTTCCGATTGGTTGTGGGTCCTGACCAACCACTGAAGCTTGCCACGCCTAAAGCCTGCCCTCTGCAGAATCCAGGCTTGCATTGGTGTGAGCCTGCAAATCTGCACAAGGGAGCAGGAACGCAATGGCGCATTCCAGGAAAATAAAGACCTGTTTTTTCCAGTCTTTCAAAAACATGCTGGAGGACCACTTGGGGTCGTTTTGGAGAGGACTGAGGTGTGGATCTCTGGTAAGTAGTCCGCTCCTAGTCCGCTCCAAGGTGCAGACGAACTCCGTGAGAGGATGCACTGCCCTGTTCTAATTGCCTGGTGTGGAAAAGGCCAGAGTCAGATATTCCTAACACTACTGAGCTCACTGTAGTGAAATTGTCTTTCCAAGGGTGGACCTTGCTGTGGAATGTGTGTAATCCCACTCTCAGGCTCTAAGAATACTGGCTGCATTTTTGTTCCTGCACCATTCACATTTATGTATTTGGAAGAACTAGTGAAACTTCTAAAGTTTTCCCTTCACAACAACAGCTGATCAGATTCAGGAGCAAATGCTGGGCCTAATTTTGGAGCATGGAATGCCCTCTGTGGGTACCATACCCTCTGAGTGAGTTTTCTTCCTCTTCACCAGTGTTTCCATGACCCATTCAGTTGCCCACTTCCTCTGGGACCAATTCCACACAATTGCCAAGAATGAAAGTGTTACCCTGAAAATTGGGGGTATCTCGAGGACACCCAAACAGGCTTCAAATTAAGGGAATTAACAGAGAAACTCAAAGCTTGCGAGAGGTCTGTGCAAGGAATCTTTAACCCTATGTCTATGGGGTCAGAACCACGCAAAAGTCAGAGGAACAATCTAAAGTAACTTTATTAAAACTAACAGAGAAAGTCACAACACACGTTAACAAATAATCCTATAATCACACAAGGGCTACAGAAATGAAGTTGGAAATAAGAGACAGTTGGGAGAGAGGGCATATGGACCTTAGTCTAGGCGTCCTGGAGAAGGAGGAGATTAGCAAAGGCTCGGTGTAAAGCACCAAGGGGAGGCTGGATCCTGGAACTGGAAGGCTGGAAGCAGCAGCGTTTCACAGCAGGTCAGAGATGCAGGTTGCGTTTAGCTCTCAGCAGCATCTGAGAGGCTTGAGTGGCACACCTCGGTAGCAGCAAAACAGGCCCTTGTCCAGTCTGGGAGGCTCTCCAAAGAGGCTCAAAAAGTGAAGATTTTTATAGCCAATTTCTGTCCTCAGGCCAGGTATCGGCTAGCAAAGTGGCGTTAATGGGCGATGATTGCGGAATATAATGTTAGGCAAATATCTCGACCTCTCCTCTGTATTGTTTCTCCCAGGAAAGTCCAGGTGCGTGATAGGTTTAAAATTCCAAATTGATAGGTTTTGTTTGTTTGGCTATGCACAGTTCATCAACGTAGCTTGGGGTGTGACAGTGTCCAGGAGTAAGTCTATTGTCTGCCTAGAGATATGTGACTTGGAACAATAGGTCAGTCTTTTAGCCTAAAGGACGTTGTCTACATTCCCATACAGCAGCAAAGGGCGTTGTTGGTCTTAAGGATCTAATTCAAAACCAATTATTACTTGCAGCCGACCTTTGCTAGCCAATATCCAATATGGGGGAAGTCAGGCCAATTGTAAGGTTCCTCTCTTAGGGTTACTCTGGGGTGTAACAAAAGCAAAAGGCAAATGAACTGCTGTGTCTTTTCTTTCTAGTCATTTCTGACATGTTCAGAAGAGTAGAAGTAAGTAGTAACAGCAGCAGGATCAGAAGGTTCTGGGGTTGACACTGGGTTTTGGCCTCAACAGGTGGTCTGCAATGTCTGCCTGTAACATCAGCCCTGGCAGGACTTAACCCCCTAACTATGGAAAAATGGGGGGGAGGGAAGTTCCATATGCCAGTTTCAGTGATCATCATGAGTGTGCTAACACTGATATGTACACATGGTCTACTAACACTAGTATAGCCTTAGATAAGAAAAAAGGTGCATATTGGTGCTTACATGCATTTGCTGTCATCTAGAAACATCCTTGCATGTCTGATGGGCTTTGATAAACAGAACATTAACATCACCTTGCACACAGTGTTTTTCAATGAAGTCTGTATACAGTTAGCTGCTTGTCCTATGGATGTATCTTTGTGCTGACTCTAAGCAAACTGACTCTGATGGTAGTAAAGACCAGCCAGAAGGAAGTGATGATAATCATGCATTCAATCAGTCCTTGCAAGATGCCATTATCAAGAGACAAGCCTCCATGTGTGAGACAGGAGCAGCTGTTCAGTAGGGATGGAAAATATATTGGAAAATATTTAATAAATGTGTTTCTCAAGTGTCAGGAGACCCCTGTGAAAAGAATCCTGAGTGAATAAGAAATTTGGAGTTCAGGAGTTATTCTGTCCAAAATTCGCACAATTTTTTTGGTTCATAAAACAGCATTTCTGATTTTCTGTGCAGGAAATAATATTGCTGAGAACAAGTCCCCAGCTACATTTTTTCTGCATGGAAATATTATCTGCACAGAAAATGCTGTATTCTGTACAAGAAAGGTGAACACATTGTACACAAGTCTTGAGCTATGAAATTTTTTAGTGCAGGAAGAAAATTGCTAAAATAATTTACTGCTTTCCTTCAAAACGAAATTAGCAAGGAATTAGATACCTACTATGCAGTTATCAGAGATGGAGAGATTAAGTCATGTTTCACTTGTACCTGTGAACCAACCCTTGCTGACTGGTGGTGTGAACTGACTCAGTTGAAACATGTACAGCAAGATTAGTCTTTAGTATTAGAACTACAAAAGCCAATTTATATATCCTAGTTAAAGGAGGCTAAATACCCTAAAGGTACCAGATCGTGTCTGATCTTGGAAGCTAAGCAAGATCGCCCCTGGTTAGTACTTGGACAGGAAACACCAATGAACACACTATATGCTGTAGGCTATATGTCAGAGGAAGGTGCTTTAAAACCACCTCTGAGTATTCCTTACCTAAGAAAAATTTCTTGCCTATGAATAATTCATGAGGTCTCCACAGGTTGACAGGCAACTTGAAGATGCATGCATGTGTGTGTGCACACACATCCTAGTTAAGCAATGTATGAACCAAGCCTTTGATTATTTTCCCTCTCTCTTTGTCTGTGTTCATATGAAGAGCCTCTATGCCTATTAGACTATTGTAACACAAACATTAAAAGGAATGAACTAGTTCTATAGGCTCAGTCTTAGTGGTGGTCTGATTAATTTTGCTGATGATGCCTTCCCTTCTGATCAAAATTTCTCCTCTGGAAAATAAAAATCCAGTAATATTTGTACTGGATACCTGCCAGGCCTCTAGAGAACATTTTATACTAGTTAGGTCACAGTGGACCATAAGGATGAGTGGGTTTACTGCACAAGGTTGCTTACAGGTCATTCCTGATGGCCCTAACAGCTGAGCCAAGACACACCTTGCAGAAGATAAGCAATGTTACTTTCTCCCTGTACTAATGAGAACTCCATGGTTGACATTACTGTTTCCTTTCCCTCTCCGCATTGTGCTTTGCTTCCTTATTAATGAATCAAATAGCATAGTGGTGTTCAAGTTGTGCTGTAGGGAAAAATGAAACCCACAGAGTCTTATCAGGAGAGTGCAAACCCTGGGGGTGGAGACAACCGGGATAATTACCAGGCCCACACAAGGAAGGATCCATGTCAACTCTGACAAATAATAGTTGTAGATTTGTTTATGTAGTCTGTTAACTACATGCTATGTAAAAGAACAGAGAACCTATACAATAATATCTATTCATAACATAGTAATACATGTCATAGTAACTATAGGGATTAAATTTATGCTGACAAACAGTAATACATTCCAGCATTCATGAGCCAGATCCCTACTTGAAGGGGGGGGCAGGGGGCGGGGAGTGTGATCCATGAGACCCATGCACCTCAAGGCTGTTTTTAGGTCCCCAAAGCCACATATGTTTTGGGAAAAAAAAAGAATATTTTTTAAAATAAAAATGATCCCCCATCCCCATAGGGGTTATGGGAGGTAAGTTCACCATGTTTCTGGCTGCCCCCTGGACTGTTTTAGACCCAAACGAGGTCTTTATTCTATCAGGGAGTAAGCCAAAAATTGACACAGGCAAAATTAAGGGAGGGTGATGTGATTGGACACACTGTATTTAAAACATCACAACCCATAGCACAATTGAATACACTTACAAATTAATCAAAATGTGCTGTTCTTATAAACCACACTAGTGGAGCTTTGGAAGCAAGTCAGGAGAAAAATGGCATAGCATTTGGAAAGGGAAATAGCAAGAATCAACAGGAAATGACATTTGTACTGATCGATCCTCTACTGTTTAGTTACTCAAAATGACCTCATCTGGAACAGCTCATTATCAGGAATTCCTGGGCTTGTGCTGGAATCTAATTGATTGAGATGCCCAAGACTATGTGTGTTTAGGGTGTAAGCAGAAAAGTGTTTCAGGACCCTGAATAGTGCCTCCCTGATCTACTCTGCAGGGCTCCTAGAGATTCAGCACCTTGGACAGTTCAATTTATGAAGGATATTGCCTGTTTAAATGTCCAAGCTAAGGGAACAATCACTGTCTCTATATTTCCTTAATAAAATTCCTCCATTTTGAATTCTAATCAGCTTTAAAGGTTGTTCTTGTTGTCAGCCTCTTGTCCTACTTAAAATTATACTGACACTAATTGGCAAAGTCAATGCCTGGGTTCTCAGCAGTGGTAGAACTTGCCACCAGCAGGGTAGGGGCATGGGAGGAGGAGCGTGGGCGAGGCTATGGCCAGCGTGGGTGGGGCAATGATGTGCATGGGCTGGGCAGCAACAACGCAAGTGGGTGGGGTGATGATGCACAAGGGTGGGGCTACAGCACATGTGGGCAGAGTGATGACACATGTGGGGCATGTGGGAAGAGCGATGTGTGGGGGCAGGGCTACAGCGCACATAGGTGGGGTAATGATGCACATGAGCGAGGCAATGGTGCAAGTGGGTGGGGTGTTGGCACACATGGGTGGAACAATGACACAAATGGGTGGGGCTACAGCATGCACAGGCAGGGCAATGATGCATGTAGGCAGGGCTATGATGCACACGGGTGGGGTGATGGTGCACGTGGGCAGGGCGACAGCATGTGGGCAGGCAGACAAAGAACAGCACCGCCTCTCAAAAAGTGCTGCCCAGTGTTCACTGCTTCTGGCACCCCCTGTCCCTATGCCAGTGGCTCTCAGCATCAGCTTCCAGTGCTCTGTTATACTCTGTAACTATATTTGTTATATTTCACTGCTGAGCAAAAGCAACATGTGTGATTCAAGGTTCATTGTTGATTATTGACTGAAGAATATAGCTAGCAACAATATATCAGGGCCTTGGGAAAGTGAACATCCTTATGTGACTTCTGCATATGCACTGTATGGTCCGTGACATCACTGCCCAATCTTATAAACACCCCCCCCATCCTTGTAACAATAAAGGGTTCTTCTCTTACTCATGCAAGAAGTGGTTTGGCTCCATTCTTCTTTAGGGAGAGGAAGGACACTTTGGCCAAAGCTTCAAAGTGAAAGTCCTTTCCAGGCTGATTCAGAGTTCACCTGCAACCAGGTGTCCCACTCAGGTGACAATATGGCAGATATTTTAGATCTGACCTTAACAAGGTTTGAGTTCAAAGGTAACCCTAACCAAGGGCTAAGGATCCTCTTAAGCTGCAGAACAGAGCAGAGGCGTGTGGTTTTGGTCCCTATTATTGAAAGATCTGAAAAGTAGGGATGAAAACCCTCAGCTTGTCTCGCGTGCAAGTTTTCAGTTTGTGAGAAGGACTTTTGTGCAAACTGTGTAAACTGCAGAAATGCATCATGACAGTATGACAGCTACTGCCCTGTTGTGGGGATTTTAAAAAGAATAAGCATCACATGGGCTGTTTGCGTGATTTGGATCTGTCAGCTAGTCTTTTTGTTCTTGCTACATGCAAGGACTTTCCTTCACAAGGGGAAAAATCATTTGATCTGTGGAAGCCTCGACAGGGAAAATAGCACTCAGTGGCCAGAATTCTGTTGAAATCTAACATATTAGTGTGTTTCAGTTTGGAAGTGGATTTGTGCAATGTGAAACATCAGTGTGCAGTTTAAGATTGCAGAAGTGAAATTATGCATGAAGTGCTAAGGTACATGCATGCACATTCAGTTACACATTTTGGTATGCACCTGTGAATGCATTCAGCAGTTTAATGTTGCCATTCACAAGATAGGCTGCATAGCAGAATGAATGAGCAATTCTACATCCACTGGTTTTCACTATGCAAGTCCAATGAAGAGCCTTGGCCAGCATTTCACTCTTGCAGTAGATGTAAAAAATTTCAGCAGCCTCTCCCATCAAGAATCTTTCCCTCCTTTCAAATAATTTTAAAGGTAGATTTTGTAAAGACACCAGTAATGTTCCTGTTGGATATTATATGTAAGGATTTAGGTGGTAAATATGGATTGCTTCTTTGTTGTATGAGAACAGCTGCAAGAATAGTGATTACTCAAACTTGGGAACGGATTGAAGCATCAGTGACAGAAGATTGGATTGTTAAGGTTGCTGAGCTATCCCAAATAGCCAAACTAATGTGGGCTTTAAAGGATAAGCCAATTAAAGATTTTTTGGGAACTGTTAATGCAGTGGTTCTCAAACTGTGAGGTGGGATCCTAAGCTGGGTTGGGGGCGTAAAGGAAAGTCAGCCTGCAAATACAGTAAATGTGAAAAAGGACAAGTCTCTCTGTGTGTGCATGTGTGTACCATTGAGGACTGATTGTTCTCTGCAAAAGAGCAACACAAAGGCCCTTTCCGCACTGGCCTATTAAAACGGTGCAGAGCGACCTTCAACGGAGGTCTTCTGCACCGTGGAGTGGACTGGGGAGGACTACTTTTTGTAGTTCCACACCTCAGTCTGCTCTGGAGTGACCGGAATTGGTCGCGCAGCGTGCTTTTTAAAAACCTCTTTTAAGAGGTTTTTAAAAAGTATGGAGCACACGACTCTGTGTTGCTCCGTCGCCGTGCTCCAGTGCAGATCTGCCGGGGGCGGGCTTTAGGCTGGTGAGCTTCTCTGGCGAGCTTCCAACTGGAAGGCGCCATTTTGGATGCTGGAGCAGTGCGGAGCGATGAGCTCGCACTGCTCCTCATCAGGACGGACCCAAACGGACCCACCAAAAAGCTAGTGAGTAGCGGCAGGGAGCGTTTCCCTCGCCGTGTGTGGAAAGGGCAAAAATGTCTTCTCCTGTTATGTCTTCTTCCAGCTTCAAATATAGCAAAAGTTGTCTTCCCTACTTTCATGCTTTTCCCACTCAGCTTCTCCAAATGTTCCATCATTAGTATAGCAATGAACCACAAGATAGTCTGTCGTGTGAGAGGGAAGTGAAAAGAGGCAGCAGAGAGCAGAAGAGCTCAGTATTAAGATGGAGGGAGTGTGCAGCATGAAGGGGCTGGGAAGAGAGAGAAGGGGGCATAGAAGAGGACATGGGGAGCATGACATGGAAGAGGAGGGTGAAATATCCTCAAATAGATGTAAAGGGGCCCCGGGTAGAAAGTTTGAGGACCACTGCATTAATGGACTTTTTGAGCAAAAAGAAATCAAACAATGCAATAATTTGTGGATAAGTTTGCTTAAATAGATCTGTAATGGTAGCATCAAATTTTTCTGACTTATTTTCTTTCTCTTTTTACAGTTTTATGAGGAGATCAGAGCCCTTTTTTGTGTTTTAGTAAGTTAGTGTTTAGTCAGTTAGTAAATTAGCATTCTAGTGAGTTAGTGTTTAGGGTTTTTTTTTTTTTTACCATGTAGTACTGTTAGTTTACTGTGTAGTATTGTGTTTTAATTTCAGTTTATGTCCCTGTTTAAAATGTTAGTCAGTGTTCATGTTATTCTGTGTTCAAACTGGTAAGTGTGTGTGTGTCTATGTCTTTGTAAACTTTTCCACCTCCCTCCCCCCTCTCTTTCCTTCTTTTCCTTACTTTATTTCTACTCTGACATATATTATGGGATCTCAGGCCGCTATAGAAATCAGTTTAAAAAAATAAAGAAATTTTGAAACAATTAAAAAAAATTAAACAGACTAAAAACATATTAAATTATTTAATCTTACTAAATTATATGCATATAGTTTCGGATGTCTTAACCTGTTAAATTATTTGTTAAGACATCCGAAACTATGTGCATATAATTTAGTAAGATTTCTTCACATCTCTAGTATAAAGCTACATTCAGGTTTATATTGATTCATACTGAGACCTTGTTCATTTATGGGCTTATCAGATGACTATGTTTATTCATGAATCTATTCCACTGAGGTGGGAACAAAAAGCTAACACTGGAAGAAGCAACTGTACTCTCTTCCTCCCACTCTTCCCCTATAATTCATCACAACATCACTTACAGTAGTTTTCTCCCCATCCTGCTCACTACTAATACTGAAGTCAGGCTGAAAGCATTTAAAGCAGCAAAGCATGGAGAGGTAAGACATGAAAAGAGGAGTATTCCATTTTGTTCACTTTTAGTTGTACATATTAGACACAAACATAGCCCTTGGATAGATGGGGCATGCTGATTTCAGTCTCAAAGGAAGCAATAAGTAATATTAGCAATTCTCTTAGTGCCACAAGAAAGTCTTTGAGAACTATGCAATTTCGAAAGTCTGTTCATGATTCAGTATTTAAACTGTGCAAAATTTGCATGAGATCACAAAGCACATTTTCACAGAAAACAGCAATCCCCCCATCCCATGGGAAACAGAATTTTCTACACAACAAAAACATTTCCTGTTCAGGAAAAATAGTTCTGCAAATGGTTGTCTTCTGGGATGGGCGGGAGGCATGTGTGAATTTTGTGCAAAATGAATCTCTAACTGAAAACTGTTGCCGATTCAGAATTCTCCTTGCCAGGACTTTTTGATATTCAAGAAATACATTTCAAAGCAGTTTTTAAAAATATTTTCAAATATTCTTTCCATCCTTAAGGCAGATTAGCTTGATGCTGCCTGACAGGCATGATAACATTTTCATCCAGTTGCACTTCGGCCATAACAGCAGCTCTACAACAACTAGCATTTACTCCAATGAATAATTTCAGGAATTTGGAGACAGAAGACAAAATCTTCAGTTCTAAATTCAAGTATGGCCAATATAGACAGCTATACCCTAACAAATGAGGTTAGCTTTCCTGACCCATGACTCTCTCTCTCCCTCTGCTGCAGCAAAAAAGGCAAATGCTGTTGTTGTTGTTGCATGCCTTCAAGTCATTCCTGACTTACGATGATCATAAGGTGACCATATCCTGAGGTTTTGTTGGTAAGGTTTGTACAGTGAGGGGTTGTTTTTGTCTTCCTCTTAGACTGAGAAAATGGGACTCACTCAAGGTCATCCACTGGGTTTCCATGCCTGCGTGGGAACTCAGACCCTGGTCTCTCAGTGTTCTATTCCAACATTCAAAGCATTATACCACACTGGTTCTCTAAATGCTATTTTAGCCTGCATTAATAAGAAACATAGTTTCTCAGCGGAGGGAAGTAATAGTCCCACTATATTCTGCACTGGTCGTGCCTCATCTGTGGTAGTGCATTCAGTTCTATGCACCTCATTTTAAGAAGGATATAGACAAGTTGGAGCAGGTTGAGACAAGGGGCAACAAGGATGATAAGAGATATGGAAAACAAACCATATGAGGAAAGGTTGAAGGAGCTGGGCTTGTCATCTTAGTGAAAAGAAGTCTGAGGGTGAATCTTTCAAGAGAGTAGGGGACAGGCCTCATTTTTGCTGCCCCAGAGGGTAGGATCACATCTAAGTTAAGGTTAGTTGATTTTGATTGAACTTTAGAAGGAACTTCTTGACATTAAGAGCAGTTTGACAATGGTACCAATTACATAGAGAGATGGTGGGGTCTTCTTTTCTGGATGTCTTCAAAAGAGGCTGGTAATCCTGCACTAAGCAGGGGATTTGACTCAATGGCCCATGAGGCCCTTTCCAGCATAAAATTCCAGAGATGTAGCACTTACCTGTGTTTGTTTTCTTTTTGAAGATCGTTCCTGAGGGCTTCTTGCCATTTTGTAGTATGTAATTGTAGTAACATACAGATTGAACACTGATAGAGACCATTTCCCCACTAGAGTGTTACAGCACTATTATTCCACTTTCAACATCCTATGGAAGCCTGGGGTTTGTCGTTTAGGGAGGGGCTGGCTGGCCTCTCCCTAAACTGCAAACCCCAGATTCCATAGGATGTTGAAAGTGGAATAATAACGCTATAACATTCTAGTGAGGAAATCGTCAGAGGCATGGAATAACACCTCCAATAGGAAGGCAGAAATCTATTGCTTCCCCATGAGAGCTTTGTGATAATGTCTGAAGCTGAGGCAGAATTCATCATGAGGAAAGTCTATAGGTAGGCACCAGTTGGTTGTGGAAATGGGGAAAACTGGGTTTCTGTCATTAATACCCAACAGAGATAATACTTTGGTAGAAACTCCATCATAAAATGTAGATATCCAGTACAAATCATGGGTAATTGTGGTGTGTGTGTGTGCATATGTACAATTCTATGCATAGTTACATAGCAGTAAAGTACCACTAAACCTAACTTACTTCTGACTACATAGGTTAAATGTATAAAGCACAATGAATATAAAAAAAAACCTCAGTCATCTGAACTACAACTTTGATCCATAGAAATGCACACAATCTTGTGAAGAAGTGTTGCTCTTTAATCTGGTAGCATGAAGAGGAAACCTTATCAAAGAAAAAGAAAGACGTATGCAGCCACTACTTGAGTATTTGCCACATTCTCTGACTTCCTATAGGCTACCCACCCAAGCTTCATTGTCATCCCATTCACCCAGTATAAGCAGAGACAGTTTATTACCTTAACACCCTGGCAGATTCTATCATTGTTCCTACTCTGAAAAATATCCTGAAGTTGCACTTAACCATGTTTACCTTGCAGAGATGGTTGGATCAAACCTCTAGAAAATACTTTGTGAAGTAAGTGTAACTGTCATGTTGCTTTAATTTTGCTTTAACTGTTTTGCTTTAGCTGTTAAATGCACCTGTGGAAAGGAATGTGACTCAACCTGAGTTTGTGCTGAGTCAGGCTGATGAGTGCCAGGTGCAGACAATACAAGGATTGGCCAGGATTGGCTAGGTGTCATGGCAGGGGGTGGACTGGATGACCTGTGTGGTCTCTTCCAACTCTGAATTTCTATGATTCCTATGATAAAGGTAGCACAATCCCAGCCAACAATGCACACATTACCTGAAGTGTGTCTGTTGGAGGGTTCTGCTTAATAGAGCAAGCTAGATATGCTGGATTGCTGTCTGGACTTTGTAAATATTGTATGTATGTTGTAACAAAGAATAAAGAGCCTCCATATTGGAAGATTGCAACTTGGAGTTGATGAGTGTTACTGGCTTAGTGCATGTGCTGCTAATGGTGTTCTCTGCTGCTAGGCATGCTTCCATAGCTGTGTGTAGCTATCTCTGCTTATTTATAGAGAGTTTTTCCTTGACTTGCTATTTTTGCTTCCCCTCCCTTTTTGTTTTTGGGGACATACCCTCCATGATGCATTATCAGAATGCTTCTCCCTCAAGAAGCAATTGTCTATTTAGTTCCCACAGTAATATATCACCTGTAGTTTACCTAACAAAGGATGTGGCCAGCTGTATGTGGCTTGCAGTTTTGACCATTAACCTACTCTTTTCTGATCCCCCAAGCTTACAAAATGGTGAAAATGTGTGCCAATTCGCATTTAAGGAAAAGCCCCAAGATACTACTTTATGTTCATGCTCTCTCTGCTTTCTCGACTCTCTTTCTTCTTCAGAGTGTGCTATGTGTGTAAAAAGATTAATGGTATTTGTAGAAGCAACATCACAGAAGTGATTATTAAGAATTCTTGAAAAGGTAATGGATTGTCTTTAAATAACCCACTGTATTTTACTCCCACTGAGAAGGGGAATGTCTACAGCTGAATTTATGAGTCTGACTGTCTAATAAAAGGCCTTGATTGAAATAAATAAATTACGGGATGCTTCATTTATTGCTAGGCAAAGAATAACATCTGAGCTCTGGGCCTCAAAGTTTATTCTCTTCATGGCCAAAACTCTAAAGCTAAGAGGTGACAGCTGCAATTCACCAAATTCTGCTGAGGTAAGAGATTTCCCCCCAGTATGTCCTGTAAGAGGATATTTTTCTAGAAACAAAATAGTATTCTATCCAAGACAAACAAAAAGTTGGCAATAATTTGATTTTTCTATATAAATTACAAAAAAGACAAAAATCCTGTACCTTAGCTAATAGACTGTTGATTTTTTTATGCACAGAAGTATAATTAGTGAATTTCAGCCAGGTGAAGAATTGTCATGTTGAATTCAAGATACCTGTACAGAAAATTGATGAAATGTGGGGGGGGGGAACCACTATGGGTTTCCTCCCTTCTCCTTCTGTGGTCCCTTCATATATCCTGCCTGCACCACTGCCAATGTGAGACACAAGGGGAGCACACCTTGTTATAGCAGACCAGATTGTTACCACACCTATATACTATGTCCTGAGGAGCATAATTATTTTATATCAAACACAGTGAGCCATAGAGATCTACTGGAAGGACACATAGGCAAGCAGAGCTATGGATATAGATCAAAGGGTAGCCCTGTTTTCTGTCATGCATCCTAGGTAATCTCAGAAATGGTTCACACAGACCATTTGAATGGATTTTCAGTAATAATAGTGCCAACAAGAGACAAGAGGTCTCTGGGATCAAATTAACATGTCAAACAGCCAGGAATGTTATACCTTGGCATCCCTGGATGAGAGAACAATCTTGTGGGAATTACAAAGATGCCTGGCTGGATTTTCTTTATACTACAAAGCTGAGATCCATCTTCATAA
Source organism: Ctenosaura bakeri (assembly GCA_948474755.1). NCBI lineage: Eukaryota > Metazoa > Chordata > Lepidosauria > Squamata > Iguanidae > Ctenosaura > Ctenosaura bakeri. The sequence continues at coordinate 1,017,933 of CAOLHI010000074.1, read as the reverse complement.
AAATGCAGCCATCTGGTCCCCAGGACATGTTCAGCCCTATAACTAGAACCCCTTTTTCTCCTCCATTTTGGGAGTTCTCCCAGACTAAAGCAGTCCGTCTGCCAGTAGGAAGCTCCCCTCAGCCCCTCCCCTAGGCTGAGTTGGGCTCTCCACTTGTCTTTTCCCAGCTGAAGACTTCTGGATTGGTACAGTATTACCCAAAAGCTCTGTCTCTGTCTCTCTTAATTTTCACCTCTTTTGAAATTTCTATAGTCTTGTATGCTTGGGGAGTGAGTGCAGCTGAGTGATTGTATGGATTTTAACATCTATCTCAATAAAATACTTAAATACTTAGCCTGATTCTCTGTGATCCAACTCCGTAAACGCTGGGCTCAAGATCCTTAATTACCCTGCCTTCTTTGCATTGCTACAGCAGTGTTCATAGCTAATTTCCCCCACAAGTGATAATTTTGACAGGCATTGGGAATTCCCTGAGGGACCCCCAGCAAGCAGGGTAACAAGATCACAGTTTTTTTGTGTGGGGGGTGGGCTACAGCTGCCTTACCTCGTGTTGCACTGCAATTTTTTCTAAAGGTTCAGTTCTTCAGGTCCTGATATCTTAAGCTAAAAACATATAGAAAATGCTGGATTTAGGAACTCCTAAATCACTAAGGTATTTTTACATCTTTATAGATTATAGCAGAGACTTTGCTTGGGTAGATGATGAAAAAATGTAGTTCTAAAAGAAACAGATGTGCCACAACATTTGATTGCCTTAATGGTGTAACTCTGGACAAGAGGGCACTGCCAGGCCACAACATGGAGAAACAAAATGGTTTTCAAATGGCAAGGAGTTCACACTAAGGGCTTTTCCGCACTTTGCGGGGGGGATGGGGCAGTACGTTACTCACCAGACTGGCACGTTCCCCCCTGACAATCCATGATGGTATGGAGCAGCCCCCGCTACACACTCTCCAGCAAAAAAAATGGAGGCTTCTGGTTGGCGGAGGCTCTCCACCAACCGGAGAAGCTCGCCAGCCGGAAGCCCGCCCTCGGAAGATCTGCAGACTCGCACTGGCGCGAGCCTGTAGATCTATACTTTACAGAGTGACGGCCTGGGGCGCGCTGCACTATTGAAAGTCCTCTTTTAATCGGTCTTTCAATAGCACGGGTGACCACCAGTTCTGGGCGTTCCGGAGCGGGCTGAAGTCTGGACAAACGGTAAGTAGTCCGAACTCAGTTCGCCCCCAAATGCGAACATCCTCGCGGGAGGATGCACCGCCTCATTTTAAAAACCAAGTGCGGAAAAGTCCTAAGTTGCATCCTATCTGTTTAATTTATCAGCAGAGCATATTATATGGAAAGTAGGGTTAGATCTGGAATGAAAATTGGTGTGAAAATTGAGGGAAGGAGATCAACAATTCAAGATATGCAGATGGCCCCATGGCAATAGTAAAAAACAGTAAACTCTTGGAATGAGTATTCAGGAAAGTCAGAGAAGAAAATGTGAAAGGAAGGTTGCAGCCAGACATTAGGGGAACAAAAATAATCACCATAAAAAGATTTACTTAACTTTAAATTGGATGATAAAGATTTTCTCTGTGCAGGGGATATTAAGAGAACTGTGGGTGAGAAAAAAGGCTCTAGATAAAGCACTAAGGAAGCTTGGAGTGGTATCTCTGAGGGGGATGTGGTAATCCTTTGACTCATGGGTATGAATAAGAGGGAATAACTGTTACAATAGGCTTGGGAATGATTCCCAGACTCTTAAATTGACAGCTGTTTTCTGGAAGCAAGTTTTTCATTCTGTGCAAGCAAGTTCTTGTTTATGATCCAATGGAACAGACCTTTCCATTTGTTACCCTCAGTGGTGTTTGCATTATGGAGCTCCTGCTCAAGTGTTAGTTCATGAATAGGGTCTCAATAAAGCCTTCCCCCATATTCCACTGGAAGTAAAAAGATGAACTGTTAGGGTGGGGAACAATTTGAAGCACAGAATAGATGGTAAGAGGATAAGGTACTCCCTTATCATTCTTGTGCTTCTTCTTCCTGCCCCAATCAGAGGCAGCCCACAGTCCAAGCAGTAAGAGGAACCTCCTTCCAAAACTGAGGGGTGACCCCCCCACAAGCCACCTGTTAGATCATAAGCTGCATGTAGATCACAAGCCACCTGTGAGCCTTCTCCATTTTAAGCCATTTTCCTGCTGATAGGGCTCAATGACCAGAAAATTTATTTAAATGTTTTTATCCCACCCTTTGTGTTGGGATCTCAAGACAGTGTACAACAAATGATTTAAAATGCTTCCAGATTAAAACAATAAATAATGAAAAAAAACATATTAAGCAAAATATCAGTTAAGACTGCTTTAAAAGTTACCCTCTTTAAAACCATGTACATTTATATCTGAAATAAATTAATCTCCAAAGTCTTTAATAAAAAGCCATGTTTTAACTTTGCACTAGAAAGAAACCAACATTGGTGCCAAAGGGAAGACATTCCACAACCAGGGCACTACAACTAAGTAGGTCCTCTTCTACATCCTCCCACTTTATATTGGCACCATTGGTGGGAAACAAAGGAGAGCCCCTCCTTTTTTTTTCTTTTTTTTTATTAATTATATAACTAAATCACAAATACAAAACAAGAAAAAAAAATTAAACACCATGTGATATACATAATAGTGAATTAAAAAAAATTTTTTTTTCTTTTTCTTTTTTTCTCTTCTCTTAAGCAATACTAACTTTCATTGTTATTTTGCACCTTTACCCTTAAATTTATAAATCTCTTCAACTGTTATAATTTCACATTTAATTCAATATTTTTCACATCCCCTTTAATCTATTTCTATTGTTAATTCTTTTAACTTTTTTTTTAAAAAAACATTGACATCACTTATCCATTTAAATCTATAAATCACAAGTTTAACACACACACCTACTAAGAATTACAAAATATACAACATAAAAGAAAAACAAAACTAAAACTAAAAAATACCCACCCCCCAGAGCCAACTTTTTATTTAATCCACTTTCCAAAATTGCCATTCTTCTTTTGACAGGGTAGTATTACTATCTCTTTTCAGAACTTTATCCAAAAATATTTTCCAAATTTCTTCAAAAGGAGAGCCCCTCCTAAAGGCTTGTTTCTCAGCCAGATATAAATATAGATATATAGGGAGCAATACAGTAACCCATACCATGAGATAAAAAAAGCCCCAAACCCTAAAATTGTCTGGAGGTGGGAAAGTGTGGAGAGTGGAGGAAGCTGCTCTTCCATCTCAATGCTGGGCTTTTATTCAGCTCCATGCCACAATCTTTTCCTAAACCATCCCACTACTGGTAGACTAACAGCACTGATTTTTTTAAAAATTAAGAATGGCTTGCTGCTGAAGCTTCCCCCTCTAATTCTGTGTTTATATATACCAAGCATAGAGTTGACTAAGGACTGGGTTGCTTTCCTGCATCTGTCTCCTTGGGCCTTCACCTGCTGTAGAAGAAGTTGTTCTGGAAAGAATCTAATCACAGCAAATTAAGGCTCTTTTTCAAATATTTTCTTTTCCTTCTTTCTTCATTCTTCAGATTCTGCTGCAGATTTTTTTTAGTGTTCTCCCATCAAAACCACACCAAATTATGCCACATGGCAAATGCGATGCTTTGTGCTAGGTCAGTGATAAACAGGTGAAATGATGCCAACCAACTACTAGATGTTGTGCTAAACTTTGTTCCTCTTCCATACTCCGTAGTTTTTCTGGGGCTGCATTCACATGCACAATGCAGGATGATGTTATTCAGGAGCAAATGGTTTACGTCTGCACAGTTTGTGTACTTCATGAGGTAGTATAAGCTCCTCCTCTTACTCCCATAAGGAAGATTATGATGTTATCTTGGAGTCTCTAAACGGGATATAATCCAGGGCTTTCCAAACAGTGCACCGTGACATGTTAGTGTGTCACCTGAAGTGTGTAGATGTGTTGCCTACAATCTTGGAAATGTATTTTATTATTTATAAATAATATATATTTAAAAATGTATGAAAGGTTTTCATGAGATATGTTTTGTCCCCATACATTAATTCATGTATATGTCTGTATCTTTTATAAGGGGTTAGTTTAACCTCCTGTTTGTAACTGTGCCACAAAATGATGCATGTCTAAAACATGTGACACCAACATGAAAAGTCTGGAAACCTCTGATATAATCTCTCTCTATGGTAGACAAAGGAAACACTAACTCTTCTCTTTCTTTGCTTTAATTATGTCATGTGGGCATACCTTTGCTTATATTGGACACTAAATGTGGACACTGAAGTGGATCTTTTAAGTAAATATATTAATAAGCAGTGGCATGAATTTAATCGAATAATCCATTTTTCTAAGCTATGTATTTTTCCCTCCATTGTCAGGAATGAGAAAGAAGTATTTTTATTCTCTTTCTTCTAACCTCTTTACATTTCTGAATGTGATATTTTACTATTAGGGGTTTTTTTCCACTTTGTTTTTATGTTGCTTGCTGACTACCTTAGTTATGATTCATGGAAAGGCAGGTTTAAGTATTTATGATACGTTCACTACATTTTCCCCTGTGATGTCTTTTTTGCAGTATCTGACTGTTGTAGCCAAATGCCTGTATGAGGACATAGGCCAGAGGATCTGGAGCTCATATGACAGGATTTTGTCAAGTGGATCACTTTTCATTTCCAGATAAAGAGGGCCCTTCCTTGAGGAGTCTTGAGGGATCCTCACTTTAATTGGCTCTATATTTTGGGGAAGGGGGCAGGCCTGATGCATCAGGAGACACCTGCAGATCTGAAACCTGACCACTGGCCAATCCCATGTGGGATCTCCAAAGCAAAACAGAAACACAAAGTTAATTAAATAGAAGTTATCAAAGCAAGAACCAGGTAAATATTGCAGCATCTGCCTCTCTTTGCTTCCATCTGTAGTTTCATTTCCTCTCTCTGTTATATGTCTCAACAGGATGCGGCTGTGACCATTTTTACTAGGATTCTTTTTAGACCTTGCTAATCTCACATGTTGGGAGCTCGTTGTGGTTATGTGGTGGTAAGAGAAATTACTTTTTATATTTCAAGGGCACAGGCAGCTTTTTGTTTACTTGGGTTTAGGGCAATGTGGTGTTAGGAGGGCTCACTGATGCTTGGAATCAGCTCTGCTTATTCGTGTTATTAGCATCACAGCCTGAGAACATGAACATGTGGGACCACCTGGAAATGAAATGGATCCAATATCTTTTCCAATTGCCAACTACAAAAATCAGTAGACAAAAAATAAAAATTATTTTTGGGGAGAGCTGATCACTTTATCACTAGAGAAGAGATGCTCCCCACTTCCAAGCTTCCGTATATTCAGCTGACCATCAGTGGATCTATTTCTTTGCAAACAAAAATTTGAGGAAGGAAATATCCACATATCTGGAAACTCTTGGCTGAGTGAGGGACTTAAAATAATCTGGAATATAAATTAAAACTTGGATAACCCTGTTGTGTCACTTCTAGCCATATCAACGGGCAGGTACCTTTTAAAATTTATTTCTAGTATTTTCATATCTGCAATTTTATAAACATAAGCAAATGGATCCTTCATTGTCTCTATTTCTTTTGAAGTTTTTTTCTGAGTCTGACTGATTGAACTAGCTTTCTTTGTCAGGAGAAATTCTTCTCATTATTTCCATCAAATCCCTCAAGGTTAGTTTGATAGCATGTGATACAACATGTTAGACAGTCAAAATTAGAACAAAATTGGTGATGGTTATGTTTTTGCAAGAGTTTTTACCAATTGTAAAAAAACCCACTTGTTTGGGCAGTATTTTAGGTGTGCTATATGTGTACGAGAGAGAATGAGAGAAGAGCAAAAGTACTAAATGTTTCAGAAAAGTATTAAAGCTGGATGATGTGCAGGTGCTTTTGATGTCATTTCTTTTTTAAAGCAGTACTCATTTTCTGACATCAGCTCTTTTTACTCATTAGTAAAAAGTTAGCACAACAAAATGTAAGCATAGATGAGCATAGAAATAAATGAGTATTCATTGTCATGTGCCTTCGCATCATTTCCAACTCATGGTAGTCCTGAGGTGAACCTATCATGAGATTTTCTAGGCAAGATTTGTTCAGAGGGGGTATGCCACTGCCTTCCTCTGAGTGTGAGAGAGTGTGACTTGCCTAAGGTCACCCTGTAGGTTTCCATGACCAGATGGGGATTTAAACTCTGGTCTCCAGAGTCCTAGGACCTTTCCACACCTTACCTTTTTCCGGCGCTGGGGTGGGGGGATTGTGTGAGCAGCCTCCAGCGAGAGGCTCTCATGTACAGGGTCCTTTGGCTCCACACGAGCTGCCTGCTGGCATGAGAGCCCTGCTTCTTCATTCTGTAGCGCAGCCTGGGACCTTCCCAGGCTGTGCTGGGGCAGAAAGTGCGACTGGTGTGGCTCTGGAGGCTCTGCACGCCAGGTAAGTGCATGTGGGGCCTGGGAGCAATGTGCGATCGCACATCATTTTTGGCTTCTAGCGATCAGCGCCTACTGGCCTCTGGAGCATCATGCGATTGTGAGTGCATCGTGCAGATTGCTCCTCACAATCGCACGATGCTCCAGGCCCTCTTTTGCATGGAAAATGCAGTGTGACAAGGGCCCTAGTCCATCATTCAAACCATGACCCTATGTTGGCTCCTAAATCCAAAGGCATAATATGCCATAGATTTTTAACATGGGAGTAATCATTAAGAAATCATAATCAGAAAGTATTTTAATATATACAAAACTGAAGCTATTTCTGAACTTGATTAAAGACAAAGTAACATTTTTGTTCTAAAGTAACATAAAAGACCCAAACTACCTCTATATTTGACAGCACAATCCTAAGCACACTTACTTAGAAGTCAACCCCACTGATTTCCTGGGATCTATTTCCCAGTAAACGTGTACTGGACTGAATCCTGAATCTTTGAGGAAGTACTTGTGCCCTTTAATAAGAAAAATCTTCACAGTGGCCACAAGAATTATATGCGTACACTTAAGGCATGAATCAGACATAAAAGGAAGGGCACAAAATTATCCAATACTCTTGGCTAGTCGAGAGAAGATACACTAAGGCCATTTCTGACCGATGTCACTGTCCTGTGATGGGATCATGTTGCTGCTGGTCCGTGAGTTTTGCTTACACATGACATCGTTGCAGTACCACTGCCAATGTGTCCCACACTTCCTTTCCCAGTGCAGCACAGGAAGTGGCCAGCTGCACTGAACAAGGAAGGCACATGTCCCTCATGCTACCCTTCTGTAGGTAGCTGGTCATGTGTGGAGGGAAGCATTCGGGTCGTGCTCTCATTCCAGCAGTGCCACTGTTGGGATCACAACAGGACAGTGACAGAAAATGACAAGGCATGGAAAGGGCCTTAGAGGCTAGTTGGCAACCAGTATGGGAAGAAACACTGTTGTATATTCTGACATGCATCCCTAGGAAGCCCTACGGTGATAAGCTGAGTTTCAGGAGGAAAACTCATCTCTTATGCATCCAGTGCTCAGGAAATATCTGCTGGGGATAGGGTTACAGCTGGACTTGCTTGGTGGAAACCACCAAATCCAATCTATTGTGCACTTTTTGAATAGTTGGGCAGGATAAAGGAATGCTAGTATTTTGCATGCTCATGAGAACAACAGAACAAGCCAAAGGTACTGAAGCAAAAGCTTGTTAAGTCATCTGAATTCAATGTTCATATCTTCTCACCAGAGAAGATGAGGTATTTGCCTGGAGTGAAGTAGAAATAGTTTCTGTACCCCACTGTCTAGACTGAGTGGCTGTCTGTGGAGCATGGGTGGCAAAAGAACCTACAAGACACCAGCAAGAGAAGGGAGAAAGGAGAAGGAGAAGGGAGCACTAGCACTGATTTGCTTGCATATGGCCCCGGTTTACATGCTCACAGTAGCACTGTTACCCCAAAAGATGGTGGACCTTGAGGTCCTCCAGCAGTGCCAGCATCTCCTTAGGAAGGTGGGGAATTGTAGTTCAAAGGAGACCTGTGAGAGGGGTGTAACCATGGGACTTTTTCACCTGTGTATACTGGTATTAACTGTGAGATACCTGTTGAAAGTCAAAGGAATGCTTTTATTGGGGAAATTCACAAATGCACACAAGCAATCAAGCAGTCTCACAAACCACGGAAGGGGAAGGGGAAGGAGAGAAAGATTAGATAGCAAGAGATTTGGGGGTGAAATGGTTTAGTATTCCAAAAGCAGAGGATCAGAGCAGGATGGCTCAAATGAGAGTCTGAGGGTAGCACAGGGCATGAGAATTTGAGAGTCAATGGACAGAATGACACACCTACTTGCATCCAAGGTACTACAAATTGTCAGGCTTGGGACCAGGTTTAAGTACTCTGTTCCCACCCTGAAGCGGAATGTGTTAATTGCTCTCTATCAGAGTAAACAAAAGGGGCCCAGAATGGACTAATGGTCTTAAATCCAGGTGACAAAGCACTGATGGGAGTTGTGATAGCCTCTTAATGGCCATTTCCGCACGAGGCGAGGGAATCCCTCTGTGCCGTTACTCACCGGATCTTCTGGGTCCTCAGTCTGGTCCAGGTGTTACTTCTGGTATGGCACCCTAGGTGAGGACCCCCAGATATCATTTTGATATCAACTAATTCGGCCTTAGCTGGACTGGCTCGCAGTTACCTCACTCCATGTGTTTGCGGGTTCTCCGGACAAGCACGGACAGAGTGTGGCCGTTAATGATTTTGCATTCCATTCCCCATTGTAGCCAGCAACTCCACCCTTGCCTGCCACTTTAGGGAACTTCCAGCCGCAAACTCCACAATAGCCACACGGCTTTCAGTCAAGATACTCTTTTATGTTGGGCCATCAATGTCCCAGCCACGATATTGTCTTCAAACACAAATCCAATCATGTTAAATTTGACCTTTCCAAATCCTTTGTCCAGCTCCAAAACTCCTTTTGTTCTACCCTGGACTGCCATAGCCGAAAGGCACAAACTCTCCTATAAAAACCCCTCACTTTTAACTGGTCTTCAGATCATTTTGGACTACCATCCCGCCTTGCTGCCAGTCGTCTAAGGGACTCCCCTCAGCTCCTCACACTGAGCTTTCTTCCGTCGGAACCCCTCTTCTCTCCAGGACTACGAGACAGGTCGTATTGCCTCTTCCAAACAAACCTCCGTTTCTCTTTCCAAGCTAGTTAGTTTATGTTTTGTCTTCTGTGTTTTTGTCTTTAATAAAGTATTATCTGTTATTTGGAAAACCTTGTCTAGCTGCTCTCTGACCCACCGCTGTAGACATTGGGTTAAAGATCTCGTTAAGTTACCCTGCCTCTCGCTAGCTAAGAGAGTGTTCCAGCTAATTTCCCCCAATTTGGTATTTTTGATTGGCAAGTCGGCACCCCTCCAGGGACCCCCAATTCTCAGGGTAACACAGGGTTAATCGGAGCAGCGTGTGGTCTAGATCCACACTGCTCTGGCTTCCAAAATGGTGGCTTCTGGTTGGTCATGGGTCCCAACCAACTGCTGAAGCTTGCCACACCTAAAGCCCAGCCCTGCAGATCGCAGGCTCACATTGGTGCAAGCCTGTGAATCTACAAAAGGGAGCAGGCATGCAGTGGCATGCTTCAGCACTTTGAAAGACCCGATTTTTCCGGTCTTTCAAAAACTTGCTGGAGGACCATGTGGGGTTGTTTCAGAGAGGACTGAGGTTTGGATCTCCGGTAAGTAGTCCGAACCCAGTCCACTCCAAGGTGCAGACGTCCTCCATGGAGGACGCACTGCACCATTTTAATTACCCCATGAGGAAATGGCCAATGTCTGGGCAGAGGAGGGAACAAAAGAGTTTTTGTGGGACAAGGTTATGGATTGATTATCATACTCACTATTGTACTTGGAGGTTGAGTTGCTGAGGGGATTACTGCAAGCCCATCAGTGGCATGGATTTCTGACTAATCTCTTTGCATTTATGACCTGGCTATGCTGAGGTCATCTGTTTTAGCATGTAGCTTCCAATGAGAGTCTTTATCCACATGCCTTCCGGCCGTAAGAGTATGATTTTCATATTAGAAACAATATCAGTAATTGGTAGGTTGTTCTGGGTTTTCCAGGCTTTGAGACCATGTTCTATTAGTATTTTCTCCTGAAGTTTTGCCTGCATCTGTGGCTGGCATCTTCAGAGGATCTGGTGGCATGGAAGTGAGACAGAGTATATATACTTGTGTAGTTCCTGGGTGGGAGGGAGCAAATTGCACAAATACTACACAAGTATATATACTCTGTCTCATTTCCATGCCACCAGATCCTCTGAAGATGCCAGCCACAGACGCAGGTGAAATGTCAGGAGAAAATACTAATAGAACATGGTCTCAAAGCCCGGAAAACCCACAACAACCTATGGATGCCGGCCGTGAAAACCTTCGGCTTTACAATATCACCAATTAAATATTTCTTGCCAATTAGACTGTACCATAGAGTGGGAGCGTATGGCAGCTTCTACTATTGTCAATTGTAGCAGTGTAATATATCTTTTAACAACTGTGGCTTGATTCAATTGGATGCTTGGATTTGTACTTTGGTGAGGGATTTACATTTAAAGAGCTTTAGTTCACTCTACTGAATTTCAGCACTGCTGTAGTATCAAAATGATATAATAGCATGGTGTAGATATACTCTAAATCCCCCCTTAGCTTGGCTGCTAAAATCACTTAAAGCCCTTCAAAATCCAGTCATTGTCCAGAGAAGAGAATTAGGTAGCACCTGACTTCACTAGAAGGTTTTCAGTGTTTGGAGCCATTGTCTAACATAGCAGAATGGGAGGGAGTTCTGACAAGCAGTAAAAATCAAACTGATGGTAAAGAAAGTCCTTATGGAATGATTCCAGTGTCAGCCCATTATATGTCCTGTCTTTTTACAGAATCCTGCAGTTTGATTAATTCCATGACTTTCTTTGACCACAAGCTCTTTGAAATGAACACTACAATTTCATACAACATGTCTTTGCCAACTAAAGAGAGCCCACTGGTAATATAAAGGATAAATTTGAGGGTGAAAAGAGTGAGGGATTAGAAACAACTTTAGTAGTAAAGTGAACCCGTTTGTGAAATAGAAGACAGCTTATTATTGTAAAAAACCTGAAGTTTAAGCCATCTAGACTGTTGTATGCCGAAAAAAAAAAGGCTGTTCCTTTGGAGAATAGTAGCAGGCCTGTTCTGCATCATGTATCAGCTTTTGCCACCTGGAATGATCTAAAGCAATTGCAATTTTTTGAGGCAAAGAAACAGGTGTGGACTTAGAAACATTTTCAAATCATCTAATGACAAGTGAACAGCAATAATTCCAACAATTAGTGTCACTTTATCTGTTATTACATTGGCTTCATTGTTTCTGTTCTCTCAACAAAGCAATACATATAATTGCCAAATTGTGCCAGGACCATTGCTATGCAGGATTGTACGCCGGCAGAACTGCCACCATTATCAATGTTTCTTGAAGGGGAGAACTCACAGTTAGAAATCCTTCTTAAAAAATGATAGAAAAATAGCAGGCACTCCCCCAGCATCTCTGGAGATTGTTCCAATGGCAATCATTAAGGGGAATAGCTATACTTCTGTACCAGCAACAATCCCTGAATAGGAGTTGTTGCTGGTACAGAGGTACAGATATTCCCCTTATGCTCCTCATCATCACCCTTAAGCTCTTCATCACCATTGTGTCGGAGCAGCACACAAGACACTGAAAAGAATAATAGAGTCAGAGTTGGAAGAAACCACAAGGGCCACTCAGTCCAACTCCCTGATATCCTGATACAAAGCACAACATCCTCAGAGGGTAGAATCTGATGGGATGGAGTTGTCTCATGGTGTCTGATGGAGGGGCTAGATATTGGAATAGCCTGGCTGCAGAGCTGGGATCTTTTAAAATTACAGCTTCCAAAATTCTTCCTTCAGCATGGCTTTTTTAGATCTTTGTGTGATTGCATGAAGGTCTGCAGAGGAGTCCTTGCATTGCATCCATACTCCTGCCCTTTACACACTTTTAGCCTGGCTCACACATTTTTACCTTGCCTTTCTTCTGGCATGGTATCCAAGGTGGCTTACAGAAATTTAGAACAAGACTAAATTAAAATCTTATTTTACCAAAGTTAATAAAGAATTAAATGACAATATTATTAAAACTGTGGTTAGAACAGTTAAAAACACACTTAAAATATAATTACTAACGAAAAGATTTTTAAAAATTCAGCCCACCACTTCACAGACGCTACTGCTACATATTAAATCTCAAAGGCCTGCATGAGTAAAAAGGTCTTCACTTGAGAGAGCACAGAGGAGGCTAAATGGACTTCTCAGGGAAGAGTGTTTCACAGCCTGAGGGAGGCCCTCTCCTATGTCTTCACCAGTTGTGTTTGTGAAGGTGGTGGGAATAAGAGAAAGCCTCCCCTGCAGATCTTAAAGCTAGAGCTGGCTCGTATAGAAAGTCTATCAGATAGAATGGACCCAAGTCATGTGGTGCTTTAAAGATCAAAACCAGCAATTTGAATTGTGCCTGGAAACAGACTGGCATCCAGTGAAGTTGTTTCAGGGGAAGATCACATGATCCTTGTAAGCAGCCCCATTCAACAGTCTGGCTGCAGCATTTTGAACCTGCTAAAGTTTCCAAATAGTTTCCAAAGGCAACCCCACATAGAATGTGTTACAATAATCCAAACAGGATGTAGTCAAGGCATGTATCATTGTAGCCAGATCTGAGTTCTCAAGGAATGGACATAGCTGGTATACTAGTTTAACTGTGCAAATGCACGCCCGGTCACTGCTGAAACCTGAGATTTCTGGGAAGTGTAATCCCATCCAGAATAGGCTGAATCCCTGTTGCCTGATCTGCCTTGTGACTGACCAGGATTCAGTTTGTTCACCTTTATCCAGTCCATTACTGACAGCAGACACTAGTTTAGGACAGAAGCAGCTTCCTTGGAATTTGTTGGAAAACAGAGATAGAGTTGGGTGTCATCAATGTATTGGTGACACTGAACCCCAAAACTCCAGATGACCTTCCCCAGTGTTTTCATGTAAATATTAAACAGCTTGGGGGACGAAACCAAGCCCTAAGGGACATCACATGCCCATACCAGAGTTCCCCAGCACCACCTTCCATGAAGAACTGCAACCACTTTAGAACAATGTTCCAAAGTTTTGAGTCAGAATTGAAATTGTATTAAAAGCCACTGAGAGGTTCCACAGAACCAACAGGGACACACTTCACCTGTCCAGTTCCCTATGTAGGTCATCTACCAAGGAGACCAAAGCTGTCTCTTTCCGATAGTCAGACCTGAGGCCATATTGAATGGATCTAGATAATCCATTTTACTCAGGAACCCCTGGAGATGGAAGACCATCAGATGTTCTAGAATCTTGCTTAAAAATGGATATAGGAGACTGGCTGATAGTTTTCTAGTCTGATGAGGTCCAGAAGAGATATTTTCCCCCAATAATGGCATCACCACATATTCACTACTCCTCTAACCCCACTCCATCCCTCCCTCTCAGACTATTTTTAAGAGCCAGGAAGGGCATGGGCCTAGTATACACATGGTGGCTCTCACTTCTCCAAGGATCCTGTCCAAATCCTCAGGTTCCACAAATTGGAATATCTCCAAGCATATGGGACAAACAGGGGCCGTGGTTACAACCACTGAACCTGTATCAACTACAGTATCCAAGTCAGGGTGGATCCAAGTGATTTTATCTGCAAAATGCTGTACAAACTCTTCACAGTGGTCTGCTAAGTCATTTACATACTGATCTTGCACGACAGACTGTAAAAGGTCCCTGATCATTCAAGACAGCTCTGAGAATCACACTTTGTGGAGACTTCTAAGCATTCAGTTATAGGCATACCTCTGTTAACAAAAGCTTTCTGCACGAGGCAGTTAAAATGGGCCAAGGCGTCCTGGCACGGAGGTTGTCTGCACCTTGGATCGGACTAGGTACAAACTATTTAACTTAGTTCTGCACCTCAGTCTTATCCAATCCGCCCCAAGTGGTCCTCTCCCGCACTAAGTAAAGACCAGAAAAATCAGGTCTTTACGTTTTCTGGAATGTGCCATTGCGTTCCTACTTACCTGTGCAGATTTGCAGGCTCTCAGTGGAGGGCAGGCTGTGGGCGTGGCCAGCCTCAGCTGTTGGTCCACTCTCATGAAGACACGAAGTTGCCATTTTGAGCTGGAAGCCACCATTTTGAGCCAGAGCAGTGCGGATCTACAGACCTTGCACTGCTCTGGTTTGCCCTGCACTAATGGAAGAGCTCTGCAGAAGAGCTAAAGGGACAGTGTGCGTTACTTTGGACCCAAGAAGAGCCAGTAAGTAACAGCATGGAACGATTCACTCACCTCGTGCAGAAAGGGCCAAAGTCTCTGACAAAGAAGATCAATTTTGCAAAGTCTTGTTGTGGGAAGCCCAACCCAGAATCACTTTTCTTGTCTTCTCTTTAAGTGGAAAGGTGGGTTTTTTTTTAAGCGATGTTGGCATGGGGAGGATGGTGAAGGAAGGCTGGAGAAAGACTATAAACTTGATGCTATTGTAGCTGTTAGTGTGTGTGCTCACGTACAACAGATGAGGTAAAACAGCTGCCTCCAGAATCACTTAAGCCTCTGTCACACTACACTGTTATAGCACTATATTCCACTTTAGTTGCCTTGGCAACATCCTATGCAATCTTGGGATATGAAGGTTAAGGAGGTGCATTTAAAGTTCTCAGAGAGCTTTTGGGTTACACTAAACTACAAACCCCAGAATTCCACAGGATGTTGTAAAACAGCAATATAGCACTATAACAGTTACTGAAGATGTATGAAGAGCAAAACAGGAAGAGAATCGTAAAGGTGATTAGTCTGCCTCATCAGCTTCTGTGGAATTTTTTTTAAAAAAAAGATCTATAAGTTTCATCACTGAAATGGAATTCTTGAGAAAAATGGAAGCTATTGAAAGGAACAAATAACAATAATCCTGGAATGCATTTTGGAAGAAACTTTCAAGTGGTATCTAGAAGATTCAGATTTTTTTTTCCTTATGTAAAGCTCATCTGACCTGATTGTTCATTTCACATATGCATAATATTAGTTTTGAATAAAAAGTTTGCTGAAACATGTTGAATTCTTTTGTGGTATAGGAACATTATTCTTTCAATGTTATTTTGGAGATATACCTGTATAAGATAAATCAATAGTTGGTAGCAGTGAGGAAGGCTTTTAGGGGCTGCAAAATGCATTGGGGTACATTTGGCCAGTGGGCTGTGTATTCTGTAAGGCTTAGCTGTCTCCCCTGTCCCTTTCTGCAATATGGGAAAAACAGTAATAGACATACCTTTCACAGTAGTTAAAAGGATTATTGAACTGTTGTGTATCAAGTGTTTTGAACATCTATGACGTATTTTTATTCATATTGCTCTTACTTCTCCCCCTTCAATAGAGCACAGATGACAAGACTGCATATATGTGTGGGTACATGAAACAGAAGGAGAAAGAGTGAGAAGTGGGGAGGAATCTGAGTCGTCAGAAGAGCAATGTAAGTTATGAAAATCAGGCTTTCACATCCAGCGTAAAATTTATTTGAATCGAAAAGAACAAATGCTTCAAGACTGACGTTCACATCTAATATTTGCTCCTGCACTAAAAATAATACTGAACAGACTGTGAACAAAATGACAGGGCATAATTCTTGTCTAACTGTGACCAGGAATTAAAATTCTAGCTGTAGAAAGTGTATGGGTGGGGGCCAGGGTAGCTCTTCTTTGACAGCACTGTCGGCCCTGCTTGAGAGGGAAAGAGCCTGCTGATCGTATATGCCTACCAGATATTTACAACTGGAGTCAGCATCACTGCTGGATGCTTCAAAGGCAGAAAGAACCATGTGCTCCCTGGCTTTCCAAGTATTCGCCTCCCAGAATCTCCTGCTTGTATGTATGTAATGCTATATAATTTGGACAGGGTGAAAGATGACCAGCAGCAAGCTCAGCCTGAATGTCTTCCAGGGTGAAAGGAGATCTTCTGTGAGCTCAGGTCTGACAGAAATTGTGTGGTCTGTCTCATGTAACTGTCTGGGAGAGAAAAAAGAAACAGAGACTGTAGGGCTAGGGTTGCTACCACACCTAGGCTCAGGCCTACAATTTAAAAAGTCTGCTTTAGGGAGGCACTGGCCAGAGAGACTGCTATAACCTCACTGAGATCACTCCTGAATATGGAATCTACCTCATATTTTTATAGACCAGACAGACAGAGAGGATTCTCCTGCTAAATATAATAATATTAGGAAAGCAAGTTATTCCTGTGGCTATTTTAGGAAACCCAAAGGAATCACAAGTCGCCCCTTCAAGACAACATTTGATGTTTGATTGAAACACAAGCATGAAATAGCTGTTCTGTGACTTTAAAGTAAAAGCAGACAGACTGGCAATCCTATGGCAACCATTTCCTAAGGAAGGATCAGATTTCATGTTATGTTTTCCTATTGGGACAATCTCAAAGAGCTCTTCTCTTCACCACAAGGGACTCAAAATTCCAATGGTGGCATCCTCACCAGGGTGGAACTCAGTGCATGAGATAGATCCACTGAATTATGTGATTCTTCTCTCCCAATTACAAGTTCAAATGGATGGGTTGTAGATGGGCATCCGTGTAATAATGTGATGGCTTCAATTCATGTGGGTGAAAATAATTCTCATTATTGCTACAACACTGTGTGTGTGTTTTAGGAAAAGTGCCACTGAGATATACTAAGCCATGGCAAGTAGATAATTCCTACTGAGGAATACAGGAGGCATCAGAATTGAGATGCCACCAAGATTTATAAAGAAAGATTAATGGTACAACAGAATCTATCTAGATGTACCCAGATGCAAAAATATTTTATCACATGGAGAAATTTTTTTTTAAAACCCATTCACTTGATGGGCTTAATTCTCAACCCACTCTTGTCCTGAGAGAAATCTTACCCTGAATCTGATTGAAAAGGGGAATCACAGATTGGCACCAAAGTGAGCTTGAATCCTAGCTGATGGCAAAAGGAGACTCATGTGCCTCTTTGTGACATTGATTAGATGGTTACCAGAGACACTACCAGAGACTTCACCACTGTCACCATCAGTAACTTATCTGAAACTAGGTAAGTGTTTTCCAGTATTAGCTGCCCTTCACAAAATAACAATCTAAAAAGCAGTGATGTAGACTCGAGTTGATTGAATCAGACTCAAGTTGAACTTGTCACTTCAGTGGCTTGACTCAGACTTGACTTGGCAATAAATGAGGCACTGACTAGACTCAACTTTTGTATATTTTTAGTGACTGACTTGCTGCCCTTGGTTCAGTAATGTAACACATTTGTTACCCTGATTTCTGGGGTCCCTTGGGGGACACCTCAATGTGCTCCACGTGATGGGGAATGGAAACTAGCCAGGGCACAAGCAATAGTAATGTGAGAGGCTGGGTAACTAGTGGGGTCTTTTTACCTAGTTTTTACGGGGTCAGGCCAAGCCAAAAACCAAACCAAAATGTCCAATAAATGATTTTATTGAATGCAAGTCTCATGCACCAATGCACACACACACACACACACACACACAAGAGCTATTAAGAAGTAAAAGAGAAGAAATTGGACAAAGGGAGCATTGAAGGGGTGTTGTTGGGGTAATACTGCACCTTGTCCTAAAGTTCTGGATCCGAGAAGGCAGCAAAGAAGTGGGGCTGAGCACGGAGAGGGCTGAGGAGATCACTCAACAGATGGAGAAATGGTCTGCTGGGATGACTGGGAGTGATCCAAAGAACTTCTCAAAAACTGGGACTATTTGTAGGGGAAAAAGTACCTGGAGAACTAATCCTTTCCCGGGGAGAACAATGGGTGTTGGAGCAATAACAAAGTTCCACCATGGTAATTTCCTTCGTGTAATGAGATTGCAAGGTGTTGCCAAAGTCTCAGGATCTTCGGCTGCGTTAGTTTGTGGTGTGATTTCATGTAAATGGTCCTCGCCTGATGGAATATTTGCTCAACTTGGGGCAGACACGCTAATCCCCTCAAGTCAGCGTCTTGGCTGAGGACCCTTTGTTTATTGTGGGTTTACACATCTTGAGGTTTCCTGGGGCTATGTGATGGGAGATTTTACTGGTCTGACCTGGTTTTCGGTCTTTGACCATTGCTGCCTACGTGCCCATCCGGTGACCTCTCAGGCACATTAAATCATATTTTAATATCAAAATTGTAGACCCCGGGATAGGGTTTCTCCAGTGAGATAACACATTCATCCAGAATAGCATTTCCATCTCTTTTTGCTGACCGATCACATGATGATCCACCTCAAACCCAAAGCGTGGGTGCATTTCTCAGATGGGAATAGGTTAGGCAGTGGGCATGGGGCAGGCATGAGGTCTGCTTAGCAGCCTGTGCCTGTTGTATATCGGAGGAGCCTTCTAAAACTTTTCCTCCGAGCAGAAGACAAGACTTGGTCCCAGAGTGCAGGGTGCATTTCCCAGAGGTGAGCAGCAAATGTGTTAGGCAACAGGCTTGAGGAGGAAGGATCCTTCCTTCTAAAGCTTTTGAAGCTTCAGTTATGGGAGGTAAGAAGGATCTTATTCCCCACTTCTCAAACTTCAGATTCTTTTATGTCCATTGGCATGAAAGCCTCCAGCTTCAGGAAGGGGAAGTAAGAAGGATCCTGTTCCCCGCTTCTGAAGCTGTAGATAGCAAAATTGCAAATATGGAGGGCTGATTCTGCTTAAATTGTTAAAAATGACTTTATTCGACTCTGTCCAGAAATTCTGGAATATAGATTGGGGTATAAAGTTGGATCCCAGACTTGAGACTTGACGGTGAACCTGAGACTTGACTTGAGACTTGGAGTAAAATACATCATTGCTAAAAACCTACATGGGGACAGACCCGTTTTGCTTTTAGTGAGTTCTAGTTCCATGGGTTCCTTTCAAACTTTGCCAGACCCAAACATTGTGCTGTGTGAAGCACCATAAAAATGATGTCTACTCTGAAGCCAAAATTTAACAACCTGCTACACAATTCAGAAACCAGTCATTGCTTTTATCTATCTTCCTGCCCTCTACCTCAGTGGAGCTACTAAAACAGACCTTGATAGCATGACTAGCCTGCCTTGAAATGTTTCTTCACAGACCGCTAAAATTTGCCTCTGTAAAAGAGTTTCTATGCACATCCTGACTACAGCAAAATATTTTGATTCATTGATTGCAAAGACCTTAGATTCATGGGAATGGGTACTGTTTTATCTCTTGTGTATGAAAAGAAGTGGAAATATTTGCTCAGTACTGACAATGGGATAAATAAGTACATGCTTTCCACTCCCCAGACCTACCCATCAGCATAGATATTATGCAATGCCAAAGTTAATAAGCAGGGACAGGACCTGAAGTGACCAGAAAATGATGAGAACAGCAAAATTCCTCAGCTGGAGAAAAGGCTTATACTGCCAAGCACCGATACTTGGAGTGGATGAGTCAGAGGTTTACATAGGAACAAATTCAGAATCATGAAAGTTGTTGCATTCCATGAAGATTTTGAACTAGCTCAGAATAAGGGTGAATCTTTCAGGTCAATTTGGATCTGAGAAATGTTCTCTGAGCCACTAGTGTTGCTGCTACTGTTGCTATACCAAAATACTTTCCCAAAGATTTCCAAGAGATAATGTTCTTTTTGAATTTATCCAAAACCACATTAGGGAAGTAAAAATTCTTTTCAGTTTGGCTTACAGATCAGCTATATGGTTGTGAAAAAAACCCTATTAAATAAGAAAACTCTGAAAAAGCAGAAATAATTTCTTCTTAATGGAGTGTATTCCCTATCAATTGTTTGGCTAGCTTCATAAAGTCTTCTCTTTCCTCATTGTGTGAACATTTCATTTTTACATGTAATTTTGTAAAAAATCAGGTATTGCTCTTGAGTCAGATCTGGCTGTTTTTCTTTTCAGCCAACCACTTTTAATTGTTACCCAAGTGTACTTCCTTCCACATGAATAAATGATGTGCCTGAGATAGGTGTAGCTCTCCCCTTTCAAAAATACTATAAAAAGGCCTGGACTTGCTTTCCTGTGTTCTTGCATCTCTTTCTTAATGTACCTGCACCTTTCTTGTTCCTGATACTTCTGTTGAAATCCTTTACTAAGCATTTGCTTAGCTTAGTCACAAGTGGCAAATCTCAGGTCTTTCCGAAGCAATCCTGTTCATTTGTGCTCCAAAAATCCAGATTCTGGTATTCTGAGACTCCTGAGCCAGCGGCTTTGTCAAAGTCTTCTTCAAGCATAAGTAACCTGAAGTTTCCTTGCACTAGTTGCAAAAGGAACAGGAAACACTCTGGTATGCCTTTAAAGGAAAACACATGGACTAATGAAGCCAATTTGTTAATTTACAGATGGCTACAGATGAACTCAGCCAAGACCATTCTGTTGCTGCAATCAGCTTCAACACTTTTGTGGGACCTCCAGTGAAAGTCATGGTGGGTGACAGATCTTCATAGTCTTTCCATTATGATAGATTGTTGTTAAATTAGAAGCGGTGGCAGGGTGGGGGGGCGTAATTTGTTCAGTTTAATTTAGGGAAAAATTAACAATAACTTCTGTTTAAGAATATTAACCCCTTGTTGACTGGCATAGAAAATATACTTAAGAATTTTTAAGTTTGGATTTAGGTATTAGTATGTATTTGTTATAGAAAGGAGGATGAGGAGTTTACTGTGATAGATGAGAGAGGTATAGATTGATTATCTACCTTAATAACTGCTGAAGAGAAGATTGGAAGTCATTTTTTTTACTTTCTGTTCCTTCTTTTTTTTATCTATAAATTTTCATTTTTGTCAATTTCTTTTTGTTAACTTTTCTTTATTCCCTCTTTTTCCCTTCTATGTTGCAATTTCGTTTAAAATATATAGTATATGATAAAAACCCACTCCCTTTGTGACTTTGTCTGATGTGTCTGGCTTTGCGGATCTCTGAACTTCAGTGTATACACTGAGTTACTTTGGGCCATTCTCAGGACAGCTTTGCATGCTTGGACCTTGGATGCTTTTGCCTCCAAAACATGCAGTGTGTGACCAGGCACTGGTCTGTTCCCCCTATATCTATTCTGTGGATTGTAGGTACACTTACTTGGGCACTTGGCACTGTTTAACAGGACACTGGTGCACTTGAATGGGATACCTGGGCCTGGTCTTGTTACTAGAACACCTAGCAGCCTCCTTCTCTCTAGGTGCTCAAAAAAAAAGCCAGAATGCGCATATCCACAGCCCATCAACAACCAGGAGTAAGGGACTGAGCCAGACTGAGGAGCTCCTAGCTGATTTTGTGCACTTCAGTTAAGGGCATTATAAAATAGTATACACCAACATAATTGACAGTTAGAACACAAACCAATCACAGTTCTGCAGTTATACAGAAGCATAGTCACAAACAAAAACCCAAATTAAATCAGAATATATCAGAGCAGGTCTATTTCTGCTTTATGGTTGGCTGAATTATTCTACCTATGTACATTATGCAAATCTAAAATTTTGCTTTTTTTATATAGTTGTACACTTTTTTTATTCTGCATTTAAATTTTTATTATTTTATAGAATTTATTCTGTTCCTGATGGCAACTGCCCCCTGATCACTGGAAATCCTGTCCTCTTGATATTTTACCAGGCGTTGCTTACTCACTTGGAAGAACAACATTGCAAAAATCAGGGCTTGAAATGTGCTCTTTTGAAGAAATAAAAGATTGAGATTCCTTAGATCCTGCAGCCACTTGTGTTGCTTTGGTGGCTTCTCCCTCTTCCCAAAACATCAGGAGATGGCAAGTGTGCATGTGTGTTGTGTGTCTTCAAGTTACTTCTAATTTATGGTGATCCTAAGGTGAACATATCATGGGGGTTTCTTGGCAAAATTTGTTCAGAGGGGCTTTGCCTTAGACATCTTCTGATGCTGAAAGAGTGTGACTTACCCAAGGGGGTTTCCATGGCTCAATGGGGATTCTAACCTTTGTCTCCAGAGTTGTACTCCAGCACTCGAACCATTATACCATGCTGGCTCTCTTAACTCACTACGAGTTTAGACCTTCCTGTTAAACAGGCAAGTGCATATACAAAGGAAGAACTTGTTTAAAATGGATAACATGAGAAATGTCCAACTGGTCCAAATGATTCTGAAGTTTCATGCAGTGAAGCTTGAGGATTTATGAGTTAATACAGGAAATTTCCACATCTCTTCCATAAATTCCTCAAAAACCTGCTTTATATATAATGCTTCTCACAGTCTTTGCATTACCAGTGAGGCATGCCAAAGGAATGTGTAAAGGGCTCTTGCCAACCTATCTTTTTAATGAATGCTCCTCAGAACAGAAGTTATGACAAGTTTGTAGTACATGTGACAAGAGACAGATAAAATAAAACCTGACAACCAAGTATTAATATCAGAAATAATATTACAAGATATGTACTTCCAAGTTATCTTTGAACAGGACCAAACAAATAAATGACACATTACAGAAACAAATAAAAAATTTATTAAGTTTCAGATAATATAAATAGTCAAGCTTCCCATTTGGACTGACAGCACCAAAAACCGTAAGGAAGCACCAATGTTGTGAACAGCAATAGACATTTTAGTCAAGGTGATTCACAATAAGAGAAAACAAAAATGGACAGCAGTTCATCAAAAAACCGGGTGTGATCACCCATATAAATTCTGCAAAAAATACAAATTTGCATATTTTCTCCTATTTTGCAAAATGCATTTGTTTTTGCTAATTGTGGAGACTAAGACCAAGAATGGAACCAAAGTCCTATCATAAACACAAGCCTTGAATCTATTGCTGTGAGACTGGGACAAGAAAAACCCATATGTATGTAAGGATATTTTACACACATAAGGACTAGAAACTTTGTTAAATGAAAGCTGAAATCCACAGGAATTAGCATTTCCTGCTCAATGCTATATATAAATATTTTTAAGATTTTGTCAAGCTGCAGAACATGTGCAGTGTCTAATGGCCCAAATCCTATTATTATTCACAGTGGGTTTTTCCTACAGGTTGACTCACCATTCAAGAACTGATTCAGTGATTCTACTCTAATTGGGATTAATTGGGATAGGATTCCAGCCAATGAAAATATTTTGTGCTGTTTTGAAGTTTGCAAAACATTTTCCAGTTGCCCTGAAAAACTAGTACAATGCAAAAACAACAGAAAAAGATTTCATAGGTTTATTTTGCTATTATAGTGCTGGAATCTAACATGGTAGTACCTTATGTTTAAATGCAAACAACATAGTTTTGGTATAATCAGCCACTTGAGTAACACTGATGGCAGAACACCTTTTATACTTAACAGTAAAGCATAAAACAAGGTCATTTAAATAAGATCACTCATATGAAAACAACAAATATAAAGGGTCTTATTTTCCAAATGCTGAAAAAGAGAAAGGGCACCCTGAAGCTTTTGTTTCCCTTCCTCCCCAATATTTGTTAAAAGCTACATATCTAACTAAAGCAGGTCAGGGTTATTTATTGGCAAAAGTGCCTCAAGTACATTTCAATTGCTATAATCAGTTACAGTACTCATTTCCACAGGGTGTTCACAGATTCTGTTACTGGCATGTAGCCGCAGGAGAGCAGCAATAAGCCATCAAGGACTTCACCTCCTGCATCCAGTCCCACGAAATGACTGGGAACTGAACAAGAATATCAGTAAAATGGCTATCCATGATGGACTTGGCCTGATGGAAATGCTCCCATGCACTACTCCTCTTGTACTGTTTCCAGTGATTTCAAGGGGGTTCACACCAGAGAACACCCCAGTAGAAGATGCCCAGAATTGTAATTTAGCAATGGTAACTGAGGTAAAATGAAATAAAGTCCTCTCTGATGCTCAGCTAATACCTTTGTTGCATTTCCCCCCACATGTTCCTTTTCTAGGCAGCTCTTCAATAGCATCCTTTAGGATCAGCTTCCCCCTTGCAATACTCACAGTTTAGGAAAAACATGTTCCTTGTTCCTTGAGAGCTGTTTCTATCCACACATCTGAAGAACAGAACACCCACTTGAAAACAGTCGAGTGGGTCACATCAGAATACTGAACAGGACATTTGAGGCACCACGCCTATCTGAGTAGTTTTTGACTACACTTTTGTATCTGGACTCATAGATTAATGAAGAATTAAGCTTCAGAGCAAACTGCAGTCAGTCTTGAGATTGCTGTGTTCACTGGGCACAGCCCCAACTTAGGAGACACAGCTCATTTTGTACTCTTTATATTTTAGATCAGTTTTCACAAATTTGAGTTGATGCAAGACCTGCAGCATTGTTTTCCATAGAAACTGTGATTGCAAACACCGTGCTGGGGAACTAAATGGCACCAATTAAAGTAATCCTTGCAGAAGGTATCTGGAAAAAAATTAAAAACAGTTTAGACACTATTGCATTACTAACATTGTTTGAAAGACACATAAATAATTTTCTTGGTGAGCACACATACTCTGTGTTGGTCAAAGATGTAGTCTTCTTACCTGTTCTTCATAGAAGATGCTCAGTATGGATTGGCTTGGAACGAGTGGGCCACTAACCTACTCCTTCCCTCCTTTTTCCTAACATTGGAAAATTGATTTTCCACATTTATTTTAAAGGATTAAATGTACATTTAATTTATTTTATTTTAACCATACAGGACTCTAAACAGTAAGAAGGAAGAAGCAAGGCAAACCACTAAAACTTCATTGGGTTCACAGGCTGGTATGGCAATTCTTTGTTCATGGGTGGGACTGGAATGCTAGACACAGAGCTAGAGGGGATTCTGGCTTGTATGTGTGTTGCTCTGCACATTCAAATGAACACTTTCTTTGAATTCCAAATCATACTGCTGCAGAAAACATTAAGGAAGGTGTAACTGAGAACATTTTCATTTTGACAGAGAATTTCAAAGACTGTTTGATTTGGTGTACACATTCTTATGCAGCAGGTATATAAACCCAAGATGTATATATGTCCAGTGATCATCACCTTTCATCTCCTTTTGTACTGGGGGCAGTGGAAGATTTGATCACAGTCCCCTCTCTCTAAACACCACAGTCACACACAATGTTACTGTGCATGGTTCTGACTCCCACTGTATGTAAAGCTTCATTCATCTGGCAAATTCTGAAAGGAGTTTCAAGATTTTAAAATGTTCTTGAGAGACAAAGTGCTCATCCCATTTTTCTTGTTTTAAGGAGTCAAATTCTGGATCATCTCAACCCTTTTCAAATCAGTTTTCCCCACTTCATTACTTGGACTGAACTAAATTTCCTCAACACAGTGCAAGTCCTGAGTTCTGCAGTTCCTGCTTCTGGACATCTTCACAGCTGGCAGCCCTAAATAGATCAGTCAACTCTGCCTCACAAAGGCATGACTTCAGGAGCCTTGGAGGGAGCTATGAATCCTTCTGCCTGCCTGCCAGTGGATTCAGGCCTTCCAAAGCTCTCTTTCCAGGCAGACAGGCTGACCTTCCAGGGATGGCCCCACCAGACATTGCCAGTTTTGAGCAGAAGAGAAGATGCCATGCTACCTTAGGGAGAGGGAGAGAGATGCTGCCTTCAACCATCTCCAGGCCAAGCAGGTTTCCTTTTGCTGCTCAGCAGAAAGGAGAGGTACTCTCTGCTCTGTGCTTAGCACAACATGAATATTTTTATTTTATTTTATTTATTTATTTGTATCCTGCCTCTCCATATGGATCGAGGCGGCGATAACTTACAAATAGCATGTATTTCGAAACATTCTATACATGCCCCCAACAAGCTGGGTACTCATTTTACCGACCTGCAAAAGGATGGAAGGCTGAGTCAACCTTGGAGCCGGGCAGGATCGAACTCACTACCTTGTGGCTTGCAGTACTGGCATTTAACCACTGCGCCACCATGGCTCCTTATGAATGTGAGCATATGAGAGCCAAATCAAGGTGTGTGTGTATTGTGCCTGCCTTGGATGGATTTACATTTTAAAATTCAAATGGGTGCTGTCTCAGAGCTGTATCATGCGCGGCAGGCAAATCACAATTACAGCAGGATAATAGCATCTCTAGCTGGAACTTATCACATTACCTTTTTCCTCTTCTGTTTAGTGAGAGATCATTTGCAAAGCAGTCTCCCACCCAACAAGAAAATAACAGAAGAGGAATGACATAAGTCCCAGTCAAAAGCCTTATTATCCTGCTGTAATTGCAATTTACTTGCTTGTTGTGATGCAGCCCCCAGCTGAGTGTCTCTAGCTGGATACTTGCAGTATCCCTATCATCTAGTGTGTTCAGCTAACATCCTCTGGAAACAAAGCTTTAAAGGCAAAGGTAAACACCTTGAAAGAAGAAGAAATAAGAATATACCTTTTTTTTCAGGAAGGGGGCAGAAGTTGGTATTACAAGCTTGTGAAGCAATAGGTTTCTGATGCAAGAGACATCCAGTGGCTAACCTCCCATCTGCTAGGCACTGAACAGACCGCACCTGCATGCCTCCTCCACAGGTTGCCGAGCACTGCAGGACAAAGCAGACTTAAGAAATGAAGCTAAGCGTGCATTTTATAGAATGTAAGCCTTCTCAACGCATCAGTAGTAAGTGCAACAGTTAACAGCAAAACTGCAGTTCCTGCTAATTTCGTCAATACCTCTGCAGTAAAGAAATTTATGCAGTATTTCCAGCAACTGCCTACCCTTTGTTTCTTTTGTAGGCAACCCAGTCCTATGCATGCTTGTTTATACATGTTAACACAGTAGCACTGAATTAGATGTAATTTGTGGCCATGTAAATGTGTGGCTGAGTGCAGCCATGGCTGTCTTATCTTTTTCTTCACAACCACCACGGTGATTCCAGAGCTTGTAGCTTACTGCAAGAATACTGAGGTTTAAGAGCTTAAGGCTGCAAGCTCATCTTAAGTTCACAACCCAATTAAAGACATCTCAAGTCAATTAAGCAGACACAGACAACTTGGTGCTTTCCAGATCTTTCGGGCTACTAATTCTGTAATCCCTGATCACTGGTCATGCTGGCTGGGGCTTATAGAAGTTGTAGTCCAAAATGCGTGGGGGCAGGAGGGTGGAGTTTTAATAAATTCTATCTGTATAAATTAATGTACAATTGGAAAATTCATTTAGGGGAAGGAGTAAGGAATCCTCTTGGCTTCTTTAGTTATGCCCACTGAAACAGATATGCCCTGCTTACTGAAAAAGCACTCCTGACTGCTCAACAGAAAATGAGATGATGGCTTTTCTCGGATGCTTCCCCATCTGCATTTTTTAAATAAAGTATTTAAATTCAAAATAATTGCAGTTTTTACTGAGAAATGCATTACCAACTTAATAATCTTTTTAACCAATTAAAAAGGTTTTTAACTGATTTTTCCATCAATGAACTCATTAACAATTGCTCTCCTTGTGCGCTAACACAGGAATCATTTTTGAATTCATTGAGACTTCTGCATTAACATTAGGAGAACTGTGCTTAAAACAGCTTTTCCCAATATAAACTGGACCATAGTTAATGCTAATTTTCTTTTGTATATTTAACAGTCATGCCCATCACTCAGAAAAGCTGTGAAAAGCTGTGCTATAGGGATCTTAGAATGCTTTTCCTTGTGAGACCTCCATGTTGAGATCTGAGGAGAATCACAGGGTTTTTTTGTACAGGTTTCTTCTTTCCTACAATGACGCCCACAAGACCAGTTCTCTGCTTTACTCCAGACATGTGTCTGAGATCCAATTGTATGTATGGGAGAAAAGACAAAGACACTGCTGACTCTTCTTAAGGGTCAAAGACTGGATTTTGCCCTTCCCCACATCTAATCATCTTTGGGGAATCCACACACGGACACATACTTGCAGTAGATTCCAAGTACTTTTTAAAATATTGCACTGTTTTGTGTTGAACTGATGTGGCTATTCCCACTAATTTTCAGAAGTTTCCTTTTCTGGCTTCACATGCTCTTTAAGCTGGTGTTGGCTATCTCAGAGCAGAGGTGGTTAGGACCACAAATAATTCTGTGTAATGACCCTGGGACTGTGCCACAGCTAATGTTGCCCCCCTCAAATAATTATGACCACCAAACTGTAAGTGATGCTTCACTAGCTTGATGAAAACTGACTTATTTGGGGGGGGGAGGCCTTTCCTTCCACTATTTCACTTTTAAACGCTCATTTTTCAATAACTTCTAGCCCTTTGAAGTCAAGGCAATAGAGGTCTGCTCAGATGTAAGTCCCACTGACTTCAGTGGGATTTACCCCCAACTAGATGCATAAAGGGTTGCAATTTCAGAGTGTATCCACAATGCAGAATTGTAGCAGTTGAACCATTGCTCAATGATCTAGAATCCTGGATTTTTTTTAGTTCTGTGAGGTATTTAGCTTCCTTGGTCAGAGACCTCTGGTTCCATAACAAACTATCAATCCAGGATTCTGTAGGAAACAGCCCTGGCAGTTAAAGTAGCTTCAGACTGCTATATTTCTGCAGTGTGGATATAGCCTTGGTCTTTCTGCTTATGTGATTGTCTACTTGAGAAGTAAGCTTCTCTGAGAGGGATCTTGTGCATATACACAAAGACCACTGCCAACATGGGAAGGGAACATAAGAATGGCAACACACATGCCCCAAAGAACTGATTGCACTAAATTTTTCTCTTTTATTCTGCAATGGAAAAGGTGCTGCTGATGGGACTGGACTATGGAGATGGTAGCTGTTGACTTTAGTTGATTGTGAATTACAAATTTAAATGTGGAATCTCTAGTCAACTATTTGCCTCATTTAGACACCGCCTATGTCTCAGCTACTTTATACCCTGCATGTTTTAGAACAGCTTAGGCACTGCTTTTATAGAATTCTCTGAAGGAGAACTAAAAGGTTCTTTGTTCACAGAGCACTTAAATATTGTACCATATTAACTAATTATGCCCTTCCCTATGGCCAAGATCCTTCTAAGCTGTCCACTCACAAGGAAGTTGCCTTCAGCAATGATTCCCAGCAAGACAAGCATGCTTGCACACTCAGTCAGGTTTACAGTTTCCTACTGATTCAGGCCAGAGGCCATGGGAACTAATTTTCCCTTGAATTGCCTGTCTGTGAGTTGCCTCAGGTCAGGTCAGCCCCAGGTATTTCTCACAGTGAGTGGAAAGTCTTTAGTTACCCATTTTTTTCTTTCTCACTCAGAAGTATTTTTTTAAAATAGCATTATACAATGATAAACAGCTATAGCACTGGAAATAACACTGACTGGAGCTAATCGAAGAGGCCAGCTACTCAAGAGGAAAATATTCACTCATCCTTTACAAAGACTTAATAGGAAACCATGAAACTGAATAAAGCCTTGCCAACAGGAAGAGGAGGAGGAAAGAAATAGAAAAAAAGAGAGAAGTGTTTCACTTAAATGAACACAAACCCTGAAAGCCTTAATAGCACTTTGTTTGCCCCAGAGAGATTAGATATCAGGTTTGAAAAAAAAAAAAAGCACAGGAGGAAAATACAGCAAATACATTGAAGTCAAAGATATGAAAAGAGTGCCACCTAGATGCTTTTTTTTTTTAAAGAAATGAATGAAGGATTGCAATTTCAACATTCTAGATCTCCTCCATCAAGTTATGTTACTGTGGTTCAGACCTGGATGTTAATAGCACTAGATATCCCTTTTGATATCAAATAATTTGACCTTTTCCTGGCACCCTGGCTCATGTGTTTACAAGGGTCCCCAGAAAGGCACATACACAAGGAGCAGCCGTTAATGGCAGGGATTTCCAACTTCCCCTCTCAGGCGGGCATTTCAAAAGCCTTGGTCATTGCTCCGGGACCTGGCTTGCAGATCCCTTTAATCTCACAATGATGCCGGATTCGTGCCCATAACTAGCAAGACCACGATAAGTACCCATCGATTTGCACTTGGGCTGCACGATTGATCTACCCGCACTGATCCTATCATGGCAGCTTTGATTCTTTTTTGAGCCTTTAGTCCAGTACAAAAACTTACTTTGTTCTCAACATTTATGGCATGATCCGCAGGCACAATTTCTACTATATAAACCCATTGATTTTGAGAGTTCTTTGGAACTCCTGGAACCCCGGGAACTCCCAGAAACCCTCGGATCATTTTGAGTTTCATCCCACCTTGCTGTCAGTTGATGTGGCGAGTTCTCCTTAGTGAGCCTCGCTGAGTTTCCTCTGTCTCTGTTTCTCCTGGACTCTGTGATCAGGTGTCGTATTGCCCATCCTTAAGCTCTCCTTTTCTTCTTTCTAAGTTAGCAGTGTGTCTGTTGTCCTATATCTTGCTTTTCAATAAAACATTAATTGGTTTACTCTGAATTTGTCTGGCTCACTGACCTGACGCTGTAGACATAGGGTGAAAGATCTCCGCTAATGTTGCCCTGCCTCTCGTTGGCCAGCGAGTGTGCTCTAGTAAAGTTCCCCATTTGTGTTAAATATTTGGGTATTTGGGTGTCCCTCCCGGGACCCCCAAGATACAGGGTAAGAGTTACAGTACTGAGAACTAACTGTGCACTGCTATCTGGAAGATCTATTGGGTAGGATGAGGTAAGGAGAGACTCTCCAATACAGAGAGTCACCTTCTCCTAGGCTATTTTGCTGAGAGCACACCTTCTGCCCCAAAGAACCCTTCAGCCACACAATCATTACCTTGCCCTCCATGTGGAACTTAGCTCTACTGTCCATCCTTACTGATGGCCACAGAAGAGTCGCAGGTGCATTTTGCACTGGTTATTTGCATTTGTGTGTCTATCTGCTAAGTTATAATCCCCAGACTGGTTTTTCTTGGGAGGGAGGTTCCTCCTGCATACTCACAATAATCAGTGATACTCACTTGCACCCACATATTCTCTGATACACACATTCATTACCTCTCCCTCTCTCTTATTTATACAGTGTAGTTATAGTCTCTCATTCAAATGTTTTAGCTTCAGAACAATTATTCAAAACACAACGTAATAATGTATTTAAGCAGTCATCTTAAAATCAGAAGGTCAAATCGTATAGCCAATCCAAGAATAAATCTCAGTGTGCATCAAGTCATTGCGTCGTTATAGTCTTCTCAAGTAGCAAGGATAACAGAGTGAAAATACTTACAAGCAACTGAGTACTAGCAGCATATTAAGATGTAATGTAAAACTGTGCTAAATGCCAAGAACTTACTAGTTACTATCTCATGAACACATAGAATCTCCCAGAGATAACTGGTGGTAAGAGAATGAAGTATAACAGCGTTTTTACAGTACGTGGCCTGGACCATGTTAATTTAAATTAAATTAAGGTCTCCTCCCTTCCAGCTCATTTCCTGGAAACATAATTAAATTCATTAAGCATCTTAATAGGCAAGGAGACAGCAAAAGTGCTTTGTAAAACCTACAATACCTTCCCTTTCATTAACACTTGATAAATCTTCTTTCCTTCGAAACATGGCTTTCATGCTATTCATATACAAGATGAATAAAATATTGGATACTCTCTTTGGATGGGGCTTACCAACATGAAGTCTAACATTTCATAGAATCATAGAGTTGGAAGAGACTCCAGGGGCCAGCCAGTCCAACTTCCTGCTATGCAGGAACAGCCATCAAAGCATCCCAAACAGATGGCCATCCAGCCTCTGCTTAAAAACCTCCAAAGAAGGAGACTCCACCACACTCTGAGAAAGCATATTCCACTGCCAAACAGCTCTGACCATCAGGAAGTTCTTCCTGAGATTCAAGTGGAATCTCTTTTCCTGCAGTTTGAATCCATCACTCCTTGTCCTAGTCTCTGGAGCAGCAGAAATCATGTCTCCTCTTAACCTTCTCTTCTGCAGACTAAACATACCCAGCTACCTAAACCGTTCCTCATAGGATATGGCTTCCAGATCCTTCACCATTTTGGTTGCCCTCCTCTGAACATGCTTTGTTTCTGTGATCTAAATCTAAGGCCCTTTCCACAAGATGACGGTCTGACGGTCTTGCGCATTGTCCCATTGCAACTCTGGCAGCGTCTCTGCTGGAATGGGAGTATGTCCCCAACACTCCTTTCTGCACTCAATCAGCTGCCTGTGGAAGGGAGCATAAGGGATGTGCCCCTTCCTTCCACACTGCAGCTACCAGTGAGAAAGGAAGCGTGTGATCATGCTTCCAGCCCTTCTGCATGGCCAGCTGCAATGGAAGGCTCGTGCAACCAGGAATCATTGATAGAGTTTCTCCATCAATGATATACCCCGCAATTATGCTGTCTGGCAATGTGAGAAGGGCAGGACCATGACAATGTCATGCAGAAGTGTCATCGCGGTCCCGCTCCTCTCATGTTCCCATGCTGGGAAAATGCTGCCCAGTGTAAAGGACCTAATTACTAGTCCCAACTACAGTAGACCATACTTGAATCACTGAATGGTAAATCAACACTTATATAACTCCTCACTTAACACTGTAATGGGGGCTAGTAAGCAGAATCCTTACACATAATTTTACTAATCCTTATAGCTAGTGTGCAGTATTGATTCCCATATTTTCCTCAATACTGTCAAGGCCAGAGTGACAATTTGTAACCCACCCAAGATGTATTTGGATTGTAATTCCCATGCAAAATTTTGAAAAGTTACTTGTTTTTACACTAAATTCTCAGAAGCTTTAAAGCCAGCATGTCCAGAGATCACTGTGGCTGGGAGATTCTGGTATTTCAAAAAACAGCATTTTCCAAGCTCTGCTCCAATGATCCTTATCCTTATCCTATATAGCTAGGGCTGACAGGACTTAGAAAAGAACAGAATCTAGAAGACCACAAGCTGACCATCCCCACTGTAAGCTGAAATATGTAGAGACTAAGAGACAGAGGACTGCCTAAGTTCTCCTAATAAGTCCACACCAGAAGTGAGCTAGGGATTTTGTAAAAAGAGCTTTCCAGATCAGACCAAGAATTCATCTAGTCTTGTTGACTGTTTCTAAAAGTAGTAAACCACATACATCCTAACTCAAGTGAGGCATGAGTACAGCAGCACCTCTCCCATGCTGTTTGTCTCCAACATCAGATATGGTACTTCATATCTAAACAGAGGTTCAACTCAGTCATTACAGCTAACAGCTGTTAATAAACCTATCCAACTTGAATTTGTCTGCTCCTTTTGAAAGGCTAAATTCATGGTACCTGTTTCAGTAAGCTGCTTATCTACTGTTCAAAAGAGTATTTTCTTTTGGCTCATCTGACCCTGCTGTTAATCAATTTATCTGGGTACCTTGGAATTCTACTGTTACAGGAGAGGATATAAAAATCTCAGTTCACTGCTCATATTGTTGGTCTCCATACTACCTCAGCAAGCAATCTCTGTGAATATTCTGTGAGTAAGGGACCAACACAGCAGTATAAAGCCAGGGCAGGAAAGACACTGTTTGAAAGGAGCATGATGGATGAGGTCTGACAGGAAACTTAAAACCATTTCAAAGCTGTGTCCCTTACCTGAGACCAAGAAGAGGAAAACCAGCTGCCCCGATTTACTGGAGAATATGCAGCATGCCTGGGACACGGGTGTAAGAAGCACACTTTTTCCAGCTCTACATTTGGCTTTTGTACATGGGAACACTTCCGTGGAGCAAGTTCTCTATACTTCCCAGACACATACTTTTCTGCACAGTTCAGCGTTCTCCTCTGTATTCCCTTTCCACACGTCACAGAACACTAGACAAGATATTGGAATGGCAATACATTACTATATAACCCTTGCAGGGCTAGGTTTAGTGTCTATGGCTTATTCTTTGCTTCTTTCAAGCCCTTGCCAGCCCGGTAAAGTATCAGGAATGGTATTTATAACAAAAGAAAATGCAAAACAGAGAAACTGCAACAATTGGTTCATTTATTTAACCCTCTCTCAAAATCTATTGGTGCTTGTCTTTTCCTCTTTATCACAGTTAATCCCAGGATGCATCCAACATGTAGAGTACCTTGCGTATGGTTGCCCCTTCTGCTTGATCCTTAAAAGAATCCCCAGGACTGTAAATTTAGGACATTTCTGCACTACACTGTTATAGTGCTATTATTCCACTTTTAATATCCTGTGGAATTCTGGGGTTTGTAATTTACGGAGGGACATTTTGAATTCTCAGTCAGAGAGTTCTTTGGCCTCAGTAAACTACAAACCCCAGAATTCCATGGAATGTTGAAAGTGAAATAATAGCACTATAACACTGTAGTGCGGAAACAGCCTTAGTTTGCTTCAGATGTTGGTCTGCCCAACATCTCTATGGATCACTGAATATCAACGGACAGGATTAAGAGTGCTTTCACATTGAACAGCTGATGTGGAATGGGAGATGAGACAACAAAATCTCTTGGACCCAGCCCCATGTGCATAATATGTGTTTTTAGGAGACAACTAGCGATGTACCAAAAGTATTCCTTCTTTTCCCTCTTGATCATTATTTTGTGGTTATGAAAAAGATAGAAGAAACAATGGGAAAATAGGAAGCATCAGAAAAATATGTTGTTTAACTGCCTGCAAATTCCATATTTAAGGCAAAGTGACTTCATGATAAAGCTTCACTTGCAAGCACCCACACATTCAGCAATGGACTGTATCAGTTGTTCTTAACTATTTCTATACTGGCAACCTCCTGTAAATTTGTTGCTGGGGACCTCCAAGACTTAAGATTTAAATATTTATTTCAATATTCAAATATTTGTTTAAAGCTGCTCACACTGAGACCTTATTCTTCTGGAGGACAACGCAAAGGAAAGGAGGCTTGTTAACCGTCTGTGGAGTAGCTTGCTCAGATCCTTCAAGTGCCAGGAGAGTAGAATAAACTGGAATTTCTTATAGGAAAGTTGTGAATGGGAAGCAGACCTAAAGAATAATTTCTTTTGCCCTTTCCCCCAAAGCAGTGACTGGAAAATAAGGGTCTTGATGCTGTTTCTTCTGAAGAAGCACTAAGAGGATAGGTAATTCTTTTAGAAGTACTCCTTTGGGGAAACAGTGTTTCTTTTGCCCTTTCCTTCTTTCCCCCAAAGCTGCACTATGCAGCCACAAGAGTTAGGGAACTTCCTTCTATTCTTTTGGCTCCTTAGAAGTGAAGCTCCAACACACTGCCTGGCCCTGGGCTCAAGCAGCGTTGCCACACTCACCACACAATGCATGGGCTGGGTGTCTTCACTCATCTTCTGGGCTCTTCACTCACCTACCTGCCTTCTGTGCTCTCTGAAGCACTTCTCCAGCTGGATGAGATGCCTGCAAGCACATTGCGGCTGCTGCAACCATCATCACTGCCATGTCTGAAGAATTTGGGGCATGCTGCAGCAAGCAAACAGGACATTTTTTTGCCCCTTCAATCTGGGATTTTCTCTGTCTCCCAGGATGAATGGAATGTGGACCCCCTGTGGACCCCCTGTGAGGGTTGTGAGGGCTCTGCAGATGCAAGGTTAGGAACCACTGGACTGTATTTAAAAATAAAGTCTGTGCCAGATTGTCATTGTGTTTTAAGGTGTGGCTTTTAGTAAAAATGCACCAGAACTATTTGCTTCTTACCCCAACTATTTGTTTCTTACCTCAGTCCATGTAGACACAAACCACTGTAACTTCTTATGTTTATGGCATCGCTTCAGGAGGCAGGTTTCTTGCATTTTTGGTTTTAGTTCTGCTGGACAGGCACCATCAGACAAAAGTGGGGCCCAGGGAGAAGGACTGGCACTTTTGCATACAACCACTCTTTTTCTCCAGCCTTTTCCACATGTTCGAGAGCACTAAAAAAGTGGAATGGAAGGCAAACATTTAGAAGGTTAATGTGTTTCCAGATGGGGGAGGAAAACAATGAGATATCAATGAATTCTGCTGTTAAATGCATAAATTTAGGGCTTTAATCAATAACACAAATTATAATTTAAGGTACCTTGACACTACTACAAGTAATGAAAAATACTACCAAAACCATCTTTAGGAGATTATTCTCATGAGCACCCCAGATTCAGAAGATATGAACAACTCCTCTGGAAGAGACTAGAGGATCACCCAATCCAGCACCAGTCATATGCTTAAGAAAAAGGTAAAAAATGCAGCATGAGGGCAAATGGCTTTTCTACAAGTTTTGTTCCAACGTTGGCATGCTCAGAGCTAGGAAAAGTTAGGGTTTTTTTCAGACTACCTGCCATTGGCCAAGCTGTACAGGAAATTCTGGGAGTGGTAGTCCAAAAAAGGAACATCACAAAACTTTGGTAGATACTGCCAGTTTCTAGGACCAAGAAGAATCGTGAGAAATTTACTTCTTTATTGGAGATTTCTGGAAAAATGTGAACTACATTTTTCATAGTTCTCAAGACTTCCAGATATTGATGCTAATCCTCACAAGAACATTTTGGGGACTTCTAGTCTGAAAAAGTCTGATTCTAGGCTGACAAAGACAAAGAGGCAAGGAGGCTACTACTGTCATCACTGATGACAGCACTAGGAATGTGATGAGAAGTGGTCTGATGTTAGAATCAAGCTATTTTCTAACATTTGTAGTTTTTTTTTTTAAAAAAACCTTTAATAATGCTTAGAGATGATCATGGTATCTCCCCTGCCAGGTAAGAATATTTGTAGAGGGCTGATATGTGAATACAAGAAACTCCAACTATAAATGTTAACTGCTAAATACATCCATGGTATATGTGGGCATATTCATATACATTTAAGAAAACATTCCTATCAGTAGCCATGAACGATTAAATTAAAAGTTCTTTACTCATCCTCATGTTTGGTAAATCATAAAAACCTACAGAATGTTAAGTTGTGAGAATTGTTTAGCATTTTGACTTCCTGCTGCAACTGATATACAACTGAAAGTATGAGATGTTTGGTGCTTAGCAGGGCTTCCTTTGGCCAGAAGAGTTATGTTTTCCTATGAGCCACCTGGATTGTGTGATAAGCCACTCTGGAGTTGCTGTAGACCAGATTAGAACAGAACAGCTGAGCACCCCCCCTGTTTTTTTTAAAAATCAAATTTAAACAAGTCAACAAGCAAAGCATAGCCTTCTCCAAAATGACTGATTTAGAAGGAACACCTTTTCAATCTTCTACAGCTGCTACTACTACTGGGGAAGGAGCATTACATCATGTTAGTTTCACTTTCCTAAGAAAAACATTAATGCTATTAAATTTCAACATGGATCTACCCTGAATATGCAAAATGGAGGGATAACCCCTGTGACTGCAGAGTAGGGAATATATACTACTTTTTTAAAAAAAGGTTGCATCTATTGCAATCTCCCTCCCCTGAAATGGATTGTAAATGTACTTGCTACATAACTTTAACATGGGCAATGAAGACTGTTAAGGATATTTTTGTACCTTGTCTCAGTCATTAACCAAAATAGAGTCAAAAGAAGACTAAGAGCTGGAAGACCAAGTATGAAAGAGCTAGATAAGACTTTCAAGTTTGATGATATATCATTTAACAC
This sequence comes from Ctenosaura bakeri, assembly GCA_948474755.1. Lineage (NCBI taxonomy): Eukaryota > Metazoa > Chordata > Lepidosauria > Squamata > Iguanidae > Ctenosaura > Ctenosaura bakeri. The sequence goes on along the minus strand of CAOLHI010000074.1, from coordinate 980,525 downwards.
CAAGTCAGGATCACCTATGGTCTTATATTTCTGATTTCCATGTACATAGGTGAAAGCTGGAGAATGCAGAAAGCTGACAGGAAGAAAATCAGCTCATCTGAAATGTGGTACTACTGGAGGACACTTCTGTAGATACCAATGACCTCCCAAAAAAAGATAAATAAGTAGGTTACAGAGCAAATGAAACCTGAATTCTCATGAGAAGCTAAAATAACTGAACTACAACATCAGGGGACAATATGACTTATTTAAACAGATAATGATGCTCAATAGAGTGGAAGGTATTAGGAAAACAGGAAGACCACATCAAGAAGGTGATTTGACTCAATCAAGAAAATCTATGGCTATCCTGCATTTGCAAGACCAAAGCAAAGCTGTTAGTAATATGGTCTCCTGGAGATCTTTCTTTCATAGGGTTGCCATAACTCCAAGGCAGCTTGATGGTATATAACAACAAAAATGTGAATTTAAATTTCAAGTTTAGAATGTCTTAAGTTCAGTTAGAAGATAAGGGCGGGGTCACTAACATGAGGACATGAAACAAATGGTTACAGATATTTTTCTGCAATTCTTGTAACACCAACATAGGTCTTCAATCCTGGGAATTATGTTCATGTGTAAACTGGCCAGAAACAAACTACTGAAGTCTTCCTTAACCTGGCATCCTCAGTCCTCAAAATATGTTGGGCTACAGCCCCATTACCCCAGTCAGTACAGCACAACTAATGGCCACACAGGTTAGGAATACTGGGAGAAGTAGTCCAATACATCTATGAAGCAGTAGGATGTGATGCAGCTTTTCCTGACCTGTACCATGAAGATGGAAGGAAAATTTTCTACTCAGACAAGGCACACCACGACTGCACTAATTTACCATGATTCTAATATTCTATGAATATGGAGTTTAACTGCAGGACATTCTGCAGCAATGCAACTACAAGGCACCTATATTATCAGTGAGGACTTTTGGCCCAAATGAATGCCTGTTTTGGAGAACATGTGTCCATCCAACGAACTGGCAGTGCCTTAGAACATGTATAGATTTTTCTGAATTGATTGAACAAAGATCTGACAAGAGATGGGCAGATGTTGACAGCTGACACTATATGCTGTGATTAACTAATTGATAGTGCTCAATCTCAAAACCTTGGAAGACCACCTTCACTATTTGAAGAAAATACCTGTAAATTTAATTTACCTCAGACCAGGGCCCTGTGCTCCAAGTAGGTGGACAGCTTTGGGTGTTGCAAAGCTCCCTCTTGACTGGGGCAGGGAGTCGACAAAGGGAATCTGATACCCATTCTGGCTTGAACTGACTTTTCTGCATGCAGCGAACATATCGATACCTCTCCCCTGCTCCACAAGTCAAGCTGCACTCACTCCAGTTACCAACAGACCAGCTAGAAAAAGAATCAGAGAGACATTGTACATTTGGGAATATTACTGCTTTGTCTAGAATGACAGGAACGTAATTTGATTTATTTGTAGGCATCACATTTATGTCCTGGCTTTTCTCTAAAGAATCCAGGGCTATGGCATTTCATTCTTGTAATATGAGGAAAACAGAAATCAGACAAACATCCCTAAGGAAATACAGAGGGCACAGGGAAATTTTGAAACATCAGCCTGAGATTCTCTTTGAAATTTCCAAAGATAAAACCTACTCATATCTGATATAATGGGGAGGATTGGTGGAGAGGAGAAACAAAAAAGAAGAAACACAGCATAAAACTGCACTACATTAGTAGGCCCCAATGACTGAAAGGTTCTGTTTTCCACATCTGTCAAACTAAAAATTGTTAAATTCTGAAGTGTGGTTTGTAAATTGGACTGAACCCAGACCTAATCATGCTTAACTCACAAGGGATTCAGTCTTAATCATGCTTACTTCATTCAAATCAACAGGACATGTGAGTCATGACTAACTTAAGTCTTATTGATTTTAGGAGTCTGTTCTAAGCATGCCCAAGGCTGGATCCAACACGATAATTCCTTGCAGTTCTTGACATGATAAATTTGTCGGAAAATGGGGAAATAGCTATTTTAACATAGAAACATAAATGTTAAAAATAGTGGCAGTATTTATAGTACAGAAACAGACAAAGTGTGCTTGGTCTTTTGTAAATACCTACCATCAAACAAGGCAAACCAGCTGAGGAAAGGCCAATTGTGAGACCATTTCTGCTATTATCCTACTTTCAAAATCCCACAGAATTCTGAGGTTTGCAGTTTCCTGAGGCCAAAGAGCTCTCTGGCTGAGAATTCCAAAGGCCCCCCCTTAAACTGCAAACCCCAGGATTCCTCAGCATGTTGAAAGTGGAATAAGAATAAGACCACAGCAAAAGTGTAGTGTGGAAATGCCCTGAGAGTTGGATAATGAGCTAAGACCATGAGCTATAAGCCAGGACATCCTTGACTGAATCTCACCAGAGTCATTAATGTAACAGGTAGATTCATACAAACAAGTAGCTGAGAGAACAGCATAATCCCTACCCCATCTGTGATATACTTTTCAAAAACTGTAAAGTAGCTGTTGTTGTTGTTGTTATTATTATTATTACAGATTTCAACATTCTAGATGAAAAGTGGTGATTACATCATACATCCCCTCATGTCAGTACTGCTGCAAGGGAAATAATTCATCGTGACAGGGACCAACTATCAGTCCTTCATCACATCTTGGAAAGTACACTTTGTTTAGACTCTCTTCATTTCTCTGTCCCTCTGCATTTAACAGCCACGTACATATTCTGTTTCTGATCCTTTGTCTAGAATAGTAATCAAATGCAGACTAAATTGTAGGACATGTTGCAGTCATATTTTCCCTTGTTCTTCTGTTTGAACAGATGTTCTAGCTGCTGACCTTAGGAACAGGTTTCAGGCTGCCCCAGGAATTTGCTCATGCCTCTTTCTCTTCTCCCAGAATTACTGCCTGATATCAGACCTTTGCATGGAATAGACCAGGAGATGATGACAGCTGATTGGCAAAGAGTGCGGAAAGAGAGAAACCTGGAGCAGTAACCCAAGTCCTCAGCAAGTGACCTAAAACATTCCCGTCAACACTTCTGGATGTTCTGCTTCACAGCGCTCTCTCTCTCTCTTTAAATAAAAGCTTGCTACTGCCAAAAAGCTTGAATGTACAACACTCCACTTTATTTGTAAACTCTAATGTGAAGTTATGTGTGCACTAGGTAAGTGCATGTTTTGTTAATCTCCATGGAAGAATTGTATTCCATGGAGCATGCTACCAAACTGCTACTGGATACAACAGTTGGTGTTGAACTAAGGAAGCTGTTAATTTTACTAATCCTGTACAAATTTGCCTGGGAGTAAGGCCAATTGAACTTAAAGTGACTTATTTCCAAGTAATTTGCATAGAATAAATTTGTACTGCTAATCCTAGTAAACAGAAATTTCTTCTTTCTCTTCTGGAGGTCTTATTAATACTCCTTTGAAGCCCTGTCTTGATCAGATTTCTGTGGTTCTGCTGAGGTTATATTTGTGAAAACAGGAGAAAGACATCAAGTGAGAGAAGTGTCAAGTACAGAAATTGCTTTCACAGCTGTGTCAAGGAGCTGTTCTGACTATGACATACCAGTTTTCTAAGTGCAGACAACTTTCCATACGGGGGAGCAATAAAATGTGTGACTCTCCTTCTACCTTCAGTCTGATTCCTACAGCTCTATGAGCACTACATCACATGATTTTTCCTCTTCATAATATATCCTGGCACTCAGAGGTCTCCTTTGTATTGTGGGAGTCACTGCAACTTTGCTCCTTCCAATACTAGCCAGGGAACCTTGGGCTGATGAGAGGAGCCCATTCTACAGTTTCTGGAAAGGATGGAAAATTTTAGCATAAGGAACAGCTCCACTGTGAGTTTTTTTAATGCATGCTGAAGGATTGTGAGACTACCTTTACAGCATGGGAAGAAGACATACCAAAGAGGTCCCTATGGTTACATGAGGAAGACTCTCTTGTTGCTCTGGGCAAGCTGCTCACAGCAGCTAAAATTCAAATTATGGAGCTGCCTGTTTTATGACTTTAACTTGACAGTGACTATCCTGCCTTCCCTTAGAACAAGAAATTCAATGTTTTCATTAAGATCTATGGAATAGCAAGGATGAAAGCACATTAATATGCACAATATAGTAAAATAAGATAAATCAGAATGCTTGCATTAAAAATCCTTCTAGTGTAAAGTTGAAGGCTTTCATGGCCAGATTCCATGGGTTGTTGTGGTTTTTTTGGGTTACTAGAACATGGCCTCATGGCCTGAAAAACCCACAACAATTCAATCCTTCTAGTTAAAATATATATATTAAAATTCAGTTATACCGTATATGTATTACTGCTTTGGCTACAAGCTGCCTATATGTGATTTTTTTAAAAAGATATAGTGATTGATTTTTAAGCACTATTAACGAACACCTCAGTTTTAGTAAATACTGGACACATTTATTCATAAAGAAGTGTAAAAAGTTCAGTTTATGTATCCTACACAAAGTTAAACCTAAAATCTATGTAAAATTACATGGAAATAAAAAAAAATGGAAATCAATAGAACTTGCATTCCCTTCTTCCTTGTTTTTTGATCAAATCCTCAGAGGATCCAACGTGGAAATGGAAATACATTTTAAGGGAGGGCTGGCCACCACCACACTTTCTATAACAAGCAGTAAAATGTACTGTGTGTCTTGACATCATCACCTTTTAGCATTTCCTTGCCCTGTCTAGCTAATGATATAAAGCCACAAAATGATGTCAGGTTATGGGACAATTTTTAAAAAAATTATATTTATTTTGGCTTACATCCAAACATCCACATGCACCAGAGGACTTTTCCTTTCCCTTCCCACTACAATCCCTCATGGTAATATGGAGAGGGGCTTCTCAGCTCAGCCTGGGCCAGACACGAAGAAAGGGCATTTGGCTGCAGCGTCCTCTCCCTCTGAGTCTCTCAGTGAGGAAAGTTGCCAACTGAGCTGGAAAGATGTTCTCAGCAGGAGCTAAGTTAAGGTAAGATGACATTTTACTATACACAGGTCTGTGTGGAGGAGGATGTTGAGATAATATATTTAACGAAACATAAGTTGGATCAGGTTGTTAGAGAAGAGACAACTATGTGTGACCCTCCCCCCGCTAAGAATTCTGTTGAAGTTACTGGCAATTCCATTTTTTCTAGTCACTTTTTAAAGTTCTGGTATTATTCAAAGCGATAGCCATGTTAGTCTGTTTTAGCATAAAAAGAGATAAAGGAAGTGATTTAGTACAGCTGTTTTAAGGTGTTCAAAGTAACCTGTCTACAATCTGCCATCTATAGTCCCCTCCTAAAGGTTACTGTGCCTACATATATCATTAAATTCTGACAAAAAAGAAAAAAAAGTTACAACAATTTTTAATGGGAGGCACCAACTTTCATATTTTTGAAGATTGAATTGGATTAGCTACTGAGCAAATGGAGAGAAAACAAGGTCCAAAAATGAGCATTCAGAATGCTCTGGAACTTGATGTCTGCTGATAGTCAATGAGACAGCTACTGCTGGCTATTAAATACTTCAGTATACCACTCAGTAGGAGAGTAAATAGGAGCTTGCAACTCACCCTCTGCAATTTTGTGTGCGTGATACCATAAAATATACATATAAATCAGCTTCTACCTTTGGTTACTCCAGACTGATTGAGAGGTCCATAATTTTTCTCTCTCAACATAACAGCAATGATATTGTTGGAAACATTAATGGTATATTAATATTTGAACATTGCTGTAAGCCTACCTGGGCCCCATATTGGAAGAAGGTAAACTGTGTTCTAATATTTGGAGAGCCTATGAATATCTGGAACATGTAGTTATGCATATAATGACATGTTGCCTCTCTGTACTTGCTGGAATTAAATTTCAGGTTTCACCTGATATCGTGGGCAGTGCTATTTGTGCTATTTGAAAGTGTGTACTCCCCATATGAGCCTGCCCAATTCTTACAGTCTTCGGTGGTGACCTTGGTCCCAATCACCATCACAAGCTCATGTGGTGAGGACATGGAAGAGGACCTTCTTAGTGGCTGCTCCTAGGTGGTTGTCTTCTCAGTGGGGGTTTAGTTGGCTCCCTCTCTTGTTCTCTTCTCATTGGCAAGCAAAAACCTTCTTATTTAAATGAACTTTGAGCTTTTAACTGGTTGTGGTATGGGGATATGTAATGGGTGTACTATATGTGCTTTAATGAGTTTTAAATTAGTGTCCTAACATAACATTTTAACTGGATTGATTGTTTAGTACTTTTTAAACTTTTGCAGCACATGATATTTAACTATTTTGTTTTAACTTATACTATAAGCTTCTTTTGAGTCCCATTTTTGGGACAACGGTGAGATAAAAATCAAATCAAATAAATGAATGAATAAATAAAATACACTTAATTGCCTATGTAAAGCGAAAGTGCATCAAGAACATCCTTTGGCTTGCCATGGAGACATATGAAAGAGGGGTGAAATAAATTCAACTCTTTGAACCTGCCAATGGATGATGATGATAAGAATAAGAATAAAAAATTGTTTTTCTATCATCAATTTATATTAGCCATGGGAAGAACACAGCACAACATGTTTTATGCTGGACAAATTTTGGACATGCTCAGCAACTTAATAGCCAGCTTAAGCTTTGCTCTTGTGTAAACCTAACATTTATAGACTTCATGTGCTAGCTCAGCCAGTTTAAGTACTAAAAACTGGGATCACAGCCAAGCCCTTTAGGGCTTGCGGCCATGCATTCTAAAATACTCCATGTAGAACACAAAATTTATGTCTGGAGGGTTCAGATAGTCTTGTACTGTCTCTTTTAACTTGAGAGAAGACACACAAATGATGTAAGACACTATATGTGCTTAAGAAGCTGTGAAAGAATTGCTTGTGCATTTTTAGTATGTGCTGTGACTAAAGAACTATTTCACTATGATGATTCAGGATCAATGAAATCTGAAGTGTCCTTGAAGCTAGACTGTGAATCTGCATGTCCCCAAATGAAAGAGAATATTCTCTGCTCAAAGGACAGCTCTAATAATTTTAAACAGAAATTGTTTTCAGGATATTTTACTCTTTTTCTTGCAGAAGCCCAAATCATAGCTATTGCTATCTTTGATAAAAACACTACAAATCTTAGGGCCCTGTCACACTACACAATTATCGAGCTATTATTCCACTTTAACTAATGATATGGAATCCTAGGATGTACAGTTTAGGAAGGAGTATTTAGAATTCTCAGCCAGAGTGCTCTTGGGCCTCACCAAACTACAAACCCAGAATTCCACAGGATGTTGCCATGGCAGTTAAAGTGGACTAATACTGCTATAACAATGTAGTGTGATAGGGCTCTTAATGTGTTTATTATTTATAATTATATATTTCTCAATTACTCAGTATCCCACATTCCCCCACTCCTTCACATTCTAGAATTCTAGAATGAATGACATTCAATTGGGACAATGCATCATGTTAAATCTGACAGGCAAGAAGGCAAAGGGTGAGGAAGCCACTGGCCATTTTTCTTGTTCTGTTGATTATCTATCTTATTCTATCTCTTTCAGCTATCTCAATGGAATGTCCTCTATGACATGATACTCTTGGAATTGGTCCAACAACTGCCACTTGTGGAAAATACAGCTGCACTGGTGCTGAGTAGTTAGGTTGCATGAGACTAAGGCCATTTCCGCATGATGACGCTCTTCTGCATCGTCTCACTGCAGTCCCAGGTCCAGAAGGGAGCATGTCAGCAATGTTCCCGTCTGCACCTACTTGGTCCATGAGGAAGAGAACACAATGGCACCACGTCTTCCTTCTGCAGTGTAGCCGGGCTTTTCCCATTGCTGCACTACGGAAGGAAGTGTCGACAATGCACTTCTGCATAGCCAGAAGTGACAGGAGCACCATGCGACTGCAGACACGAAACAGATTTTTTCTGTTTTGTGAAAATAGCGCAAGCGTGGTGCTCCACGACAGGACGGCGGCGACGTCATGTGGAAGCACAACCTGCCGACGGCTGCCATCCTGTGACAGAAACAAGACAGCGACGCTGTGTGGAAAGGGCCTAAGTAACACTGGACCTAACAGAGTTCCATATTTGTAATGGAACTCAATTCAAAGTGTTGAATATCTACCTTGCCTTGGTATACAAAGTTTTAAATGTCTTAGGATCTGGCTAACTAAAGAAGTACATTTCCCCTGTATAGTCCTGCTTATGAACTCAGATATACTATCACCTAACAAAGTCTTGACTTCTGGAACTTGTAACAGGGCCTTCTCATTCCAGGAGAGTGGCACTATCCTGGAAGATAGAGGGTGATCAGCTTTCAGTGTGAGGTAAAAACAATCCAACAGTCCAGAAGTTGGACTTTTGTGTTACAGTAAGATTATTGATGCAGGTGGAGGTGGGTAATTTTAGGTTTCGGTTCTGACTGTTGGGAATGCTAATATATTATAGTATAATGTTTATTATGATAAAACAATTTATTAGGGTATAAAATTTTATGATCAATGCATACAAAAAAACTACGAGTCTAGAATCTTGTCAGATGGACTAATGGTCTGATTCATTATGGGATACCTTCTTAAGATAATAATACCCAGACTTTATGTAGCAGAACATTTACTGCAGGTCTCCAGAAACCCTAATAACCAAGGTACGATTTTTATCCACATATTATCAATGGGACAGAATTAGAGTCAAAGATGAGAGAAAATGTCTTGTCGCAATCCACCAGGTGACTTCAAAACAAGAGGTGAGATTTCAGCCTCGGATTTCTTGATCCGTAACGGAAATATCATCTCTCCAACTGTCCTAAATTAATCCTCTATCATTCCCATTTTTCAGTTGCTTTTAAAATGAGCCAGTTTCTCTCTCCCCCATTATCCTGATTTACTTCAATTGCTGCAAGTATACTTCAAAAGGACAGAATAGTTTGTACTCAGTTAACTCAGCAGGAGGAGAAGGAGAGGAGGGGGTGGAATCTTGCCCTTCCCAGGAAACCCAAGCAAAAGCAAACTGCTGAGTCTCTCCCAGGAAACCTGAGCAAAAGCAAACTGCTGAAGTCTCTCCTAACTTGTTGTTCTTCCTCATTAATAACTTTTGCCATCTTGGCCACACTCTGATATTGCTTGATCATGCATGTGTTGCTTTTCATCATTTGTGAAATGTTGGGTGGTATGTTACATATGTAGAGAAGTAGTATACATTGTTAAATGCCACCTTCTGAAAGCCTTGCAATATCCAGATTTCCCTTTACACACACAGACACACACACACCTGCTCATGGACTATTTCACTAGTCAGAGGCCTGGGCAACCTCTGAACCATCAAATAACACACTAGGCATGCATTTTTATAACTATTATGGATACTTCAAAAATATAAATAATGTACCCACACAATAGATACAAGGAAACAAACAAATGGTGATATATTTTATTACCTGGGAGGACAAACTGGCATTTTGCATGGGGCAATTCCAGTAGCTGGTTGACTCTTGGAGTTGCAAAAAGAAGGATCTACTTCTGCTTTCATGTCTTTGTAGCAGCTTCCTCTCATGACCATTTGACCTACACACAAAACAACACAGGTGGCAAGCAGAAAGTCATGAGCAGCTGTGTAGATTTGAAAACTCAATCTGCTGATCATCTAAATCCACTGTGTACATCTTACACAACCCTAAGTAAATATTGCTCTCAATCATCTGATTACATCCTAGGGTTTGGATTCCTAGCTCAAATAAACAAAGCTCCTTTTCCTTAGATAGCAGCTAATCACATAACTGATTATCTCAGAACTTTAAACAACTCTGGGAACCATAATACCATTTGTCTCTAGTTGTTACTTTACACTCTGTCTGCTTCCCTTCCCTCTTTCAGTGTCACCCACAACTCTTACTAAACAGTGTAAACCTAGATCTAAGCCCAGATTATTGTTATTTTTTTGCAAACGTGCCAAGAGATTTTAAGGGGGAGGGAGAGCATGGAATTTTCACCAAATGCAGGTTTCTTTTGCTGCAAGGATTTATGTGGCCTAATTTCAAAGCCTATTTCAGAGAAAAAGTATCATCCAGATAAGAAAATGAGAGTCCATTCATGTTACCCTGAGAATTGGGGGGGTTCCTGTGAGGGGCACCCGGATTGCCAATTAAAATACCAATTTGGGAGAATTAGATGGAACACTGTTTTGGCTAGCAAAAGGCAGGGTAACGTTGCGAGATCTTTTACCCAATGTATACAGCGGCGGGTCAGAGAGCAGCTAGACAAGGTTTTCCAAATAATAGACAATTCTTTATTAAAGGCAAAAACAAAGAGGACAAACATAAACTAACTAGCTTGGAAAGAGAAACAGAGGTTTGTTGGGGAAAGGCAATATGACCTGTCTTGTAGTCCTGGAGAGAAGAGGGGTTCTGGGGAAGAAAGCTCAGCGTGCGGTGCTGAGGGGAGTCCCTTAGACAACCGACAGCAAGGCGGGATGGCAGTCCAAAGTGATCCAACGACTGGTTGAAAGTGAGGGGTTTTTATAAGGAGTTTGTGCCCGCCGGCCATGGCAAGCCAGGTGAGAACAAAGGGAGTTTCGGCGCTGGACAAAGGATTTGGAAAGGTCAAGTTTAGCATGATCGGATTTGCGTTTGAAGACAATAGCGTGGCTGGGACGCTGATGGCCCAACATAAAAGAGTAACTTGACTGAAAGCCGTGTGGCTATTGAGGTTTGCGGCGGGAAGTTCCCTGAAGCTGCGGGCGAAGTTTGAGTTGCTGGCTACAAAGAGGAATGGAATATAAAACCATTAACGGCCACACTCTGTCCGTGCTAGTCCGGAGAACTCGCAACCATGTGGAGTGAGGTAACTGCGAGCCAGTCCAGCTGAGGCCGAATTGTTTGATATCAAAGTGACATCTGGGAGTCCTCACCCGGGGTGCCATATCGGAAGTAACAATCCACAACAGTCTGTTTAAGAATGTTTACAAATTTCTCCCTATTCCAACTTTCCTCTGGATTTTGAGAGCTGAGTAGCACTGTTGGCAAACTGTCATTCTTCCATTAAAAAACAAAACAAACAAAAAAACTGCACTGTGTGTGGAGTTTGCTACAATTTTCAGTTTGCGTCTTTTCCCACCAACACAAGTGAACTGTTCAGACAAATGATTTAAAAAATCACAACACAACAAGGAATTTTGACACTATTGCACAAATATTATTTGTGTGTGGTGTTCCAATCAGTGCTCCCATGTTCTTCTGCACACTGTGAGATTAGAAGCACAAGTGGTGAAAATCTTTTATTTAATTTTTGGATGCCAGAGCCAAAGATTGAAAAGTTTATCCTCACTGGAGTGAGATGTTGAGATTTGACACATTTCATGATTTTTTTTTTGTATTTTTGGAGAATTTCTTCACAAAAAAAATTTTTGCACAAAAACATGGATACAATGTTACCACATTTTTTTTTGGCCACATATTATATATTTATTAATATATTTATTATATTTACATGCTCCCTTTCTCCTGGAATGGGACCCAAGAAGCCTTCCAACAATAAATTAAAATATGAAAACTCCTTGCAGCGGCTGACAACTCTTCTGGTGACTATGTCATACAAAGCCTGCATTACAGAGTTAGTACACTGGTTTTTCTGCAATGAAACATGATTCTGGGGAATGAAAATGTCTTGCAATGGCAAAACTCTTGTTGCATTAAGATCAAAAAAATCTGCAAATGTTCTTTATATCCCTTGCAGGCATAACCAACCCTCAAAACAACAAAATAAAACAGTGGCATCTTCTGACTTTGAAGTCTCTTCATCTGCATAGACTAGAGATTGAGAACATATCCAAGGAATGGGCCGATTTATAGAAATAAATCACATGATGATCACTAGCAATACATTCATTCAAGGCTGTTCTGTATGGCATGCACTGGACACCAAAAATGTTTGCTGTGACGCCATACTGTTCAAAAGAATTTCAGGGAAGGCTCTAAGATCATTTCCACATTACACTATTCTAGGGTCATTATTCCACTTTCAACATCCTATGGAATCCAGAGGCTTGTAGTTTAGGGAGGTGCATTTAGAATTCTCAGCCAGAAAGCTCTTGGGCCTCAGGCAACTACAAACCCCGGAACTCCACAGGATGTTGAAAGTGGAATAATAGCACTGTAACAGTGTAGTGCAGAAATGGCCTATGTGTATAATGTCAAGTAAGATGGCAGACAACAGCTGAACCCATTCCATGTACCAGCTGTATACATTTCATGCACCTCCAGACAAGTAAAACACATGTTAGATATCATCTCTGGATAGTACTTATGCTCCTAAGTCCAACACACACATTCTTTCCTGCTTACCATCTTCACTCCCTTGGGACTACAGTTGGATACACACAGGCAATCATTAATTCACCTAATATCGGTAAAAGTAAAGTGCAGTTGGCCCAATGCCAATCACTTGGCTTAGTAATGATGTGTCACATGGATATTACATCCTGCTATATTACTGGAAAAGTTTTTATGGAAATCCTGAAAGTGAAATAGGTGGGCAGGGTATAAACTGTTGCACTTTCCTACCACATGTGGGCTCTACAAACCTACAGCCTCAATGAAATTTGGTTTCAGGATCTGAAGATGTCCTACAGTGAAGGCTTATTACACTTAAACTATAATTTCCCAAATTAATGTTTGGCTGACACTATGAGAAAGGAAAAGAGGATGGGAAGGGGCAGGCCTTCATTATTCCCTTGCTCCTTTGAGGGCCTATATTCATGAAGAGGCTCTGCTTTTTGATCAGGGGAACCATTTCAGGACACCACAGAGGGTGGTAGTAAGGAACCAGCTGCCTGTCAGGTGTGTGCCATCTATATTAGGGCAAGGTTGCTGTTTTCCCAATAACTCTTCTGGGCCCTCTTCTGCCTTTCTTCTTCCCCCACTGTCATGGATAGTTCTATAGCTGAGTGCCACAGACCCACATAATGTCAGCATGTATTCCATACATCAAAAATATCCCTTCCTCTAGAAAAGACAAAGGTATCAGAACACAGCAAAGGGCATTTTGAAGAATGCCATTTTAAAATCGGCCTACATAAACTCCTTTTCTACCATAATCTTCTCTCTTTTCTCCAGATTTATTTTCCAGTGTACTTCACACATTGTGCAGAAATTTCTTTTCTCCTGACACAATGAAAACACAATGTAAATTCTTGTCAAATTCGCTGTGGGAGTTGCACCATTGGTGATTTAACCTTTTCACCCAGAGATGGAAGTATTCTCTTCCACAATTTACTCCTGTTCTATTATCAGCTTCACTGGCTGTGCAGTCTGCTTCACGTAAGAAGCTCTGCTATTTTTATTAGTTACACAATGTATGGCTTGCTGGGCCTCCAGACAAGCTAGTCATGCATTTATAGACCTGCTCATCACATGATGTCTGCACTATGACTAGCAAAAAAGTTCAGAGGCTTAAATGCTAATTGGTAACACACGACAGTTCCAGCAGAGGGAAACGACTCTTTGAATTGCCTTGAAGAGAAAGCATGAGAGGAGAGGGTAGGGCAGCCTTTTTATTTGTACAGATAAAGCAGATCTCCAAGTTCACACTGTATTTCTTGATTAAGTCTTTTGATGTAGGAATGCAAATTAAAATATTTAACATTTATTATGTGAAGTTGCACATGCAGCTTATATGATGGATTGCTAATGAGCTCAACAATGAAAACAACTATAGCAACAACTATCTTGTCATGTCGAAAACAAGAATGTCAGAAATTGGACTTACTTTGAGGAAATATCTAGGGAAACTAGACAATGTTGTTCTGTATTTTAGTGAAAACATAGTGAGCTTCTTCCCATTTCTTTCCACTATTGCAGTTCAAATAGGTAGAGAACTATTGATACATACCTGCAGTTGATGATTCACACTGCTTGGTTCCCTGTCCTTTTCCCAAACTGACCCTTCTCTTCTCTTCACCCTTCCTACCAGCCTGCTCAATGCAGCTTGCTTGATATCACAATTCCTTCTGCCCTCTCTCCATCCTCCTCCTCCTTTCTGATATTCATGGGAAGTTGAGGAACTTACCATTCTGTGGAGGTGGATGGGGAGCTAAATGTGGCTGAGTGCCTTGATGTAGAAAGCAGTCACAATCTCCCTTGCTGATTTTGCTTCTTCTCAGAGTGCTGGCAGAAGAGGATTTTTTAAAACATGACAGAGCCAAAACCATGCTGAGCTCCCATGATACTAAGCCTAACACCCTTCCCTTATCACTCAGTCATATTCCATTCCATCTCCACCCCATATTGGAATTTGGATCATATACATCAGGGGTGTCAAACTCAATTTCATCTTGGGCCGCATCAGCATTATGGGTGCCCTCAAAGGGCCACTTGTATCTATAAGACTATATAAATGTATCTATTCTTTTATCATATTAAATAATTGCTTCTGCATTCGATTATTACTGGTTTTAGTAATAACTAGCTCTGAAACTAGAAGCCTAGGAAAATAATGGCAAGCAGATATTCAAGTGTACAACTATTGTACAATTTATTGAAAAATGAGTTTTGTTAACAGAAAGTAATTTTTTAAATCATCAGACAAATATTACCAAGCACTGTTTACTACATTAATTTTGTTTAACTTTTTGGTCCCTGTTGATATCCTCCCTGTGCCTCTTTCTGCCCCCCCTCCCCTATGGCTCTTTCTGCCCCCTCCCCCTCTCTATACCTGGAGAGCCCGATCTCCAGATTACGAGGCCCCCAGCTTCTGGTATTCTGAAGAGGGCTAAGCAGCCAGCACTGGTGATCTACTTCTACTTCTGACTGCTCCTCTGTCCAACTCTCGGAAGCCGTGCAGAGCACACTCTGATTATGAGACTTGGATGGAGGATTGGGTTACTGTTTTTTTTCACACACTCTTAGTCCCAGAAAACCCCATGATAGGTTCACCTTAGGGTTGACATAAATAAAAAATAACTTGAAGGCACACAACAACAAGAAGAAGAAGGATCTGTTCAGAGAGTGTGACCCAAATTGTGGGTTAAGCTTTTGGTGGGAGTTTAGCCAAAGTGCTTTTGTATGGTAATTCTGCCTTTTGCAAAAATCTAAAGACATGATTGAACTGTTTCTGAGTGAGGAATTAATTGTTAATACTGTCTGAAGAGTGTACTGAAGAAATGTATCAACACTGAACTGCATATCAACTACAATACACTACCTTACTCTTATTGTTATCTTAATAAATGTGACTGTTTATAAATACTTACTCAGCCTGAGTTGTCTACAGTGATAAGTAACACAAAACATGCTACCATATAATCATTAAGTAGTTCTAAATAAACATTAAAAACCCTAGCCATTTTACATAATGGTGGTGTTATAAGGGAAGGAAGGCAGAGCTAAGTGGTAAAGACAGGGCATCTTTTCAGATTGGGAATCACCACACCAATTTGGGAGAAGTAGGGGCCTGTCACATATAGATTCTGAAAATCATAATGTTGAAGAGAAACTGACAAAGGAGAAAGACACCCATAACCACCCTGTAACTGCACAAATCACCTGACATGCTGTTGCCCAAAGTGATACACAATAGCTGGAGAAAACAGAGGGGAAAGATGCTGTCAAAACTTAATTGATCTATTTTTAATTAGTGCCTTTCTCCCCCAGCATACTAAAAATGTGTTTCATGCCAGCAAATAGGGCTGAAAAAAGTGGAAAAAAATATAATTTGGATTGTCAGTAAGAAATTGCAATGTCTCATGTGTGAATATGACAAAACCCTCACCTGGTTTCATCCATGCATAGAGTTAGTCATCAGTCAAACATTTGGAAGTTCTCTAGGTACAAAAGAGGACAGAGCTCCTGCCCCATGAATAATTACATCAAAAATGAACATCAGCAGGTGTAGTTTACACACAAATATTGAAGATGCAAAAGCTATTTTCTCTTTTGCATCTGCCTCATCACTATCCAGAGCTGTGATTCTTCACTAAGTTTCTTCTTGAAGGTAACAATGAGTAATTTTGGTAATTTTCTTCTTGCTGTGAGAAAGTCTGTGCAATACACACAGTTTTTGAAGGTTCTTCACAATTTAGGACTTTCTGCAAAATTCAAGTGTGGTAGTTTTGTGCAAAACCCAACATTTTCTGCAAGGGTACAAGCATTTTCTGGGTGAAAAATACATCAACACTGTGATATTAATTCCCGTGCAGAAAAATGCTGGTTTTCTGTGTAAGCCAGTCATATATAAATTTTACACAGAAAACATCCCCAACTACAGCAGCATTTTCTGCACAGGAATTAATATTCTTCTCATTAGGGCTTCCTGACATTCAAAAATCTTTTTTTTTTACCCTTTTCAAGTATTTTCAAATATTCTCCCCATCCCTAATCCTTCTTTTTCAGAGGCCCTTTCTACAGTCTACCTTGTCCTGTTATGCATGATGGGAATGCTCCCCTCCATACCAGACTGGCTGACTGCCAAAGGAAGCACAATGGACATGCCTCTTCCTTCCACAGTGCAGTCGGGCAGTTTCCCAGGCTGTGCTGGGGCAGGAAGTGCCTCTGTTGTGCTTCCAGGGCTTCTGCAGGCCAGGTAAGTGCAGGATAGTGGCGCTATCATATGCCATTGATGGGGAAAACCCATCAATGATTTAGTCCGTGATCAGGCTGCCTAGTGACAGAAGAAGGACGAAACTGCAATGATGTCATGCAGAGGTGTTGTTGCAGTCCCGCTCCTCTCCCATGTCCATGCCAGGAAGAACTTGTATTAATTTGTGCACATTGATATAACTTGAAGAGGAACGAGAAGACTGAACAGCAGAAGCCACAGTCTTCTGGCATGAGATGATCTCTTTAAATCGAAACCCTATCCCTGAAGACCAAACAATGAAGAGACTCATGGAATCTTAGTTCCAAAACAAACATCTGGCAGCAAGTGTGTCCATCTACACTATTTCCATGAAAAGCAGCAGTAGCAGCTGCAGGTGACTAACACACACAAAGGTAAATAAAAGGCCAAAAAACATGAAAGGAAGAGATTTTTTTCTGGGAAACAAGCGATCACTTAAATATAGTCCTACAGGATAACAAGTGTAGAAATATCACATCAAAGGCAAAGTAGTTGTAATAAAGGTGCTGAGACACGGACCAGTGTCAGCTTTTGAAGGATAAGAGCTACCTTGACCTTTCCCTTTTTTCATGATATCAACTTTGCTTTCTTGTGTACTGCAGTCTTTTAAGCCAGGTGGCAGACGTTCAGTGAAAACAAGTGACAAGAGATTATTACCTCACAGAGGCTACTCAGGTGCAGATTTTGGACTCTTACAATTTACTCTTTGTCTTAGGTCAAGTCTTGGAGTCTGCATCTCAGAATGCAAAGCAGCCCAGCTGTGACCATCTTGATCTGATGACGAAGGTGTGCATGGGGGCCACCTTAGTACAGGGATAGAGAACTGGCACCAGAGGGCCCATTTTGACCATGCCAGTTGTTGTCATTATCATCATCATCAAGGACTCAAGATAGTTCACAACAGTTAAAACAAACACAGCTAAAAATTTCCCTCACACAAATGTTTAAAACGTAATTAAATTATCTATAAAATTAAAACCAGTTAAAACATACCCTTTAAAAGGAAAATAATAAACAAACAATACAGCACATTATGGAAAGCCTATTCTCTTTGAAGAAAAAAGTCCACCTGCCTGTGGTAAGACATCTAAGAGGGTGCCAATCCAACCTGTCTAGGGAGTTCCAGAGTCTGGGAGCAGCCTCTGAGAAGACCCTCCTCAGTGTTTCCACCAGATGTACCTGTGAGGGTGGTGCGACCTTCAGAAGATTTCAAAACAGGAGCAGGTTCACATGGGAGACCTTGACAACTTGGACCTGAGCCACAATTGCTACTAATTTCACTCAATCTTCAGGCTCATCCCAGGCATCCTTCTCTTTTAGCTTAGGGCCTTTCTGCACTACACTGTTATAGTGCTATTATTCCACTTAACATGCTGTGGAATCTTGGGGTTTGCAGTTTAGGGAGGGGCCTTTGGAATTCTCAGCCAGAGAGCTCTTTGACCTCAGTAAACTACAAACCCCAGAATTCCACAGGATGTTGAAAGTGGAATAATAGCACTGTAACAGTGTAGTGTGGAAATGACCCTAGCCAAAAAAAAGGTAATATGTTTCTTAATGTCTCCCTCACTAACATAAAACAATACTGGCTAGCTAGTTTATAAGGCTTGGAGAACTATAGATCTATTGCCCTATCTTTTGACTGGGCGCTCAGCATATGACAGGCCTACTGGCCACATTTGTGAAGCAAGGATTTGAGCACTACAGCCCTATTGGCCCTTCTTTGGGAGGAAAGGTGGGCATCCTATACGCTTAGTTCTACAGGCCAAGCTCTTTCAGCAGTACATTAAAAGAGGGTTGAGTATGGGGGAGTAATTCACCAATGTACCATAGGAGGTTGTGTAGAAGGAAAAACCCTGTATAAATTCAGAAAGCCCTTTCCAAGAAGTTCTTGGGAAGATGACTAATATAGAGCTGCTTGATGCATGTTGAACTTCTTTACAGAGCGTAGTCTACGTAGGTGTGCTTCCTAGAAGTAGCTCACAGCAATAGTTGGAATCACTCTCCTCTAACGCATGATAGATGTAATCGTATAACCAGCAGTTTTACAGCCAGTTTATTATTCCAGGCTTAGTGTGCTAATGTACCCCACAGGTCTAGAGTTATGCCTCTAAAAGTGAATAAAACACAGCAGATGGTGCAGAAGTGACAGGCTTTGCTACCTCACAGTAGATACTATTCTGAATAGGCTCACAAATTATGGGCACAGCCAATGCTATGCAAGGAAATGAAGCTGGTGTGGCAAGCTCAGAAATCAGCATCCAGAAAAGGAGACTCAAGTGATGCAGCCAACACCACTGATCTTTAAGACCTTCTCAGACCCTGGAGAAGCTGCTGGAGAGAGGATGGAGCTGATAAGGGGTTGCAGGCTGAGGCACCGAGAAACACGTTTTCTGCAGTGCTGGTCCATATGCAGGCAGGGAAAGCTGGCAAAGGTCTCCTCACAGCACAGAGCACAGCTCACTAGAAAAGTACAGTTTACTAGAAGAAGAGTCTGAGCTTGAGATGTCAGATACGAAATGAAAGTGGGGTAGGGAGTGTAAATAGCACACATCAAAAGAAGGTGACAGAAGACAAGACAGCAAGAGAACTTCCAGTGAGCTCATCTAGGGATGAAGTTACTACTGCAGGGATCTCAGATTGCCTTCTGGTTACTGCTGGTGCAACCTGATAATTTCTGCACAGAAAATACTGTTTCCTGCACAAAACAATAGCATGCAAATTTTGCATAGAATAAGTCCCATACTGTGCATAGGTTTCAAAAGCTATGTGTTTTTCAAGGATTTCCTTGCAGTGGGAAGAATATTGTTAATATTACTTGCTGGTTCCTTTGAGATGAAACTAAGTGAAGAAACATATCTAGTTCAATTATCATTAGACTAAAATAGAATTAGTAGCTGTTAAGTCCCAGTAGGAAGTACCCTCTTTAATGAATCCTTTCTCTACTTCCTGTGTGCCAACTAATACTGTTCTTCATAATCACATGTTAAAATACCTGAAATACCTTAAACCAGCCTCTTCTAAACTAGTGCCATTCAGATGTGTTGGGTTATAACTCCTATCATTTTCACTAAGAATGATCAAAACACAGCTGGAAAGTACCATGCTGGGGAAGGGTGGTATAAAAATACGATTAGTTGATACAGTCTTTTCTAATTTGTCCATTCAAATCTATTTCTCTACACTGTAGATCAATATGGCAAACTAAGCCTCCTTTATGCACCCAAATTTAACATAACATTTAGGAGGCAACCTAATTATATAATCCATAAAGAAGCATTCTATTCCTATAAGTTACACTTCTGAGGTGCCTGGAAGTTTCTTATGAGGGCTATTTCTGGAGAGGAAAGAGTCTGTGGTCTGCAATAACACTGTTAAACATTTCAGAGATACATTACCTACTCCACATGAGACTGAGCATTTGGAGTGGGTGATGGTCCATGTATAGTTATGTTTCATGGCTGTTGTTTTCTCATTTTCTGCCTTAGGAAGGGCGTATTCCCAAGCAATTCCTAGGTTTTTACCTTGGGAGAGAAGCTGGGAAAGAAAACAAGAAAGAATATACTTATCAGCATATCCTCAATACTTGTTCAACTTCTGATGGAGGAATCTCCAAAAAGAGTTTATCAGTCCCTGAAAATAGTAGCAAGAAAATAGTTAGGATGGCTCCCAAAAGGAAAATATGAGGTGAGTTTAGAAAGTCCTGCAGAAATAGAAGGAAGCCAAAACATTTTATTGCATTTAGTCTCTCTAGATATCCAATGGATTTATGTTTGCTTATTCATATAACAGCCTGGTGAAGTAGATCAAGCTCTGTGACAGTGACTAATTAAAATCCAGCAGACCATACCTGTGTTTGTTTATGTGGAAGTAGGTTCCACTGAGACCAACAGTGCTATATTTCTATCATCATTATTATATTTTAAATCCTTTAAAATGGTTTAAATAACTGTTTCAGTGAGATTACCTTATTTAATTGCTGGACCAAATGACAATACTAGTGGGAGAATCTTGACTGAATACCCTGGTGTGTGTTTTGTTTAAAACCACAGGAAAGGAATTTAGGTTAGGGGTAAAGAGAAAACTCATTAATAATTGCATCATTAATAATTGCCTTCTTCCTATGGAGACTATGAGGGAATTATGGAGGCTTGCTTGGAATTGCACATGTGCTGCTTGCAAAGTCTCTCGGTTTGGTGCCCATTTTTCCCTCTCAGTTTGCTTTGGACTATGCACACGTGTGCTGCATGTGGGCACTCCAAGGTTTGCTGACAGTGAAAAAAAAGTGTCACACTGATGGAGAGACTTTACAAGCAGGTCACTGGCATGCACAGCCCCAGGCAAGCCTCTGTCATTCCCCCATGTTCCCTATGGAAAGAAGATTGGGTTGCATTTTTCAATCAATTCCACTTTTTGACGGTGTTCTGGTCCCTAACTTATCAGATAAGCAAAGGATGCCTGTATTCAGCTGTACTCTCAAGCTGCACAGAGATAATCTCCACTGTATTTGTGGGCAGTGAAATAGGGGAGACATTTTCATCAGATTTCTCCAGCATGAGAACATTTCTAACAGATTACCAAAGGAATATCTCATCATTAGGTGCCATTTGCTACTTGCACCCTCTTTAACCAGGGATGGGGCAGGTTTGTGCCATAGACTGTATGTGGTTTATGGGAATTTGGCCTTGTAAACTTTTTCTACTAAAATAAGATATTAAGGATTTAAAATTTAAATGTCCTGTATAAAACTGAGATGTGATTTGCAGGTAAAGTTATTATGCTGCAGCTTACTCCTGAGTAGTGTGCATAGAACAGAGTGGTGATTTATATGATTGCTAGGATTATTTCCAAATTATTAATTAATTATAGCTGGGCCTGTTCACTTTGCCCACTTATAATCTCAGAGTCATGTACAACTGGAATGAAGCCTTCAAACTGAAAGGGGGGAAAAATCCCCACCTTTCCTCTACAAATTTCTTAGATCTAATGATTTGGGACTTAACCTGCATAAATTTAGCGGTTAGTAGTTTTGCACAAAAAACAGCATTTTATGCAAAACAAACAATGATTTCTGCACAGAAAATTCTGTTTCCTGTGCAGAAAATACTGCAGTTGTAGACTTAGTCTGCACAAAAGTTGTGTGTGTGTGTGTGTATGTAACAATATTTTTTGGCAGCTAATAATATTTCTGTCTTTAGATACTATTTTTGTGCAGAAACACTGTTTCCTGCAGAGAAAATGCTGGGGTTTTCTGCACAGAAAATATGTACCAATTTTGTGCGGAATAAGTCCTGAAGTGCCAAGACCCACACCAGTCTAGGATCCTCCCTGTCAGAGTTTTCCAACACTCAGAAAATACTTTTTTGACTATTTTCCAAATACTTCCAAATACGCTTTTCCATTGTTACTCTGGCTTTATAATTTTTTTAATTCCTGCTTCAACCTTGCTCACACTGCTCTTAATCTGATTGACTGTTACCTATGTGACTGTGCTTACAGTTATATGCACATGATTTATAAGATTGCATTTGAAATTATTCATTATGTTTTCATGCTATTACTCCTCTGCCCACTAATTAAAGTAATTGGGCTTAGAAAACTGAACTTTTGGTCACTTCCAGGTTATATTTTCAGTCATAAGTATGGAAGTGGAACCCACCTGCATGAGGGCACAGACAACATTTTGCTTTTACTTCCTTTGCAATTGCCTGTTCCTGCTCTGGGTTTTAGCTAGTATATAAGTACGAGTGTTAGAATACAATAATTCTGTTACATGTACATTGCAAAACTTTATTCCATCATAATGTAACATACCTCAATTACCAAGCTTTCATTTGTTGGTCCAGAAGCACTTAGAGTCTCTGGTTCATTATGTGGCCTTCGATAGTCAAACACAGTTCCAGCAAAATTGTATCTCCCTGGCCAGTCAACAGTCCAGTAGCCATTGAGGTGGTATTTTTTATTAGAACTACGAACAGCAAGATAGGAGTGGGAGATGTTCATTTCATACACACGAATGCTTCGTGCTCCAGCAGGGATGGTGACTAATGTGTAGTACTCTAGATGAAGGAAAAAGAAATACACTGTTCAGTATCAAAGCAAGAGCCACATGAAAGACAGGAAATTAATTCATCAAGATTTTATCCCAATTTAGAGATCTACTAGGGACCTGAAACAGGAATTTATGGTCACAGTAGTCACTCTGCATCCAAGAACCTTGATTACAGTGCAATCCTATGCATGCTTACTTAGAATTAAGTCCCACTATATTCAATGGGACTTCTAGCTAGGTCACAATGTACAGTCAGCTCTTCACTTTTGCTAGGAATAGAGGTGCAGACCCTGACAAAAATAGAAAAATTGCAACTATCGAAATGTTTGTGTCTGTGGGAAGGAGATTGAGGCATGGTGGAAGAATAGACACCCAGGTTCCATGCCAGGACAGGGAAAGGAGAGGGAAAGGGGTGAGTTGGCATGGTGGCTCTATACTTTCTCTCTCTCCATCTCTTTCCTTGGGTGTGTGTGGGGGGCATTGGGAATGGGTTTGTGGTACTGAGAAATTGGGATGCGATCCATCCTTAGCTGGCCAGGCAATGGCTGGTGGAGGAGAAGGAGGACCTGAGGTTGGTTTCTGAAGGATTGAGCAGCCTGATCAGAACCACTATGAGGGAAGGCTCCCCTGGGAAAGAAGTGCCTGAGGTAGGGGGACAAATAATCAAATGTGGAGGCCCAACTGTATAGGACTGCAGCCTTTAGTGGACTGTTCCGGACTATATAGGCTCATATTTGGAGTTCTTATTGGACAGAGAAGGGAACATTATTTCCTCAAAAATGCTATATATACTGTACCTCTATTACAAATACCCCCCCCCCCAAAATTCAAGGAGGCATGCAAAAAATGAAAAAAAAAAAAACCCTACAAAAAACAGTAGAAATTAAAAAGTTTAAAACTATACTAACCATCATAAAATTATGGCTGGAATCCTGTTTGGCCATTATGCTAGCATTAAAATAATTGCATTTTTTCAGAAGTTGTGTAAGTGTAGTCCTTAAAGTAGCTGACTGTTTTGCAAGCACACTTAACAACCCATTCTCTTCTAAGTTTTGGCTTAGTGGATGGGAAACTAACCGACCGTTCCAAACAGGTGAACTCAGGGCCATGGCACCCTATGCACAATTGGTCGCACAGCTTTGGGATCCAGAGTAACAGTAGTGCTGTATATTTACAGTGCCCAAAATCATATAGGATCTTGACCTATAAATTTGATATTTAAAATATGAAAATTTATTTGTCTGGATAAATAAAAAGGCTTTCACCTAGTGCAATGCAATGCAGTGTACTGCAATAAAACAAAACAAAATATGCTAGGTATACTTTTTATGGAAAACAATTCCAAAGTGACATAGCCACCAGAGTGAATGCCCTTTCTTTTGTAGATGATAAGCACACTTCTGCTATAAAAAGCACACAGACAAATGGAATGAAATTAAAGATCCTCCTTCAGACAATTGGGTTCCCATCCACTTAGGCTAAGCAACAACACCTTAAAGGGCCCAGTAGGGAAGAGCCAGTCAATGCAGCTCTTTCAGCACTAATGTAATATGGCTCCACCAAGGGAAGAGAATTCTGGTGGCTGAATTCTGTACTAATTGAACTGTTAGAGCCATTTTTCAAAGACACCTGCTCACAAAATGTATTATAGTAATCCAACCTGGAGGTAACTAAAAAGAAAAAAAAAATGGACTAGAACTGTGAACATACTAGAGCCTAGTGCAGACTATTCCAATCCAGGAAAGCCATGGGATGGGATAGCGGGCACAATCTCATGGTCCACTTCCAATCCCTAAACTCAGCTTCACCATCAGTGTAAATGGGGTCTAAGGGTTCTGCAAAACATTAAAGGCTGTATTCTTATTTTTATGTGGGACAAGTTACTAAGAAACTTAAACCGCATACTTAACAGCTGTGCTTCACAGCATATGTTGATTACTTTTGTTCATCTCAATAATCAGTTCCAGTTCCAGCAGAGAAGACATCAGGCATATGCTATTTCTTCTGACGTTATGAATGCCGGGGTGATCCAAAGGGTGAAAGTGTGGGCAGCAGTATTGTCTCCTTGTTCTCTCAACCATCAACATTACCTCAGTGGCTCCCATGCTCCTTCACGACCCTCTGCTCCCCTCTTTCACTTCTCCTGTCCCACCCTTGAGCTCAGTTTCTCCCCTCATCATTCTCATCAGCCTCCCACACATCACACCTCAGACATTTGTCTTCCAGTCCAAGATCTCAATTTTTCCCACTTGAGAATTTCCCTCTCTGTTTCTGTTACTACGATTCTTGACTACCATATAACAAGTCAGACTTCTTTTTCCCTTTACAGCCTGCAGATTGTGTGGGTGTGGGAATGGAAGTCAGAAAAGGGAAAGAAGGATGAACATACTGAGAACACAAGAAAGCTGTGTGGATTTTGTTACTCTCAAATTCTTATTGAGTCACCCACAAGTTTACAGGGCCAATTGGGCAACATCTATGTAGATTGTGTGTCTAATTAGTTTTCATTGTGAATGGCTCTCCTGAGAACAGAAAAGCCCTCTCCAAACTGGCACCCTCCAGATGTGTTGGACTATGCATCTCTGGCCTGTGTGGCTATGGAACAATGGCTGTTGCAGTCTAGCACATCTGGAAGGTGCTAGGGTAGGAAAGGGAGGAACAGAGGTTGAAAATGTTTAGATAGCAACTTTATTCTCAATCTGATGGAGTGGACTGTGTCCCCAAAACTTGTGCTAGAAACTTCTTTTTCTTATTTAATCTCAAAGGGGTTACTGAATTCCTTAATGTCTTTTTATTCTTGGATGTATGGCAAGCAAATTTATATTTGGGGGAGTCTTGTCACCTTGTTAAGTTGGGGTGCTTCTTCATTACAGAATAGCACTCCCATCAATGTTCAAGTTTCAGCATCAAGTATGAAGGTACAAAAGATTTTGGAAGCCGGGGAAACCCAGGAATAGTTTTACATAACTGGTTAGATCAGTACCCTAGAATCCACCGTATTCTTTCTGAAGCAACTGCATCTGGCTTATCTAGCTTGATTCTATGATAACTATTTGATCATAAACTATTGGACTGTTTCTAGCAAGGGAAGTTTGGGTTGATACTAAATATGTGGGGAAATTATTCTATTGATTACAGTACAGGGGATTTAGAGATCAAAGCAAATTCTTATAACAGCATTCGCTCCTGTGTTCTGTATGATAGAGGAAGGCAATGTCAGTACGGATCAATTTTTTTCCCCCATGGATCTGCTCAGGCCCCAGTATCCTAGAGCTTTGGAAGATTGGCTGAAAATAGAAGCCAGAAGTCTACTTCCAAGTGTGATTGAGTGGGCAAGTGGGAGGTGTCTTGCTGAATTGGTACGGCTGGAAACCTCCAGGTACACTGACATTTAGGAGTATTTTTTATCTGAAAAATTTATGTGGGACCCAGGGATGGTTTCGGATTAAACCAGGGGCTGCAAAAGCAACAACAAAGGCTTTAGGGGTTACATGCCACCCCCTAGTATATGGGCACATTGTTTATGCACATTCTGAGCCAAAAATAATAATAAAATATGTTTTAATGATCATCAGCCTCACTCTTTCTTCTTCAGGGAATCATTTCAGGGCATTCTCCCATTTTATTCTAATTATAAACCCAGTGAGGTTGTCTTGAGTGAGCATGTCATGCATGCAAGTAATATATACATTCAAAACATTAAAAAAAACAACAGAGAATTGGGGATCGGAAAGGAACATAGACATCACTGGGGCAGGAAGGTGAAGTTCTCTTTTACCACCCTTGTTGCATTCCTCTCCAGTGCTACTTAATCTGATATCTAATTTGGCTCTTAGTATTTGGTTGATGAACGATCTAAAATCAATGCCTCTCTAAGTCAATATATTGTCCTGCCTATTCCATTACACTGGTCCAGAACAACTTGTGACTTACCAGCTCAAACCACTATGGCCTGGAGGTGCTTGAAGTTTCAGATAGAAAGCAAAACCTGGCTATATCAAACTTTTGATGATCCTCCAAAAATAGTTTGTAGCTCATATGTTAGGCAGCCATACTCTACTATTTAGACAGAGCATATGAGCATTCAAAGTACTTTATATACATTATCTTATTTCAGCCTGGGGCGGGGAAAACATGGTCCTCCAGACATTACACTGAAATTGCCATCCTCTCTCTTAGTTGACTATGCTGGCTAGGGCTGAGACAGAAGGCCCTGCATCTCCTACTCCTCATAAACAATTCAAGACTGTAAGCCTTATTACAAACCCCATATTGTTGATGAGGGCCTGAGAGATGTGGGCTTTTATGGCTAGGTACATGGCTAACTAGTAAGCATATGGCTGAAATGAAATATGGGTCACAAGTATTTCCTGATTCCAACATTTAGTCACTATAAGGTCCTCAAATATTAAGTTGCTAAAATGATTAGTTTATAAAACACAGAGATTATGAAAGCTCTTGGGATGATGTGGTTTCTTCTAAGTACCTCAAAGAATTATTTATGCTGTTTTAGAACAAAAACTTTAAAAACACTTACGATTTGTAAGGTGGTGTTTAGTGAACTGCCCCTTATAGATTCTACAGGTTGAATTATCTCCTTCACACACTCCACAAGCATCTTCCACAGCACTGGAGCCTAAGACATGATCACAGCCAACTACCTGCAAAATAAGAGCCACCTACTTGTTTCTAAATTTAGATGACAAGTGAGAATTCAATCTCCATGTTACAGGAAAGCCACCCATGTTTTGAATGATCTAGGCTCTACTTCTTGTGACCAAAAGAGAGGAATGGCACAGAGAAAAATGAGTCCACCGATCTCTTGTTTTAATCTACATTTGACACTATGTTGATTTTGATGCTAATCTATGTCAAACCCAAACACTACTGTGCTCTGTTGGGCATACACCCCCCTCTCATACTATCTATAGCGTTCCACAAAGGCTTTTCATGATCCTGCAGGCCCACTTAGAGGAAAAGCAATGAAAAATCAGTTTTCAACACCTTTGTTGTTCTCATATGTCTTCAAGTCAACTCCAGCTTACAGCCTATCCTAGGGTTTTCTTGGCAAGATTTCTTCAGACAATTTAAAGCAGGGATGGTCAACATATTTACTGCTATATGCTTCCACTAGGACCCCTGCCCTCAATGCATCAAAGTTTTTCTTTTCTTCTTTGCTCTTCTCAGTCCAGTTCCAACAGTTCTTGTTCCTTGTATAAATAAAGATATCCCCACAGCCTACTCTATACATATACAGGACACAGACAACAACACAGATAGCTGCCTTGCTTCACAAATAATGTGATCTAAATGAATGAAGACTTATAGGGCTTTTTGATTGACTTATTTATGAGAACAATTCAAACTATCAAGTCATAACCATTTGCAGACATGCTGAGAAAAGTATTAGTAGTTTAGAGGAGCCCATGGTTATCACCAAAATAGCAAACCCTTTTTTTCTTTTTCCTGTCTCCTTAGACAACATCTAGTAGCCTAAATGTGTCTCATGATGTCACCATGCTAGGAGTTCCCCTGCTGTCATTCCACCAGACTGGCTGCTCCTTTCTTGAGCATTCATAGCTTGGTTTTGTATTACAAGACATCACCAGGGTATAAAGAAAAGGAAACTGAGACAGCCAATCATGTTTTTGACCAGAGTCACATTACTGGTGCAATGTCTGGCATTCTACTCTTCTCCCTTGAGAAACATTACAGTAAAGAGACAGTTAATTGCATTATACCAGCACTAAGAAATAAAGATAATAAATACTGGTTAATGGCAAAACAAAGTACCTTATTGCATCATTACCTCACAAATCCCATCTATACAAACATTAGGGCTGTCTTCCGAACAGGGTGTTCCATCTTTCACTTTGTTTGACAGAGAAAAGAAGAAATCAAACCCTTCTGCAATACAGTAGAGCTTGCATAAGTCTTGATCTGAAATGACAAGAGAACAGAGTACATGGCTTAATTTCCCTTCCATGGTATTGTTGCTAGAACACTAAGAAATGGAGATTAGGTTAAGAAAATCTTAATATTATCGGATGAATATTATCCTGTCTAATATTTGGTTAATATAGTAAAAGTCATAAATATAAGAAGCAAAACAAATGTACTACTGATTATGAACTTGATTTTATGCCTGCCTGTTTGTATGCTATTAATTGCTCATTGTGTATTTCATTATTTTAATTCCTTCACTGGAGGTCTTTCAACACAGATCAGATGGCCATCTTTCAGAAGTGCTTTAGCTGTGTACTCCTGCATGGAAGGAGGTTGGATTAGTTGCTCATGGGATCCCTTCCAGCACTATGATTCAGTAATTTTAACTCTGGGTTGCTGCTTTTAACACCAAACAATACTGTGAACACTGGAAGGGATGTGAAATGAAGCCCTGGCACAGTCAAAATCAGGCACAAAATCAAATCTGATTGGGTTAACAGGATATATTTAAGTCCATGCTTAACTTTCCTTTTGAGATTACTACAACTTAGATGCGCCTAAATTTTCTGGGCTGGGTCCTGAATTGACAAATAAATAGTGAAGTACTGAAAATAAGATCCTTCACTGCTTTATAACAGTTGCAATTATTATTAAATTGAGGACAATAAGCACCTTTCTACCATAGACATAATACAGGCAAAATTATATGCATTAATTCTTAGTCTCAAAGGGACCGTTTAAACATGTGCTTATCAGTCTCTGTGGTATTACTGGGACATAACCCGTGTTTAATTTAGTTTAATTTAATTTATGTTCTTCCTATGTTGTTTTCCCATCACTTCATTTCCATTTCAGATCAGGAATTGCAGGGATGGGCCTGTGTCCTTATTTTGATTGTGTGCGACAGGCGTTGTTACATTTTTAAGAAATGTTTTTGTAGAATCTGCAATATATTGTATATTATATTGCAATATAAAAGCATTTTTCGCAGCTTGTTTGGAGAAAAATGTGCTTCAGAAATAATGATCAACCTTTCATTCTCACTTATCTCTTTTAAGGCCCCTTCCGCATGGCATTTGCCATGCGAAAGGGCGCCTGGAGCATCATGTGATTGTGAGGAGCAATCTCTATGATACACTCACAATTGTGCACCGCTCCAGGGGCTGGCAGGCACTGATCATGTACCTTTTCATTTTCAGCTGGAAGCTGATGCGCGATTGCGCATTGCTCCTGGACCTCACACGCACTTACCTGGTGTGCAGAGCCTCCGGAGCCACGCCGGTCATGCTTCCTGCCCCAGCGCCGCCTGGGAAAGTCCCAGGCTGCACTGCAGAAGGAAGAGGCAGGGCTCTCACGCGAGCAGGCAGCTCGTGCAGAGCTGAAGCAGCAGTGACGTGAGAGCCTCTCGCCAGAGGCTGCTTGCGCGATCCCTCCACCCCAGCGTCGAAAAAAGGTAAGGTGCAGAAAAGGCCTAAGAAATGCTCAGGAGACAGAAGGTCCTGAACTGATGGCCTTTGCTATTGAATAAAGACTGGATAATATAACAAACCATGGCTTAAATCTAAGTGATAGTTTCTACTAGAATAGACCTGCTGAACCAACGCAACTTACCTAAATGCTGATGTACCAAGGCTCCATTGATTTAATCCTCATTTAAAACAAACTGGCCAATTTTGAGACCAATTATTTCCCAAACCATATAAAGCCATACTCAAACTTGGTGGGTTTGTTCCTATACTGTGAAAGCCCTCCAATATGTATGAAAATCAATCAACCAAAATTTGAAATGATGTGACATTGTTACCCGGTATGTTGGGGGTCCCGGGAGGGGCACCCAGATAACCAAAGAAAAGCACAAGTTGGGGGAATTTAGCTTGAGCACTCTCTTGGCTAAACAAGAGGCAGGGTAACTTCAGCAAGGATCTTTAACCCTATGTCTACGGCTTCAGGTCAGAGAGCAGGCAGGTAAGTTTAAAAGTAACAAAAATAACAGTTTTATTGAAAGATAAACAGCAAATAAAACAACTCTCACACACTAGCTAACCTGGAGGCAGAAATAGAGAGCTTGGGAATGGGTAATATGACACCTGGTCTCATAGTCCTGGAGAGAAAGACGGGGTTCCAGGGAAGAAAGCTCAGCGGGGCTGGCTGAGGGGAGCTCCTTAGACAAACGGGCAGCAAGGCTAGATGGAAGTCCAAGGTGATCCAAGGAAGTCCCAAAAGTGGGGACTTTGTATAGGGTGGATTTTACCTACAGGCTATGCCATGTTCAGTGAGATTAAAGGAAATTTGGAGTTCAACAATGGAGTTGGAAAAGGTCAGATTTTGCATGATGGGTTTAGCTCTTGAAAGGCCAGTTCGTTAATGGCCTGACATAAAGAAATGGCTTGGCTCTTGGCTGTGCGTCTTTGTGTAGATCCGAGCTGAGCAGAGCCAGTTTGCAGGGAGGTTTTTCCCTAAAGCAATGGAGAGGCTTAAATTGCCTGCCTGAATGCGGTTTTGGAATGTACAGCCATTAATGGCCGTGCCCGTACGTGCTCGTCCAGGGGACCTCTGCAAACATGTGGAGTAGGGTAGCAGAGAAAGGTCAAGCAAAGGCCAAATTATTTGATAACAAAAGGATATCTAGTGCTCTCACCAGACATATCATAACCGTGATAACAACATCACTTCTTGTTTGAAAAAAATATTGCTGCAGCTTGCTGTATGTGTTCAGGGACAAAACCTGACCCTTCTATGCAGTTGGCCACCCTGATTTAATGGGCCCTGTGATGAACCTGATGGGAGGACGTCTTGACAACAGAGCCTCCTTGGCAACTGAGAGGGTTTAAGTTGATCGGCTGGTGAAATGGAACCTTGGATAGCCCAGGGGAGGGGCTGGTGGAAAGAGGAAAATAACGGATTTTAACTGTCTGGGGAGTGATTGAGGAGGGAGTGTGATTTGTGGTGTGTTTGGGAGAGGTTGGAGATTTGAAGAGCTCTGTGGGAGAGAGAACTGAGAAATTGGGTGTACGAAAGAAAGTGAATGAATTGAAAGAGAGAAAAGAAGAGTGTGCTGTTTGTAAACACTGAGATACAAAACAAATTTAAGCAACAGTGTTTCAATAAATGTTTGAAATTCTGTGTTCCTGATAACAGTCTCCCAGAGTCTCATTCTGAATTCTGGAATATACACGCTACCAATAATATCATCTTGACCTTAGTGCCAACAGTACCACAGTCTTGGAAAATATGAATCACTGCTGATCCTTACATCTGGGAGAAGGGCAGATTTAGGGAAGGCAGTAAAGGGAGAGACTCCTGAAAGGAAGAAGCCAAGGGGGGACAAGAGTGAGAAAGGGACTACATTCTCAGAGAGGGAGAACTGAGGCAGACTCGTTTGTCCAGGCCCTGGCTTGATTCAGAGATCTCCCTGGCTGTTCAGTTCTGATCACAAAAAGGTGTCAAACTGGGCAGGCCTTGAGTGCAAGGCTTGGGTGCGTCTTTCACACTCGGCACTGATGGACGGTGGTCCGTCCACTTGTTAAAGGCCCAATCTAGCTGGGGCTAATGGTTGGATTTAGGCTTAGAAACACAACCCAATTATAAAATGTTCCATTGATTTTTTTGTGAGACTTAAGTATGTTTATGATTCTGTGCCATTGATCACAATGTTCTTAAAAGTACTTGCAGTATGCTTAAATATTTTCACTCTAGTTCTAATGCCATCCATGCTCTCAAGATCACACTTCTTTAGGGATGGAAAGACTATTCAATTTTTTTTTGAAAAAAAGTCAAAGACCATGTTTCTTGCATTTCAGGAATCCCTGATGAGAAGAATAGTGGATTTATGAGAATCTTTGCAATTCAGGATTTACTTTCTGTGAAAGTCACATGTACACAGCATTTTCGATGCAGTAAACAGCATTTCATGTGCAAAAAATAATATTTTTTAATAATAATATTTACCATGTGCAAAATTTGTGCAGAATAACTGTCCCATTTTCAAAGACTTTCTCTTAGTGGGAAGAAAATAGCTCTAATTACTTGCTGTTTCCTTTGAGAACAAAACTGGAAAGGAATTGCATTCCTACCCTATTTGAATCTGATGTAGAATGTAATGTAGAATATAATGTAATGTAGAATTACTCATTTCTTTACACAAAATCATTGTAACTGATGGTTGCCAGTCTGTAACTGAATAAACGGCCTACAGAACAACTAAAAGCCCAAGTGCAGCAGGAGATATTCTCTGACTCTTCCTGGAAATGACCATGTGCTCAGTATATGGAACAATCTCCATGGGCCCTCCATTACAAAGAATGCTGCGAGGAGAAAGAGGAATTAAATGGGCCCTATTAGTTTCATTGGGAATCTTTTCCAATGCATGTAGGTCTGCTGATGTCAGAACTGGGATGGATCACCTCTATATTTTGAACAAGGGAAATCTGATCACAGGTTGAAGTTCACCTTCCACTTGAGTGTAAGGTTTCCACTTGTAGTTCCATCCTCTGAATCGCTTGCTGTTGAATTCTGCACACTGGGCAGCTCTGAAGTCAATGCTGTCCTTTGGGCATTTCTGATTGTTGCAGAGTTTCATCATCCGAGAGGAACCCTCACAGAACTTTCCTCCATGGGATGGCCTACAACATTAAATGAAGAACTACTTGAGACCAGGTGTTAACAAGTTTAACAACATGTATTTATAAGTTCTCCTGCAATGCAGAGGCACTCATAGCAAGGCATTCACAGCAAGATTTTGATAAACTAAGACATGCTACCATCTCTTTCCTGACTCTGATACCCTTCTAATAATTATAAACATGTAGAAAAGGCACTAAGTTTCATGGGTGGGATAAAAATTAGGCAGAGTTTAATCTCATTCATTCATTTACCTAACTATTTTCCATGTGAGCGGGCACCATCTAAATTACAGATTGGCTTGAAATGGTTTTCCCTTTATCACCAACCCATCCACAGTTTAAAATTTTGGAGTAGAGCAGCAGTTCTCAATCTGTGGGTCGTGACCCCTTTGGGGGTCGAATGACCCTTTCACAGGCGTTGCCTAAGACCATCGGAAAATATGTATTTCCGATGGTCTTAGGCTCCATTCCCTCCTCGGTGGTGGTGCGCAAGAGCGAGCCACGCGTTCGCGTCCTCCTGCCCCCTTTGACAGGAGCGCATGCGGCCGCATGTGCTCCTGCCAAAGGGGGCAGGAGGGCGTGTACTGCACGTGCTCCCACCAAAGGGGGCAGGAGGACGCGAGCGCGTGGCTCGCACTTGCGCACCACCACTCCTGGGCCTTTTCCGCACGTTACCTTATCACGGAGGTGGGGGGTTCCGTTCGCACAAGCAGTGTGAGGCGCTCTCTTCACTGCTCCTTCATCTCGCAGCTGGCTTCCTGGTCGTGCGACCGCCCTGTCCCTTCCTTCCGCAGTGCAGCCTGGGAGCTGTAGGCTGCGCTGGGGGAGGAAGGGGCGGGGTGGTTGCGCGACCAGGAAGCCAGCTGCGGGACGAAGGAGCAGCAAAGAGAGCACCTTGCACAAGAACCTGCTTGTGCGAATGGCACCCCCAACCTCCATGATAAGGTAACGTGCGGAAAAGGCCCAGGAGTGGTGGTGCGCAAGCACGAGCCATGAGCTCGCGTCCTCCTGCCCCCTGTTCAGAAGGGACTGAAATCGCTCCCCTTCTCTGCTACCAGGAGAACCTCCCATCTGACGGGCCAGCTTGGGGGGATGGCGGCACCACGGGGGCAGGCCCCCTCCTTGCCATGGCCCCTGCCCCACTCGCCACAGAGGGGGGGTGCTGCGGAAGGGCCGGAGGGCTGCAAGGTGGTGCTTTTCCAGGGGGAGTGAGCTGCGCCTGGCGCAAAAGACAAAGGCGCTGAGATTCCTCCCCCCTGGGCAGGGTCAACACTCTGGAAACTTTTCCCACACTGCCCCCCCAGTGGAAACGAGAGCAAAGCAGAAGCAGAGCCCGGGGGGGGGTTCTCGGATTTTTTCCTGGGGGAGACGCGTGGCTCCTCTTTCCCTCCTTGCCCCCCCCCCGTTCCTGGCCAGTGAGGTGGCCTTTGCAGGGGAAGGAGGCATTGTAAATAATAAATAAATAATTTTATGGTTGAGGGTCACCACAACATGAGGAACTGTATTAAAGGGTCGTGGCATTAAGAAGGTTGAGAACCACTGGAGTAGAGAAAGGCTTACCTTCCTTCACCTTGTATAAAAAGCTTTTTTTAAAAAAATACAAAGTAAGGGAGGTGCAGCAGGTGCTGAACTCTAGATGCCAATCTTCTTTCTTCCCAGGAGCAATTCTGGAAAGAACACTAGTATATGTGGATGTGCCATTGCATTTTGTTAAACAGAGATGCTAACATTTTATTTCTTTTCCCAATATCTTTACAGCTTTGGCAGTTGCCACAAGACTTATGAGTTCTTAATTGGAATGAAGCACTGAATAGTCTGACCTAGTAATGTGGCAGACTGCATCCAATTTTCTGATTCAGAACCATGAGAATATCACAATTTCACTAGAAAAGTTGAGGTAGTGGTGGTAGAGGTAGTTGTATAAACTAATCGATACTAGAAACAGTACAAAGGTGTTCGCATTGGCTCGTATCCAGGATCCCATAGCTGATGGTACTGAAAACCACCAAGAGGTCCAGGAGCCAAGGCATTTTTAGGACAAAAACATGTTTCTCATGCTTCCAACGATACTGCTGTTTAATGTACTGCCAAAACCAGAGCTAATATTAAACACCTCTTCACATTAGGTGTGCAGCAGATACTGAAGGGAGCTGATTTACTGGTATTGCAGCAAATAGGGAGGGGGAGTTTAATCTTTTGGAAGAAAAGATGCTATTTTCTTTGGGAGGAAAGCAAAATGAGGGAGTTTCTTTCAGTGTAAACTTTCTCTTATAGGGAGTGATATTCATCAGGATTACTATTACCCTCTCCTTGGCTGCTGTGATCCCAATAATGGACACACACACAGCCACTGTGTACTATTTGCATTCACAGATGGTCTTGACAACATGTCTAGCTTGGCCCTTGTTTCCTTTGTCCCTGCATGGTTCCTTTCCCCATTCATCTAGCTCCAACATCCTCACAGCACTTTGTAGGATGCTCTAGCTGAGGCAGATCTAGTTAGCATTAAAGAGAGAATGTGCCAATGAGAAACAGGATATTCCTGTCATTGGCTTTCTGAGGTCTCCCTCTCTCTACACACCCAGTCTGGCTCCTCAAAAATCCTGGTGGCTCCTGATTTGAATATGTTTTCACACTCTGTATCTATTTTAATCTCATTTGCTTACCACAGAGAAAGGCATTACATTTCAGGAAAACAGACTATTGGGAACATCAAGCTCAAAATGGATTTTAAAATATGATCTGTGTCAGGGCTGAGGTCAACTTTAAAAGGTCTGGTAATTATTTTAATACAGTTTAACCCCTTTGCATTAACATATGGATATTTACACTGTTTCAATTGTAGGTTTTCTGATTCCTGTAAGAATTCCAGTGTATTGGTGGGTACAAAAACGGCCCAATATCCAGAGAAGTGTTTGTGCAGAATCAAGTACGTTAAATTCAACAACCCACTGTCAGGAAAAAAAGGGGCAAAAATAAATAAATAAAAAATATGCCCCTTATATTATGATGCATTTCCTACCCCCAGTCAATTCCAGTGTTCTCTCCCTATGGAATAAATTTTAATTTCCCCCAAATGGGCCAACATACAGGCATCATGGTTTGCCAAAGATGAAAGAAAGCATGGGTTCTCCCCTGCATACACTATATTGGCTGGGACAAAAAAGAATCTCAGTGGTAAAAATCAGTAGGTATAGGAAAAAATTTTGTTCCAAGCATTTTTTGTTTATGGGGAAAATACTGTATATGGTAAGTGGTTGAAATTTAGATATGTTTGTATACAATTGTGCAGGTGACAATGTTGTACAGAATGCCTACACTGTAGGTGAGATTATGTATAATTTTTTCAACACACTGTGACTCTGGGGGACTAAAATGTCACAGCGTAGTGCAAGAGGGTTTAGGGTGCATACATTCTTAAGCTAAATATGCCTCATGACTTAGTGGAGAGCACATTAAAACTCTTAAAATATTCTTGGTACCAATCAGAAGCCAAACGATAAGCTTGGGGAACTGCAATTATGCATACTACATTATAACCTAAGTTTACCCCCTACTGAGTAGATATCCTCCAGCAATCAGGAAAATTATGCTCATGCTATGATTATAGAGCATATATTTGGCACCAACAATAACTTGCATTGCTGGAACCAGTCATGTGACATTCAGGGAAAAAATACTTTTCCAGTCTAAAATGGCAGTGAACTGGAGGAGGTAGACAAGAGCCATCAACTACAACACAGATATTCCTGAGCACTGAATCACCCTTGTAAACAGTGCCTCTCTAATTTTGCCCAAGATCTGATCTAGATACTGATCAGAAGGTGACAAAGGGTCTTGAAGTAGTAAGTAGGGACTACTGTTGTGGGTATATTCAGTTAAATTAATATTTGGTTAAGTAACAGCAAATTAAAAAATAGTGACTATCCCAGCATACACAAAAAGTAGTATACACAGGGCTGGCCAGGCTACAAATTCTTACTGATGTCCTAATTTTAAACATACAGATAGTTGGCAGTGGTTAAGTTGTTGTTGCTGCAATTCTGGTTTTTCCCCTTAACTGGAAATTATAGCAGCTTACAAATAAAATGTAATTAAAACATATGAATGATCATTATTTAAAAACTAACATTTAATAACAGTTTAAAATATATGGTTAAAAATGACAAAAATCAGTTTAGAAACCAGCATAAATAAAATAGTACAGCAGATCTCAAATGTTTATCAGAATGATAAGAATATTTGCCTGCCAGCGGAAGAATGGTAAGGAGCAGGCCAATCTAGCTTCCCTAGGAAGATATTTCCAAGGCCTAGCAGCAGCAGATCTCATGTCCCTGTGGTCCATGCTTCTGAAGGGTGTTGAATTGAGAGAAGCCCTTTTCTGAGCATCTTGCAGTCCTAGCAGGTTCATTTAGGGAGGTAAGGTATAGTGAGGTGTGCTGCCTCCCCAAGGGTCCCCATTATCCCTGAGATCACTTCTATCTCTGTGTCAGAAACAGAAGTTGTAATATCTTTGCAAGTTAGTCTTTATTAAATAGGAAAGGACTGGTAAACAGAGGGCAGTTCCTCTCTTGCAGACTATGAAGCTTCCAGACTCCCTTCCTGCCAGTGTAGGATCTTGTTCTTCTCTACCTGAGTACTGTGCACTGAAACTAAGACACGTTTCTCATTCCCTCTAGGCTATGGGGCCTGCCTACTAGCTCCACCATGTGCTGCTCATCTGCAAGCACTGCTTCTCTGCCATGGTTTCACTCTGGCCCAACTTCATACCTTTTGTCTCCAGCCTCCATCTTCCTCTCTTTATCCCTTCCTCTGGTACTTTCTTCAAACTCCCTCTCCTCCTCAAACTTTTCCCTCTACATTCTTTACTTATTCCCTTTGTCCTCTACTACCCCTGGCCTCCCTACACCTTTATTCCCTCGTGTTCTTATTTCTATACTGAACTTCATCCTGCTACAGCCTCCCCTTGCCTTTCCCTTGCAGACTCCTGCTCTGTGGCTGGAGTGGGAGCCATGTGGAGCTTGGCATCCTCAGCCTTGGCTAGCTCTGCTTCCTCCTTTGGTCTGTAGCTGGCCTCCTCCTTATTGCTGCAGCAAGTCAGATTAGTCATAAACTGCTCTGGGTTTCCCATTGCTCCCTTATGCTTGCTGTGTATAGTCTCTCAGCCTGAATTTAAATCTTATATGGCTTTATGGGTCATAACCAGAGCTTTGACTTGCACCTCAGAAATGTTCAGGATCATCCCAGACTCTGACGTTTTCAGGCCAAAACCTGAGACCTAGGGACAGCTCCTTGTAACAGCATTAAGTCTTATGCATTAAGTACCAACTACAGATGCACACAGCTTGTCATTCAAAGGGAATGAGGGAGGGAACATCTTTTCCTCTTTAGAAATTAAGGCAGAAATCTTACATACGGAGCTGTTCCTGGATCAAAGTGAAATGAGGGAATATTCCTTCTCACTTGCTAGGGGAGACACAATAAGGAACACCTAATTTAGCCTACTTGTTTCTAACCAGAGTGGGGCTGCAGAGCAGAGGGTGAGTCCTCCTACCAAAGTGACTGAGAGGGAAAGAGGAAACTAGCTAAGGGAATATATAGACTTGGTTGCAGCAACGAATTAATTAAACCCTGTAAATGGCAGCAAGTTGCTGCTCTACTAGCTGAGCTGGAGATCTGCATACAGCTCTTCCCTCTTGCCTGAAGTGAACCTGCAAAAACTGGAGAATTTGTATCTTCATCTGCCACCTGGTGAAGACCAAGGGAAACTGGAAATGCAGGGTCAGGCCTTGAGATCTGGCAAGCGTACTATTAGATTAATCCAAATGGAATGCTTATTTCATTTAATTTTGCGGTATATAGTATTCATAGCAGAGACTCTTTTTTCCCTATTATTTATGGTCAAAAGGGTTCTCAGTTACATACAACAATGTTCCAGTATAGCAAAAGCAGAAAAATGAAAACACAGAAAGAAAGAGCAGAGACTCTTAAAAGGCAAGAAAATAACATTTTTGATATGCTCATATACTTTTATGTGTTCAATAACAAGCATATGTTATCAGCCTAGCTAGTTAGTCAAAGTGTGTGAGTGTGTTTCTCTCTGCATTGTAGCTGATTTGTACAAAGTAAAGTCAGAAAGTATAAAGTGAAGTCTGAAAGTATTTTAAATACATTGGAGCCAAACTTTAGCTAAGGAATAGCAAACCGTGCCAACGTGGTTCAGGGGTTAGAGTGGTGAATGCAAGGCCATGGAGAGTCAAATTCAAATTAGATTCAAATCCTGCCACAAAGCTTCTGGGGTGACCTTGGGCCAGCCACTGCCCCCTCAGTTTAACACACCTTACAGAAGTGTTGGAAAGATAAAAAGGGAGTGTCTGTTATGTTCTCCTGACTTCCCTTGACAAATGGTAATTTTCTTTTCTTAAAGCAGAAAACATTATGCAGAAGTGGCCAAGATTTGTAGGAAACCTCCACCCCTCAAACTTCCAAAATATGATTTGCTTATGCTGATATCTGCTCTATACCCTTTCTCCAAGCAGTACAGCACAGCACAATTCTATGTACAATCACAGTAAATCCAAATAAATTCAAAGGGGCTTACTCACAAACTAGTGAACAATATGAACTTGAGTTTCCCACATGCAAATATGACATTCTGTTCTGTTCAGTGGATACATG
This sequence comes from Ctenosaura bakeri, assembly GCA_948474755.1. Classification (NCBI taxonomy): domain Eukaryota; kingdom Metazoa; phylum Chordata; class Lepidosauria; order Squamata; family Iguanidae; genus Ctenosaura; species Ctenosaura bakeri. The sequence goes on along the minus strand of CAOLHI010000074.1, from coordinate 940,599 downwards.
AAGGATTTGGACCACCAGTCCACGTAGCTTGGTACTGTCTAACCCAACTGTCAGTGTTACTCTATGGTTTCAAACCAATACCTTTCTCAAATCTGTTACCTGAGATCCTTGTAGCTAGAGATGATGAGGAGTGGAACTAGGACTTTATCAGTGCCAAACAGGTGCTTTAACTTTGTGCCATGGGCAATTGTTTCACACTTGCTCTCAAAAGTGGATGAGAACTAAGTGGAGACATACAGTGTTGGCTGCAGACACATCTAGTGCCTATAATCTGGGACTCTGTATTGCACCTTAGTGCCTGAGCTAAGACATTATCCATAACAAAATGGTCATGACACAGCTTACGCCACAACATTTCAGCTTTTAAAAAAATGAAAATTTCAGTCACCTTGGATTAGTACAGTTTCGTTCTCGATGAGATATGCCTCCTCCACAACTTCTGGAACATGAAGACCACCTGGACCACTCTGACCAATGCCCATGGATTGGCTTGGGCCCTTCATCACCGTATTTTACACACTGGCCTCCACGACACCACTGCAACATATGGGTTTTAGAGATTTGTCCTTTAGAGATTTCATTTGTTCACTGTTTTGTAATATAAAAATAACAGTTTAAGATTGAGCTCTACAACACTGTATGGGCATCAAAATATTTTTCTAAACATTCATTTTATACAGTCCAACAGTTTGCTCTAATCATCAAACAAGTATGATCTTAGATTGTCTAGTCTACGTCTATTTCATTGTTTCTGACATCTTAAAACACTATTTTATAAAAGTATTTATTTATTTGTTATTTATATTGGTATTTTTATGCTCCCTTCCCACTAAAAGGCTTTTAAAGATAAAATAAAAACAAGATTTTTTTTAAATTTTTGAATAATGTAAGATATGAAAGGCCTCAAAAAAATCAGAAACGAAAGTGTTTTTTCTCCATTTTTTCTGATTTTTTCCCCCCAGGAAAAATGAATTGTGGAATTTTTTTTTTCTTGGATGCTATAAGCAACGTCACCTTTGCTACACTGTGCATAACAGAAAGGAGAAGAGGAATGCTGATAGCTGCGCTAAGCCAGTGCAAGTTCATATGATGTTCCTTGTTGTCTCGTGGATGTGCTAACTGAAAGAGCCTAATCATTTCTGTTCTTTGTATGTGGAGTCAAGTTTGAAAGAGATTCGTGAGGAAGAGATAGACAATGTGTACATTTCTCACTGTGTCAGCAAAGACTTTAAAGGTGAATGTCAAGATGCAGAGCTGCAGGAGGAAAGGAGTGCAGAAGAAGACTGTGCTTCAAACATCCAGAGCACATGCTGGAGGAGGAAACAACAGAGACCACATCTCTGTATGCTGAAAGGGTGTTCTTGGAAGAACAACTTCAAGGAAGAGCAGAGACTGCAAAGTACCAGGACAGTGGACCAGTCTTTATCAAGGGTGATAAAGTAGATTTTGACTGGTATTGAAGTATACTATCTTGATACATTTAAAGAAAAAAAATGTAAAGCTACTGTGTAATGGTTTCTTTGCTTAATACAACATAAGAAAAGGTTTGCTGATATAGCTGAATTGTTCTTTAAGGGTACTCCTAGGTTTCTGTGCATTCTTCTACAAGGATGAAGCTATTTACATTAGCTATCAATCCTTGTAGAAATGTAGACCCTAGTGGTACATACCTTGCTGGAGCAGCCTGAGGACAGGTATGGTATAAATGTTAATATGTAATGTGTAATATATTTCTGTTGATCGTTGTTAAAATATTCCAGTGTTCATCTTGTTAAGTATAGAGAAGGTATGGTAAACATACTGTTTTATAACTGCATGTTGCTCTGATCCTCATTGCTCTTTAATTAGACCCATTTGGGTGCCTTATATGGAGCAATGAGAAGTAAATGGGGGAGGTGTGACAGAGCCAGTGGGTGTGATCAGCAGGGAAGCACTAGCAACAGGTGCTCATGTAACAGAGTGGCTCTGAGCAAAACCCAGCCCTAGTAAGACTGAGGGGCTGTAGGTGAGACAGCAGAAAACATAAACAGGGAGAGTGAATTGGATTCTAGCATCCTTCAGTGACATTCTTAGAGAGAAAGCTTCAAGTCAGAGTCTTCAGTCAACCAAGGAGGGTTGTCTGAAAAAGAGGGCTGTCTTCTCAGTAGCCTAGTGAAAGGTGGAGAAGAAACCAAACCACTTCTGAGTGGGTCAGAAAGTGTGACCCTGAGTTGGGGAATTACACCTTTGTGCTAAGAGGAGCCAAAGGTCTCTCTCTGTGTGAAAGCTCTGTTCTTGAACACTGTGTGAATCTGTAGAAACTAGTTAGATACCTTTAAGGAAGTTTTAATTTTTTTTTAAGTATACTTCTAACACTCAATACCTTTTCCCTGTTTGTTATTTTAATAAAGATTACATTCTTTATTAAATATTCAGCAGACTATTTTTTTATCTTCAGTTTTACTTTTAAGAAACATGCTATCACAAGTTATCAATCTTTTTGAATAACCACGGAGAAGCTTTGTCCTTTATCCACTAATGTGGTGGTTTTAAAGGGAAAGCAAGGATGTATAAGAAGAAGGGAGGGGACCAGGATGCTATAGCAGGATTAAAGGGATGCTACTACTCCAGTCAGGAAGAAAGAAAAGTAGGCCTGGCTCCTCCACATTCAGGTCCCTGCTCAGCCACGGAAACTCACTGGGTAACCTTGGGCAAGTCACACGCTCAGCCTCAGAGGAAGAAAAAGGCAAATACCATCTGAACAAATCTTGCCAAGAAAACCCTGTGAGAGGTTCGCCTTAGAGGCATTGTAAGTTGGAAATAACTTGAAGGCACAGAACAACAAAACCATAACAACAGAATCTCAAAAAGCTTGTAAAGTAGAAGCAAAACAGATTTTTGGGATAAGGGATTTCTACAGCTTTAGCACCACCACCTTTACCGCACCCCTGTTAATCACCTCTCTGATAGCAACAGTGCTCAAAGCAAGGCCTGCACTGATAATCTCAGCAAGTAGGTCTCTTCTTATGGCAAAAGATGGTTCTTAAGCTATCCTGTCCCCAAATGATATAAAGTTTTAAACGTTGTCACAAGGTTATAACCAGTGCTTTGAATTACGCTTGTAAACAAACTGGGGACCGGTGTTGATTAAACAGTAATTAGAGTAACATCATCCATGCTATGGATCTCCAACTGGAATCTTCCATATTCTATTCTAGTGGTGGTTTCCAGAAACTTTTTAGAGACACCTTCACGTAGAACACATTACACTGATTTCCTCACAGTGCTGTATGAAGTATGAATGTGCTGTATGAAGTGGTAGAATTGCTTCCTGACACAGCAACAAATACAGGTTCACCCCAAGATTACAAAGAACAAGGAATTACAGCAAATCCTGCATCTCTGCTGAGTGTACCTGTAGGAAATATGTTTTCAGACAATTGTTTATCCTATTCACATTCTATATTAGAGAAGAAGTGTTACAGTGTTGCTCTAGTCCTATGATCAGATGTGTTGATAATGCCTGGAACCAGTAGGAACTATGTGAACCATGATTGCCCAAGGTCCCAGACCATACTATTAAATATCCATGACAGCATTTGGGGCCTAACCTGATTCGAGTTTGAGAAAGAGAAACAGGTAAATTGGCCATCATTATCATCATCATGACATCATTGGGGGTGTGATGACAAGTGGGCTCAAGTTATAGTCAAACCATTTTCTAATGTTTTCAAACGTTCAAGGAGGGCTTTTTTTTTCTGGCACCAAGACTTTTTTGGGGGTGAGATTGAATACACATATGGCAAGAAGTTCTGATCTCATCGAATTCTCATTCTAGCACATGTTTACAAATTAATAGATGTCATTTCCTCACTTCACTATTATACTGCTATTATTCCCCTTTCAACATCCTATAGAATCATGGGGTTTGCAGTTTAGGGAAGGGCATTTAGAATTCTCAGCCAGAGAGCTCTTTGGCCTCAGTAGACTACAAAGACCAGAATCCCACAGGATGTTGTAAGTAGAGTAATAGCGCCACAACAGTGTTGTGCATTAATGGCCATAGTTATACTGCAAGTATGCAATGGCCTGCAACTATGGTGCTTCATGCATTCATTGAACTTACAGAAAAATCTCTTCAGAAGAATGATATGAAGATCAGTTGCTAAATACAGCTCCAGTGTGTGTGTGTGTGTGTTAAGATTAATGGTTACTACACAACTTCACACTTCACAGATTATTAAAAGCTATAGAATGTTCACTTGTACCCTCCTCAGTGTTCTCATGTCTTGCTGCCACAAAATGACAACAAAAGGCATGAGATTTTTGGTGCTTAGCAAAGCTCCCTTAGGTCAAAAGATTTATGCTTTCCTCTGAGACACCTGGACTGTGTGATAAACTACTGTGTGTCCAAGGTCACATAGTTTTTCCAGGAGACAAAACAACCAAGATTGCATTGCATTTCTATCTCTTCCAGTCTTCAATTGTGATTTTAAAAGAATCCCTTGAGATGGAGAGTTTTGGTCTTTTGGGCCTCAAGAAGACCCTGCCTCCGCAAAAAGTGATCGCCATGTGTGAACGCTGATCTTAGGATTTTTAAAAAACATTTTATTGTAACAAGTGGAATGTAAAACACATCAGCAACTGGAAAGTCTAACTAGATATTCCATGGAATGTATATATGTTCACATTTAGTAAAAGCGTGGAATTAGATGTGACACCAATACATCCAACACATTCCTCATGTACTGCATATGGCAGCCAATGATTTGGAGAGGGGGTGGTTACACTGTTTTGCATATTTCTCTTACTAGATGCTGCCTCAGGGTTGTGGGGCAGATTCAGGGGCAGCAGCAAAACATAAAGTTTTTCTAGCACCAGCACTGATGGTCAAACTAGGTTCTCAAGAAGACTCACTTGTGCCACTTCTCCCACTAAGGTCCCCTGCCCCCAAAATTGTCTAGAACATATGAACAAATAATCAGTAAAGAAGTTAGCAAATGCACTACCCTGCACCCTTGTGAATGAAACTGGGGAAATAGGACAGTGCTTTTGACTTACTGCTTCTACTGCAGTTGGGGGGTATGTCCATCTTCATGCTTATGTGCAGAAGGAATGGTTTTAGCATACCATCTTTCTCTGGGGGAAAAAAGACTGTGGTTGGCCTTGGTTTTCTATGCCAAAACTACTTCTGCCACATTTCATAACATCTGTGTTCACCTACATTCAGCACCACGTAAAAAAAAAAAAGTTTTTTACAAAAATAAAATCCATAAGAGGAATCTGATCATTTGCCACAATGATGAAGGGGGGATGTAAAAATTTGCATTCATTTTCCTTTAGCATTCTGTGCTCTTGTTAGCCACTAAAGTTGGACATCCAAGTTATTCCAGCTAAAGCACTGCATATTTTACATCACAGTTTAAAAAAAAGGTTTTGCTGTCACTGTATTGTCTCACTGGTATCTATAATTTATTATCCTTTTTTAAAAAACAGCTTAGTCATCAATGAACCTGAGTTCAAAGGAAAGCTAAAACTTAGAAAGAGGGTGGATGTCTGCAGCTTTTGAAAAAAACATCCGTCTCAAGTTCCAATAAAAAAATAGAAGGCAACACAACGACTGTTGGTTCTGCAAGTACTCCAAGACTGCCCTTGGATCATGGTTGTTCAAATATTTTTGTCCCACCATCTATACATTTCTTTATTCATTTTTCAGGATGCTTATATACATTTATTGGAACAGTGAGGATGCTACTGTTCCTTAAAGATATTTTGGAAAATACAACTAGTGCAGAATGCAGCATCCAGAATGATGAAGGGGATGAAAAACTCTTGGCATCATCTGTTCTGGCCTGATTGCTTATATTTTTTTCCAGAACAAAGTCAAAGTGCTAGTTTTAACCTGTAAAGCTTAGAACCCAAAACCTTGGAGGAATTTTGCATCATGCATCATAAACCTGCCCATAACAGAAGATTATCCTCCAAGTCCTTTGTAAGAAGACCTCCCCCACGGCCATTTCCGCACTACACTCTTATATCGTGATTATTCCACTTCCAACATCCTATGGAATCCGGGGGTTTGCAGTTTCGGGAGGGGCCAGCTGGGACCCTCCCGAAACTGCAAACCCCAGGATTCCAGAGGATGTTGAAAGTGGAATTATCGCACTATAACAGGCTAGTGCGGAAATGGCCCAGAGAGGTACGGAGAGTAGCGGCAAGCAAGAGAGAGTCTTTCTGGTTGTGGCATAATGGCTATGGAATACTCTTCCTCATGACGCCCAACTTCATACCTCATCTAAGAAAGTCTCTGACCAAGAAGCTCCTTTTCGCAAGGTTTTTTTTTTAAAAAAAAAAACAGAAGCCCAGCCCAGTCCTGCACCCTTTTCTTGTCTGTCTAGCTTGAAGGGTTGTTTTGTTTTGGCAGCACTGGTAGTGAGAGAATGGCGGAGAAAGACAGATTTTCAGTGTTGGGTTGAAACAGTGTGTCTGTAGTAAACAGTGTAATAAAACTTGAGCTTGGAAGGAATGGGATTCTGCTCTGTGTGATCCTACTGTAACTGTGTATGGTTACATAAAACAGGCAAGGTGAAAAACAGCCTCCAGAATCCTTTACTGAGCATTTGTGAACAGCAGAACAGAAAGCAAAGGGGAAAAGAGATTAGCCTCCATCCCCAGCTACGCTGGCATGTTGGAAAAGCATAGGTCTATAATGGACCTAAGAAAAATGGAGGCTGTTGAAAGAAATTAAAATCATTCTGGGATGCATTTTGGAAGGAGATTTCAAGTGGGCTCTAGAAGATTTAAAATGTTTTTGTTTACTTAGGCAAGGTTTATCTGATCTTGTTGTTTCATTTCAAATGTTTTTTCAGACATTAGTTCTGAATTAAAAGTTTGCTGAAACATGTTGAACTGCTCCTTTTTGGAAGTGGGGGAGAATGTAGGAACTCATCTCTATTCTTCACATGTTATTTCTACCTCTTGTACCAAAGCTTCTGTTAAAGCAATAAAGATGGGTTTTTCCCTTAAAGGTATACATCTACTTCACTAATTGAGGTTTACCTGTAATGCTATCATCTTTTTGAGCCAAGTCAAGATATCTCTCTGCTCCTAAGAATATAACAGGGCAGATTTTTAAAAATTACCAACTGCTGATCCTCCTCCTCCTTATTTTTGCATTTCAGATATATTTTATTTTTTTTAAGGGAAAAACCCATCTAATTTATTTATTTAGTACCCCACCTTTCTTCCTGATGGGATCCAAGATGGGCCAGACATGAATTAAAATAGGGTAAATGAATTAAAAATTCCCAGTAAAAAATGTTAAAACACAATTAAGTAAGCTACCACATTAAAATATTCATACCTTAAAACAATATAAAATCATTTAAAACCATAATAAGAAAAATAAAATAAAATAAAATAAAAAATAAATAAAATAATATAAAAATATTATACATACACACACATATATATATACATATTATATATATATAAATATATAAAAATATAAATAAAATAAAAATGCAGCACATAAAAATGCAGCGCATGAAGCCTTTAAATTGACTTACTAAAAATCTATTAAATCAAATTATTATTATTAATAATAATAATATAATAATCGTGTGAGTGACGTCATGCTGCCCTATAATTTCATATGGTAAGGGAAGGTTATGAAGTTTTACACCATGATAGAACGGATCTTACTGCTAAAGGACATAAACCTGTATCCACCCTCCTTAACAGTAACCATGGTTGCTGCATAATGCTGGGCACTGTAACCCAAAAAAGGTAATGTTTTCAAGTTTGAAGGACTGCTAGTCAGATATATTAAGACTGTGCTAGATCAGGACTACCTCGTCCAGCATCCTGCTCCTAAGAGTGAGCAACCACATGATTTTGGACAATGCATAAGTAGTGCACAAGAACAGACCTACCTGGCTCTTGTTTCTAATATCTCATATTCACAGATCAAGGAGGTAACATACAACCAACCCAACTAATAGCCATTGATAATCTTAAATTCCTCCAACCTGTCTAAGACACTTTTAAAGACATTCATATGTCTTGCAGTAGTGAAGGTTTGCTTCTAATAGCTCAGAGTGAGGAACTCCAGATGTTGATGAGCTACTAGGCCCATCATGTCTTGCCACGTGCCAGACTGGCTAAGATTGATAGGAATTAGGAGGTCACAGATTTCCCAGTCCTGTAATAGTTTCTTCTTTTCAGATATACAATGGATGCAATCTGTAACCGACTGTATGTTGTTTCTTTCATCATGCATAGAACTTAGGGGATTGCATGTGAAATTAAAAATGTCCAACCTTTCAAAACCACAAAAGGAAACACTGTATTTGGGCAGGTCTGTTTGTAACACCGTGAGCAATATGCGTACTAAAGTCCCACCACAATTTAAGTACTTCTCTGTTGAGATCCTGAGAATGGGTTTTCACACTCACATTTTTTCTGTATTTGATATTTGCCACCAAGCACTCATGTCTGAAGGGAGTATCAATATGCTCATAAAGCTACTGCATTAGTGAATGGCAAATCTACTCAGATTAAGTTTCTGTTTCCCAGGCCTGCTCAAATCCGAGCTAACTGAGACACACCAACACTGTACCCTTCCAACTGTCCCAGTCTGACAGGGAAAATCCTGAGTAATCATGTTGTCCCACTTTTTCAGCTACTTTCAAAATGTCCTAGATTCTCTCTCCTCCTCTCACTTTTCTTCTTTGTCTTTAGCTCACTTTGGTTTCTGCAAACTCATTTCAATGTCCAGAAGTAGTTTGCACTCAGTTAACTCAGCAGTGGGGACAGGAGAGAAAGACACAGGATCTTGTCCTTCTCTGTAGACTCAGGCAAAAGCAAACGTCTATAGATTCTCTTAGCCTTTCTGTTCCTTCTCATTAATAACTTTTGCCTTTTTGATCACACTCGGATGTTGCTTAGCCACATGTATCCTGATTTTCATCTGTTGGAAGGTATGCAATGCACCTTGAGGAAATAAAGCTGTGGACACCAGGATTCCACCGGCTTCAGACATAACATGTAACTCAAGCATACACTTACATAACCTGGTACATAGGTCTCAAAAACCACAGTCCACAAAACCCAAAATGGTCAAATCCTGCCAAGAATACCCTGTGGAAGGTTTGCCTTTGTGTTGCCATAAGCTGGAAATGACCTGAAGGCACGCAACCACAACAAGCCTTTGATCCTAACATGATAATCTCTTCAGGAAAGTAGACTTCTATGCACGTGTCAAAGATGGGGAACAGGTTATCAGATGTATCTTTTGAATTACAATGATATTTATAGCTGTCAGGGCACACTTTTGGGATGCACAATCTGATGGGGATGCATTTTCCAACATCCATGCCTTTAAAGGGAACACAGTTTTCATGGGGGACTGCCATCTTCAGATGTGCATTTGGAAACACATTCAAGCCTACTTCTGTGTGTGGACCACTTTTTCCAGATAAAAGCACTTATGTTTAAAAGCACAAACTTCAAAGGATCTATGGACTCATCTAATTAGATTTTCAGTTACCATTTTGGATTAATCTTGACCTTAACTCTTTATTCTTATGAGAATGATTTATGGAAAGGTATCAGTTTAGAAGTAGTGAATAGGAGAACATAGCAAGGGAAGCAAATAGACTTTATGTACTCTCTGATTTATAGATGAAGTAATCTGTTTTAAGATTAATTGTTCCTGTCTGTTATTTTTAGAGAGAAACATATACACACCACTTCTCTTGGGACTGTCAGTCAGGATTATATTCCATTTAACCTAAAAGCACATGTTGGCTTTGATGTGAAGAGCTTAAATTGTGTCTGTCTGGATTCATCTTGACATGTGCCATGTGTATGATATCCTTAAAATCTAGTCTGGAGTCAAATAACTCAAGGGTTTGGTTTGGAGGAAGGAGGGTGATATGATATTACTTCTTTTGGGAATTTAAGTTATTTCTCCTCAAACTTAACATGAAAGAGATGCCACAAAATTGGCTGAATTGATTTACTTAAATTAGGAGTTTATCTCTGACCTTTTAATGATATCTTCTATGATCCACACAGGATACTGAATGTGGAAAGGGGCAGGGAAAAAAATCCCTATATTTTCTCTGTGGAGTCAGAGACTGTGACCAGTGGTGGCTGGTAGCTTCTTTGTCAGCGGGGTAGTGAATCTGCTCCAACTTTTAGTTTGGGCCTTAAAGGAACTATTTGAGGTGCTGAACTTTATCCCTCAAACAGATTCAGAACCTTGGATAGCTATTTTAAAATTCAAATTGAAATGCAGAGTGGATTCAACACAACCCTTGACATGGGAACCAATAGCTGCCGTGAATTGTGGTAGAGCTGAGGCCATTTTTCCAGTCTCTTGCACCCACCTACTCTGCCTGAGGGTCAAATTAAATGTGACACCATTCATTCACCAATTACACAAATGGTTGTTTAAGTACAGAGACCCTACTAAGTGAATGAAAAACTATATCGTTTCATTACAGATTAGGATCCATGCTGCTATCAGTACTAGCAGAAGGCAAGCTTTCATTGGCATGAACGAGAATCTCCGTCTAACCCCACTAGGGTCAAGGCCCCATACTGATTCTGTAACAGCCAATAACACAATTGGTAATTGTGCAGGTGGTGTCATATTCAGTTTGGCCCTAACTTTTTCAGTTGCTAGCAGAGTAAAAGCATTACTGTTTCTGCTGAATTTTAGAGGATGGCACACACACAGAAAAACAAAGCAAAGAAAGAAGGAAAGAAAAGAGAGAGAATAAAGAAAAAAACTGGAAGCACTGAGAGACTGGACTGCAAGGATACTGGGGTATGAGGGGTGGGGAGAAGACAGAAGGAGGAAGAAACTGAGGTAGAACGAAAGTTCTAAGGTAGAAAGAGATAAGGAAGGAGGGTGAGATAACAGGTAAGGTTAGAATTCAGAGAAATTATGCTGGCATAGAATGTGATTATGTTGATCTAAGATATCACATCCTACAGGATATAGGAAGTAGGGAGGCTGTTGTTTTCTTGTTGTTAATTCATTGCTGGAATCCTGTATCCCCTCTTACTTAATGTAACTTTATGTAAATGTATGTCAGGAGCAGAGGTGTTAAGAAACCCTGTCAGAGAAATGGGAAAAGCTGTATCAGAAAACTGAAAAGAGTGCTCAACGAACATCGGGAGCACTGTGCATCAGTACACAATCTGCACCAGTATGCAAGGCACATCGGTGTGCAACACATAGTGCGCATTTTGAAAGCTCTGTTATGTAGTAACATAAGAGCAGCCTTCTACTGTATATGGGCATTAGGAAACTGACCAATTATAACTCCTGCATTCATAAATCCAATTACAAAGACATAAGTCCCATACAGGATTCCAGACATCATTATCATCATCAGCAGCAGCAGCAGCAGCATCACTACCTCCACCACCACCATCACTACCATCATCATTTCATTATATTCTGTCTTTTCCACAATATAATGAGGCTCAAACCAACTAACAAAAATTAAAACAAATACAGTTGAAAGCATTTACAAGGATGTAAGTAAAATACAGAATGGATTTTTTAAAATGCAGTTTCTAAATGATATTGTAAACAGCACAGTTTGCCCTGAAATAGGAATACTGTTTCCTGCAACACATTAGATAATCACTGAGATTCTTAAAAATGTGTTTCTCTCTTGGTCTTGTTTTGCCACCAGAAAAACTTTGATTCAAACATCGTATAACAACTTAAAAACAGAACAAGGAAACACATAGCCAGCATTCAATCATAACCAGTAGTGGCAATTAATATTTTAAGTGGGTCTTAACGTTGCAGCCTTAAGAAATTCATCTCTGAGTCATTTAAAGAAGCTGCAGAAACATCCTACCATTAAGGCCCAAATTATATTCCCTATTACGATTATCATTAGATACTGTCATTGAATTACAAGAAAAGCAAGGATAACCTTTGTCTGCATCTGTTGTGTATGATTTCCATAAAGTCTTTCAATGACAGATAGGAAACCCAGAGGCAGCAAGTCCTTTCAGGACAATTTCTTGCTTAAAGCTAAACATCCTGATATTTTGTTCTGCTTTCCATGTGATAAATTCATTACAACAAATGTCAGTGAGAATTTCCTTGTAAAGATAGAATGAAAGTCTATGTTTAATGGATCAATGATTATGGCTATGGATTGAATAGATATGGATCCATTTCAAATGGATCTTGTGACCAGAAGATATCAAATTATCTCTTTTTAACCTTTCCCCCCCAGCACTTAAAAATTCAGATACCATATCATTTATTATCCACGCTCAGCCCTTTTTATCACAGCCCCATCATTACCACTACCCTTATTCACAAAAATCCTTTCTTACCATGTCATAACCACACATTGTCCCTTCTGCAGCTGGCATAAATTTGGTTTCACATTTTCTGCCAACTCGATGGCACCACAGTGCTTTGCAAATATCCTAATGGGAGACAAGGACAGCAATAAAGTGTGGAATTAGGAATTACTAATTTCCAATTGAATCCATATGAAGTTTGACAGTTCAGGATTGACCCAGGCCCTAAAGTTTCTGAGTTAAAATCTGAGATCCTGGTGGTAGCATTAAGCCATACACATTAAGTAGTAATCACAGTTGCTAACAGCTTGTCATTCAAAGACATCAGGATGTTAAAAACAAAATCTTAAGTAAAGGGGCTGGCCATTCCCACACCAAGGCGCAATGAGAGGATTAATCCTTCTCACTGATTTGGAGAGATGGGATAAGGGATGTTTAATCTGGGTGGACACTGAGCAGAGTTGAGGGTGAGCTCCAGTGCTACAGCAACTAGGAGAGAAGGAAGAAGCTACCTCAGTAAATGTATAGATCCTCCTAGAGAGTCTTTGGAATTTGCAGCAACAAACTAATTAGGCCTTGCAAATTGTGACAAACTGCTATTCTGCAAGATGAGCTATATATTTGAGTATATCGCTTCTACTCATCTGGTTCTCAGCTCACCAAAACTGGAGAATCTGCACCTTCACCTTCCATTCAGAAACAACCCAGAAAAAGGCAGGGCCAGACCCTGAGATCTAGCAATCCTAATCTATAGTTACAATGAACAGTGGCAAAAAGGAAGCAGAATTCTTTATATGTGGGGTATATTAACTATCCAATAATAATTACTTCCTCTTGTCTATTATAAAACAAGAAAGAACAGCAGTAAAAGTCACTTGATCCATTAACAATAATTTGGGCATACATAATTTCCACTGGATTATATCTATCACAAATAGCTAAATTTCACTTTAGGTCCTAAATCCAATTCTTAGTGCCTATTAGAGCAAACTCACTGAAAGAGCAGCATTTATATTAGTGTTGATACACATTCAGCTCTTAATAGATTGATTCTGCTTAGGGCTAGCAACTGGATTTAGGCCTAGAGTTAAGTATTGCATCCAGTTTATCAAATGAACATTTCAAGCAAAGTCAAGAGGTTTTTCTTAGCATCCCTCTGTCATTTGGAGACATGGTTTTTTCACTGGTGGAAGCACAGCTTTGGAATGCTCTCCCAAGAATGGTTCCCACTCTAATGTACTTCTAGTGCCAAATGAAATCCATATTTTCCCAGGTTTTAAAACACTTGTTGATCTGTTTTATTCTGGCCTTTGTAGTTCTGTTGTGCTTCTTCTATAGATTTACTGTTGGACTTTAGCTTATTTTTTTCTGTTGTCTAGTAACTATTTTATTGCACTGTAAAATATTCTATTGGATGTCATCCTTAGTTTAAATAGTAGCTTGTAATAATAAGTAGACGAACAATTTAGATCAGATTTAGTGTATTAAATACTAATCTGAACAACAAATTAGCAAATGTCACGAACATAATATTGGGAGAACACAGAGTTGTGAACTTAGCTGTCTTGATTACAGGTAACAGGCAACCCTGACATTCCAGGGCTTTAACAGAAGAACATTCATTTAATGGCTGTGGATGTTTTCTTAAATGGATGATCTCATGATTTTTCTCAGAGAATTCTGGGAACTTGAGGATGCTGAAATGGCCCTGTCAGAAGTCTCTAGTCCCTTTTGTAGAACTTCCAGTACCCAGGACAGGGCAGTGGGAGAGTGTGTGTTGTGAGAGAGAGAACAGAATCAAGGTGAGTGACTCACATGATAAAGGCACACTGATTCTGCCTGTGTGAGTACCAGTAATATACAACAACAAAATCCAAAATCCACAAAACAGTGATTATCGGGCCAACTAAAAAGCACAAAATATATCATGCAAGCTTTTGAAGCACCACTGACTTCACCACCAGGCAAAGATGTTAAAAATCATACAGAAGAAGAAAAGTGACAATGTTAAAGTCACAAGCCTACATTTAGTCTTAGATGTTATTTCTGTAGTGATGAGATTCCTACGGAATTCTTAACTGGTTTAGTAGCCATTTTTTTCCAGCATGGGACCCTGGGTATTGTAGTTTTGTGAGAGGCACTAAGGATTCTAATTGTTTTAGCACTCTATCATAACCCCAGTTCCCAACATTTTCTGAGAAATTCATAATCCTTAAAACAACCATAAAATGATAATGTCTATTTAAGAATTTCTGGACTAAATCTCAGTTCAAGGTAGCTCTTGGTAGCAGGCTATAGAAGTGTCACTATTTTTCAGCGTGAGATACCTCTCTGAGTTGCTGTGAGGATAAAATAGGGTGAGTGAATCCAACAAATCTACATATGTTATCTGAAACCATTGGGATGGATGGGTATGTGGATTGGAAAAATGGGTTTATTACCTTTTTAAAGTCCATCATGCACAGCTTGGCTTTCTCTCCAAATTGCCATTTGCACTGAGTGGCTGCATCATAGAGCTCTCCTGGAAGCTTCTCCGGATACCTGTACTCTTGCACAGGCTTAGGCTGATCAGCAAGACACAGGGACTGAGCAGAGCTACGAGAGACCCATACAAGGTATCTTTGAGAATGTCACATGCAACTTTAGATGTCAAAGGAAGCTTGAAAAAAATGTAGTTTATTCTAGTGATTCAGTTCTGAAACAAGACTATTTTGGGGTCACAACAATTTTTCCTAGAAGTCCTTCTGCACAATAAGCCCCAATAAAATCAGAAGAGCTCAAATATAAGAATGCCAGGTTTTGAAAAGTGCCAGAATGCTGTGGTAGTTTGGACTAGGACTCTAGGAAACCAGGGTTTGAATCTGTGCCTGGCCATGGAAACTTGCTGGGTGACCTTGGGCAACTCACATTGTCAGGTTTGCAACGGCAAACACCTCTGGACAAATGCTGCTGAGAAAACTTTGTGATATATTCACCTTAGGCTTGCCATAAGTTGGAAATAGTTTGAAGGCACACAATAAAAGCAATAACAGATTCTGAAGAGGTATAACTAGAAAACTCTTTTACAAAGTTTTAAGGCTCTATCTGTTTGACGAAATCAGATCTTCTGTGCACATTGTGTCCCTTGTAAATGCCTGGAGATAAAGAGTGGTCGGCTAAGTATGTCTAAAGTAACAAAGTTATTGCTGCAAGTATCTTTGTTGGTCAGCCACCACTACTGCATCATTTGATTCAATGAGTACCCAGCTTGTTGGGGGCAATTAGCTAAAAACACATTGTAAACCATACATGCTGTTTGTAATGTATAATGTATAATGTATTTCATGTTGCTCGCCACCTCGATCCTTTTTGAGAGGCGGGATACAAATAAATAAATATAATATATATGAGCAAAATAAGCAACTGATGCCACTGTTCTGTATCAATGCTTGAGCTGAGATACTCTGTCACCAGTCCTTTTTTTGCAACCAAGATCACTGATCAGGGAGAGAATTTACCTACTTCCTATGAGCATCTTTATATCACTGAAAAGCAAACTACAGCACATCCTGGCAAGAACACCAGTTTGATCGTAGGGGTTAACAAGAAAACTGGGCACTGAGAAATCATTGTGGTCCAAGAGAACTGTGAGAGAACTCTGAAGGCATATGTGTCATCCTTGATTTTGCAACCAGGTATTAGAGTTGTACGCTTCTAATAGATTACCCAGTTTTCATGGGCTTATTTTCTTGTTTTCTATAATAAAAGTTGTTACCTCTTCAGATATATGTGACAGGTGAATTTAAGCACACCAAAATATTGGGGTCTCTAGTTTTCTGGGGTAAGATATGAATAAGATTAACGAAAGGAAAGGACCATCTCAACCACTGCCCTTCAGAACTGTTTGCCCATAACAGGTTGGGGATGATGGGGGTTGGAGGCAAATATATCAAGAAAACATCTGTTGGAAGGAAATTGTCCTAGGCTTTTGGATTTGACATCTTGTATCTAAATGAGTAACAGGAATTACAAAGTCCTGAGTATTGCTACAGTCCATGAACACATCACTAGGATTATCTTCATTCACACAGCAGCCACAAAGTTTGGAGAATACAGTCTTCTCAAACCATGATGTGTACATTTTAACTGCCCAGTGCAAACTAATACTCAAATTAGCATGTTTGATATTTTTGACAAACCACAGTCTCAGCACATAATGGCTGAGAATATGCAGAAGGATAAACTATGCCCAGCATGGAAATTATTTCAGCTTTCTGCACTAAAACAAACAAACAAACAAACAAAACATTCTTCCCATGGTTGATGCCCCAAACCTCTTCATTTGGATTAAATAATACTAATAATTGAATTGACATCCAGATGCCTTCAGTTTTGCAATACCTGACTTGACATCCAGATGCCTTCAATTCTGTTCTGCTGAAAAACAAGATTAACTCATCCTATGGGTGTCAGACACATGCGTCGCTGTCCTAATATTAACCTGTTCTTCTAAAATAAGAATTGTCATGCTGGCATCATGAAACAGAATGAGATCTTTTCCTATTAATATAGGAAATGACTGAATAATATGATCAGTATTCTTAGTAGGTCCGAAAGAAATTAGCATAGCCAGACTAACCACAGGATCCTATGTTAAGCTATAAAGCATCCATAACACATCATCAGTCTTACAAATGACAGAAAAACAAGACAGCACGAAAACACCACTGTGTTATCTTAATCAAGCTTGCTGTCTGCGTGGTTTCTGTCTTCAGAAAGATGACTACATCCCACTTATGAACACTTGGGAAGAATGCCCATGATAAGATGCATAGTCATACATCAGTGAGTGTCAATATGGCATAATGGCAAGGGTGCCATATTATAAGTGGAGAAACCCAGATTCATAACTCCAGAAATTCACTAGATGATGCTGGGCCCATACTGATAACATGCTCCAGTCCACTGCCCATATGATCCCTGAGCACATTAACAGCTTAGTAAGGCCTAGATCTATGGATTTCTAATCAAATGGGTGAGCTAAGCAATATTTTGAACCATCAACATCCATTTCACGCATTATATGGCACCGAGCCTGGATCTGGCACCAAATGTCACATTTTAGCAAGGTGCTATAGCCACAGCCAACCATATCTGTCTGATTATTACAGATGTATGATATGTACATTATTTACAATTCAAAATTAAGATGTTATTTACATACCATTATCGTTAAGATATCATTACAGAAAATCCATCATCTGTCCTTCTTTTGAGATTTATTCAAAAGTATCATTCAACAGAAATCATATCACATAGAAAGCCATGGTTGAGCTAATTTGCTCTTGACTGGACAAACTATTTCCTCTAGAAAAAGCATTGTCTTATAAGAATGAAACTGCTGCTGTGATTGACTGGGATTCATGCCTGCACTAGGAGAACCAACATGATATAATGATTTGAGTGTTGGACTAGGATTTGGAGACCCAAGTTCAAATCTCTGCTCAGACTTATAAACCAACTGAGTGATCTTGAATAAAGAACAGCCTTTCATCTTTGGAGGAAGGCAATGATAAAACCTTCTCTGAATAAATATTGTCAGGAACTGCCCCCCCTCCCTTACAGATTCATGTTAAAAAAGATTTGAAGGCATGCAATAACAATGATTGGGATTGAGAGGGGAAGAGATGAACAACTTGAGTGGGCAAACAATAGAAAAGATCACAAACAGAAACACAAAAAGGAAAAAAAAACACCAAATATATTCACTCAACAAATAAATATGATTCCCAAGGTATTTTGAAGAAACTCTTTTAGGGAGCAGGGCATATTGCTTATCTGAGGGAAAAACACCTTCGTTCTCCTCAAATTCATCCTAATAAAGAGTTTCTTTGAAACACCTTGGTTGGACATGTGCCCCCGTTTTCCAAGGATCTTGAAGCAGGCAGAGTGCAAAAACAAAGATCCCCCCCGCTTCCAGGATTTCTTCTGACTTTCTTGGTGGTTTCATATAAAGAGAGAACAGCAGCCCTGCTGGACAGTGGGCCCTATGCTGGTCTCACAGCTCTCGCAAGCGCTCAGATTTTCAGTTCAGACCTGCCTGCTTTCTATGAATGTTTTCTATCAGTTTTGGTATACTGAGTCACAAGCAACTTAAAACATGAGGACTCACTGTTCTCTGAAGGGAATCTGAAGCAATCCTTTCAGTGACCATCTTTTACTCAGAAAGTATCACTTGTCTTGAATACATACCTTAGAAACTTGTAGAGATACTGACGACTACAAGCTGACCAGGAGAAGACCCCATTGTGTCCTGCCAGTGTAGGGGACATAATGTTGCCTTCAGACTTTTTGCAAATATTTCCTTCTCCATCATGGACCATGCCAAAGCTGCAGAAAGAAAGATGATAACTCATGTTCCATCTTTATAAACTGCCATCATAATGCCAACCTTAGCACTGCAAAGGTACAAGGAGAATCTCAAGCGTATCTTTACCTGTTGTTGCATAGAATTTTTAGTTTCTTTTGGGGAGCGGGAGGGGATACCACAGCTTCTTTTTTTAAAAAATAATAATGGTCAGGGATTCTTTGAAATTCTCTGAATAATTGTACCAAATATGTTGCTTCAGATATGGCTGCTACTCTGTATGTGTGTATGAGTCCATGTTTACACATATGGCATGCAGATCATTTTGGGCAGAAAGGACCTCAAGAAAAAGAGGCTGATTTTTCTTTGCCTTCATCCCATCTGCATCAGCGTAAAAGCCCTGCTGTTGGGATGTACGGTTGGTTTGACATTTCTTAACAATCCACAAAGTGTTAACACACCATTTTTGAACACACACACTTTTGTATTAATATATCATTATTAAAAAGTAATCTCTCCCACAAGATGCAAAACATCACAGCAAGAAATGGACAGAAAAAGGCAGTGTTATCTTGATTAATTACAGTGTTTATTAATTAGTAATTAGTACATTTCTTCTTATTAAAGCATAAACACAACAGTAGTTGTGCATGTCATATTATATTAGACATATTACAGTAATACTTCACTTTTGCTCTCCAATAAAGACACATTGATTGATAGTCCATGTAACATACCAGCATGATAGCTCAATTCTAACATTTTATTTTATGGATTTGTTTTATGGACTTTTTTTTAAGAAAAAAACAACAACCCAGAGGTTACATTATCCTCCCAGGGCAGTTTATACGAAACCACTGAAAAACTATGATCAATCAAAAATGATGACCTGGAGTGTTTTGCAGACACTGTTTATATTCTACTCTGGTCTGATGTATTTCCGTATTGACAAGCCAAATATATATGGCCATTGCTCCTGTCCCAGAGCCCACAGGCCCTAGAAACTGGAACACCGAGCAGACAGAAAGTGAAAACGAACAACTAGCTCTCAGTAATGGTTTGCATTCTGATTGGAATCTCAAATCATGGTCTGGATTCTAACCACAATTTGTATATAATTTGTGCTGGTGTGTAACTGATTGAGGGTGACCCTCAGACTTCTTATGAAGGATTCAGAACTTGTCATTGGAAGGGATTCTGAAATTCAGACAAAACTGTTCATCTTCCCTAAAATATGCATACAAACTTACTTATGTCCAGACTCATGAGCGATAGTAAAAGCCAATCCAAGCCCAGTATCTTCATTAACTGTGCAGCTGCGATATTTACTGCACATTCCACTGATTGGGGCAAATCCTGGCAATTAAACAGCAAAGGAAGGAAAACAGAATCTCTTGGAAAACAGCATTCTTTGAGAAAGTACTCTTGGGAATGGCATTTTAACAATAGCAAAAAAAACAAAAACAAAAACCCAAAAAACCCCCACTCCAAACAGCCTGGCTTGCCGGCTTTGAAATACTGATATAATAGCCATCATTTAACATGAATGAGGCACAAACAGGTTCCTCTGAATTACATTAGTGGCAGCTGGGTCCCCCTGTTTCCTAGAAACATAGCACCATTTCCTGACTGAAACTATTGGGTACATCTTCAATGTTCAGTAATGAAAAAGATGCTTCCCCCACCATAGCACAAAGAATTTGGAAATGTTGTAAATGCTATCATTTACTTCTTGAAAATGTTACTACTTAAAAATGTAATTTCTTGTCATTTCTCATTTCCACCCATTAAAAGATATGTGATAAATCTCCAACCAGTATTCTGTTACTAACCCATTATTTTAAAATTAATATCCCCTTCCCAAATATACAAATACAAGAAATAACCAAAAGGGGGCAGCTGATGCTCCTGCAACAATTTAAAGTGAGGAGTAATGGTACTCATTAGTTCTAATATTTATACCATTTTTATAAGGATAAAAGCACTTGTTGCTTTTTTAAACAATTAGTCATGTGGCTTTTAGTGTCTGTTCGTTATGTTGTGTGGCTGCTGTGACTTATTCAGATATTTTAGGACATCTCCCTCTTTCTTACCTCAGAAGGTCCAACTGGTATATGCTTGAAGCCAACATGGTATAGAGGATATTATACTTTGAGTGGGAGGACCTGGGCTTCAAAATCCCTGTGGAGCTACTGATCTAGCCTTGAGGAAATCTTTCTGTCTCAGTATAACCTGCTACATGGGGCACTGTAAGAAGGAAGTGGGTTTTATGCTTGTAGCATGGACAGCTGTTCTTTTAGATACCAACTAATCCAATCTGTTTTCTCTCCTCTCCTTTTCCATTTCTTGGCCTACAATAGTCATTGTTGTTGCTGTCGCCATCATCACCACCATCTGGCCAGTGAACATACTCCAGCCTCATACGGTTTCTGGGGGGAAGTTTTCCTACTTAAAATTTCCCCCCTCTAAAGATGCTTTTGTGATCTTCCAACAACACTTGAGATTCCCTCAAACCTGCTGATACCTCCCTCTTGTACATGGATGATTACCTTATGCTACGTAAGCAATGATAGTTAGAACCTGAATGTTGCAAACACAGGAAAGGATTCCATTTTTATCCCCTCCAAATTCAGAGCAGAATGTATACAGAAGAAAATAAAAAAGATGCTTCATTCTCATGCCCCTCTTATAGTCTGGCAGCAGCTCCTGTTACCTGACATCTCTTTCACAAGTGATGGAAACTAGAGTGATGATGGCAGTTCTCAACAGGACCTGGTTGAGCCTAGGGCCCTTTTGTTGCTGAATAGTAATCATGATACAACATTTTGAAAACATTTTTTAAATTACACATCCAATCTTGATTTCACCCATTGCTTGTCAAGCCAGGTACTGGATTGGGATAGGTAGTCAATTTTGTAACAGTCCTAGGGCTAATGATGATTTGGGGGTCCTGATAATGCTACCCTGCTAAGTAATTACTCACCCAAGGTATCACATGGCTCATTCTTCCAGGAACAGATATCAAGGCCTGTCAATAAAATGGCATGGTCATGGCGGCTTCCATCCTTTCCTATCAGCCCAGATTGCCATTGGCAGAAACTGCTCAATGTATGGTCAGCATGGTGATTGATCATGAGCCCCGGCTGCAGAAAAGTCAAACAAAAGAAAACTCCAATACAGTGTTAATGAGAACATCAAATTAACTCTGTTTTTGTTGCAGTGGCAACTTTATCAAAATGTACAGAAATCTGTGGGGAAAAGAACAGTACTTTTCTTCTACATGAGTGCAGACTTAGAGAAAACATATACGAGTCACATATTGGATAATGAGCCTTTTTTCTACCTTGTGGAATCAGAGTCAACATCAGGGATTTCAAAGAGCTTCTGTCCCTCTGTAGAATCAGGAAGACGATAATATAAGGCTTCTAGAAAGGCTGTCTTGCCATGTACAAACCAGCATCCCTGCTTGGAAAATGATCAGAAGCCGGGACAGAGCTTGGGCCCTTAGTTTTTAGAATTTATCTATTAATGTTGATGGCAGAAAAGGGGGAAATCAATGTGCTCTTGTTAATATTGAGAAGATAGAAATTTAATTAATCATTTCATTCATTCGTTCAATCAATCATTAGTTTTAAATACACAATAGAATTCAAAAAGAATAACATTGGGCTATGATAATTGCCCCCATTTTGTTATTGGCTCCTGTAAAAGTGCTCTTTTTATAATTTTTAATTTGTCATCCCCTACATCAAGAAGTAGTTCTAATGAGTAAGAGATATGAGCCTCTGGAATTTCTACCTAAAGAGCTTTGGGGGGGGGGCAGAGAGGGGGGAGAGAGACACACAGAGAGAGAAGTTCAAGTAGTTCAAGGTAGGGACAGACAGACAAATTGGAGAGATCTTCCCCTCTTCTTCCACCTCTCTCTCCTAACTCCAGTCCAACCTTCTAGACACTTGTCTCCAGCTCTTTAAATTCATCCTCCTAGCAAGCAGGCAGGTAGAGTTTTTTTTTCCTTTCCTTTCTTTAGATGCAACAAGCCAGCACTGTACCATGTAGTCTCTCTCTTCTTCCTCTTTAGATCACCCTCCACAATCAATAACAAGGCAAAATCTCTATTTCTTTCATCATGGGAATACCAAGTCCTATTATTTAAGCCTCTCAGGGGGAAGAGAGAAGTGAATAAGTAGGCAAATGCAGATAACTATTTTTAACTAGTAATTTTAACTATTTTCAGACTTTGATAGTGAGCCTTGTTAATCAAGATTAATTCATTAGGGCTCACTGGCAGAATTTAACATTCCTTCCAAACTCCAGACCTGATAGAGAGACAACCCTTTAGCTGCCTGGTGAAACTGCAAAAGCAAGTAGTTTGCAAAGGTCTTAGTAGGCCAACTTAGACCTTACCTTCCTTAAAAACAAACAAACAAACAAAAACAACCATGTGCTTCTGCTCTCAGGGAGAAAAAAGGGCGATGAGTTTCTGAACTGTAGATAGCATAATATTTCCGTATCATGCTGTTATTTCACTGTAGTTCTTCTGAAGCCAAAGAACTCACGACTGAAGCTTTGGTCTTTGAAACAAAACCATTTGTACAAGTACAGAACTAAAGTGGTTACCGTAAGTCTGATAAACAGAAGTAATTCAGATTTCATAAGAATCTTGGAGTACATTGGAGCAATAGTATAGATGGGCTAAAGGTAAAGATCAACTCAAACGTGAATTTTTTTATTGTATCTGACTAATGAACAGATGGATAAGAAGCTGTGAAGAATCTTTTACTACATGAACACAACGGCAAGAGAGCTGTATGCACAGAAATGGAAAAGTGTGATTTCACATGAAGACTGAATGTTGAAGATGCTGGATTTGGCAGAAATTTATAAATTAACTATTTTAATTAAGGAAGGATCTTTGGTTAAAGTTAAAAATAATTAGGATAAACTGATTGTATATTTAAAAAGACTGTTGTTTGCGTGGGGAGTCAATTACTGGTTTTGAAGGCTAAGCTTATAGCTATTAAATACTAGGCAGTAGTGTGATAATGACAGACACACTAGAAGAAGTATATCTTGTAGATTATCTTAGAACCAAAAGCTGATGAGTTAGAAGTCATTTATATGTATGTTTGCCCGGTTTAGTTTAGTTGTAGTCTGCTTTCAGTTTCTTTGTTTACTTACTATTTGTCTTTTTAATCCCCTATATTTTGTTTTATAAATATATGTCAGTAAAAATATTTTTCCCCGTTAAACTTTATTCTATTTACCTAAGCATTGCAATTATCATTTGGTTACATTAATTCTTTGCAATTGTTAATAAATAAGAATCGAGAAATGTCTTCACACAAATGTCCACACAAAATAGATGCCAAAAAAAAAAAGGGGGGGGACAAATAAGGCAAATAAAACAACCAAAATACAAAAATCTCAATCCAACACAATTTCTAAAAGCTATAACTGAAGATTCTCCCCATCTCTGACCCAAATATGTAATTAAATCTTCCCAATGCTTCCTAAAATTATCTAACTTCTCTTTTAATAACATTTATAATTTGTCTAATATCTCATAGATGTCCATTAATCATAAATCAATACTAGAAATCTCTTCTTTCTCCCAAAATTTAGCAAATAACATTCTAGGCTTAGTTATTAAATAAAATAACATTTTTATGACAGTTCTTAATATAATTCCCCATAGATCTAAACACACTCAACAGATAGAATTCCGGTTTCATGGGAAAGTTTCTCTTTATGATCTTTGTGATTTCTAAGTAAATGTTCTTCCAATATTCTTTTGTTTTCAATGATAAAAAGAGCCTTTATCAGATTTGCATTTCCAACATTTCTCATTGGTACCTTTGTAGATTTTAGCAATTTTAACCGGAATTAGATGTCATCTATAAAGCATTTTATAATAGTTTTGTTTTAATGATTAGCATGCTGTAAAATTTAGATCTTTCCACGTTTGCAACAAATCATCCAGATAAAGAGCATGACCAATGTCCTGGGCCCATTTAATCATGCTACTTTTTACCATCTCTTGCTCTGTTCCCCATTTTAGCAGAAGTTTATAGAATTTAGCTGTCATGTGTTTCCTACCAGCTTCCAAGATGGCATCCAACTCTGAGTTCTTTAAATGTTCCTCCTTCATATCTCGCTTATACTCGTTTGTAGCTGTATGTATAAGAACCAAGAGCTGTTCATTCCTTCCGCAAGTAATTCCTCTCTCGATTTACGAGTTAATACATTATCTTGGAATTTTAATAATTTATGGTAAGTCCACCAGTATTTTAGGAGTTTACTCACAGTACTAAAAAATGCTTCTTGTGGGGACACCCAAAATGGCATTTGTGGGCATAGATGAGGAAAAATATTTTTTTAAAAAAGTATAGATTGGCAAAATTTCCCAGGTTTGCTCTGGAAAAAGATTCAGCTGAAAGAGATTCAAATATCCATCCATATGTCTCACCCAAGTCCCACTGTTTAGGGTAGATGTGCCTTTTGAAGAATATGGAAATATACGTCTACATCAGGCACCACTAGTTGTGCATAAGTTGCCCACAACTAGACCTGGTGTGACAGCAGAGAATTCACAGATTGTAACATGGAAATTTTCATTAGCTACTTTGACAAATGCATGGATTCCCAGTTATCTATGTTAACTGTGGTATCCAAACACAAAAGCATATTGTTTTTCATCACAGAGAGTTAGCCAAGGAAGCTAACTGTCCTTGGAGACAGTTGGAAAGGCCTGGTTTGACTCTTGGTGAAGCTTACAGTATCAAATAAAGCTAGCTGTGGCTGTCTCACACTCTAAGTAATTTAATCAACTAGAATGTGTGTTTGTAATATCTACAGTTAGATCACTCCTTTAAAATAGTAAGTTTATGCCTTCAGCACCCCTTGTTGAATAATGATGGAGAAAAAAACAACAGAACAGCGAGCAACAGGTTTAGAGGAGCAGCAAAGAAAATTATGTCACAGGTGTAAGATCAAAAGATTACTCTTCCTACTCTTTTCAGGTTGGACTTGGTCCAACCATGAAAAGCTAAACATTCAGTGTAATTAAGCTGTCACTTAAGGATCCCCAATCGCTCAGCACATAAAATGAAGCATTACATTGCTAGCAGACCTTTCTGCTACACAGGGCCTTGCAGTCAACTCAAACACAAAAAAGGAAGGAGGGAAATAAATAGACAGTAGACTTGAATGTACAAGTCAAGCCAGTTGCAACAGCTGGAGTAATGATAATCGGGAGTATTCTTTGGTGCTTTAATAGAGGAACTGAGATATGGTTCTGTACTCCAAAGCAATGGCTTTAATGGCCTCCAGGACCTTGACTGGACATTCCAGAAGGGTGCTCTGATTCAAACATGTGCCTAGTGGCACCATTTATGTTAAAGGAAAGAGAAGCATTTAAAACACTTCAGGTTTTTTTTTTCTTTGAATCTACAAAAACACAACCCTTCTGGGGTTATTCAGACACAATAGTCCCAACCATGTAGGCATGGCTAAGGGGCAGTAATGAGCTCAGAGTACTTTGCATTTTCTTCACATTTGCATGCAAATACACTGGTGCCATGGTTGTGCATGGTTCATACTAACCAGAAGTTACTACTCATGGAGCTAGTGAAGAATGCTGATCTCTCCAGTATCACTGATTTGGCCAAGGTCTGGTTTCCTCAACCCATTTTGCTGCTGCCTTTCAAACTCCAATTTCCTGCCTGTGCTACATTGTTCTGCTTCTGTCCATGTGTTCATTCTCTTCAGTGGAAGAAATGTAAGATGTGTGAAGAAAATAAGCAGGGAAAGATGCTTTCTCTGAACATGTGTAGGAAACTGCCTTCACTAACGCCATTTCTGCACTACACTGTTATAGTGCTATTATTCCACTTTCAATATCCTCTGGAACTCTGGGGTTTGTAGTTGACTGAGGCCAAAGAGCTCTCTGGCTGAGAATTCTAAAAGCCCCTCCCTACTGCAAATCCCAGGATTCCCTAGGATGTTGAAAGTGGAATAAGAGCACTGTAACAGTGTAGTGCAGAAGTGGTCCATGTCATGCCATTTCTATCAATATTGTAGCTATCCAAGAAGAGTTTCAGGGGAAAGTTCTCCTCTTTTACCGGATTTCAACCTAAGGCATTTTGCACGCAAGCATACGTTATATCATGGATTCCTGCTCCTTTAACAGTTTTCAAAGTCTAATTAATCCAGCACATAGAATTTAATACCGTATTGGTTATACCTGGTCTTCTTCCAAAAGTATCAAGCCAACAACTGCAATGTTAATATTGCCTCCAATTGTTCCATCTCTAAACAAAGCAGAAACCTGAAAGGAAATACAGAAATAAAGCTCTTGGAATCTATTAGGTCAGTGCCATGATATGCTGCTATATGAAGTACCACTGCTTCAATTCATTTAAAAACAATGTTGCAAGTTATTGAAAGATTGAAAGATGCTTAAAAGATGGGGTTTTTTTGGCTGTTGTTATCATTTCAGAAACTCTGCTTAAACATTTGGCCTGTGAAACCACTAAGTTTTCATTCTTTAAGATGCCACCATGCTCTGTTGTTTTTACTTACCCATGATACAAAGATATTTGCAAATTAAAAAAACACAGCACAATCTAACCCAAATTAAGGCCCTTTTGGCACAGCATTTCCAATGCAAAAGGACCCCTTGAGCGTAGCGCACATGTGAAGAGCAGTCCACATGACACACTCACATTTGCGCGACTCTCAAGGGCCTGACGCGGACTGCACATGCATTTTTTCATTTTCAGATTGAAGTCGAAAATGCTGCTTAGTCGCGCATCGCTCCGGGGCCCCGCGCGCACTTACTTTGAATGCCTAGCCTCGGGAGCAGGGCTGGCCACGCTTCCTGTCTCAGCCTGGGAGGTCCCAGGCTGCACTGTAAAAGGAAGAGGCAGGGCTCTTGTGTGAGCAGGAAACTCGTGCGGAGCTGAAGAAGCAGGGAAGTGAGAGCCTCTCTTCGGAGGCTGCTCGTGCGAGCCCTGCACCGCAGCACCGTGAAAAGGTAAGGTGCAAAAAGGGAGTATATTCTGTTGATTTCAAAGTAAAGTAAGTGCAGAATCATGACAAGGGTTCCTGGAAAACTAAACTAAAACTAAAATTTTGCTGGTCACTGTTGTGTCTTAGTTTACTAAGCAGAATTGTCAAAAGCATATTTGTCAGGAACTGAATTCACACACACAAATATAACAGTGCATAAACACTATTTATTTGGAGCGTGATACATCGTACAGGACTTCAGTGAGTGAACTGGAGGCAATTAGCAAGATTCAAAACATAAAAGGCAAAGAGTACATCATCCCACCTGCAAGAGACCTTGAAGTTTCTGGTGTAGCCTGGCTGCGCTTATCACTACATTCCTAGCTTTGTTTACCTAACGGTATCTGCTTCTCATACCTTGTTACAAGCAAGCTGCTACCTAACTCCTACTACATATCCCATAACTAAAATATGGAGGGCTACCCAACAATATTAGATGTTTGGGAGCAGACCAAGATGACATTTTCTTATTTAAAATGCCCCACCACTTTTATAGATCTTTCTCTTCTCAACTATGGCCCTTTTCATACCTTATCTAGTGTCACTGATGTTGTGCAGGGATCACGCGAAAAGCCTCCTCTGGGAGGGAATTGCATCTCCTGTGCCTCCCTCGGCACCAGCTCCATGCTGGATGGAAGTGCGATAGCTCCGCCCCTTCCTTCCACAGCGCAGCTGGGTACTTTCCCAGGCTGCGCTGGGGAAGAAGCACTTTTCCACTGAAAACATCTCTGAAGGTGTAGTTGGAAAGTTCTTCCAATTGAAAAGAATGAATTTGGGACTATGCTTCATCACAGTTTTCCATCAGTAATGCGCAGGCACACAGACAGAGTTTGTAAACCAGGAAGTGCTCAAATGATATTTTCCACCTAGAATTCTGTGTAGATTAGATTGCAGACAGTATATATTTAATTCTCCCTTTGAAATTTACGTGACATATGTGCTCGATAAATCTGTTACTATAAGTAAGCAAAAACAACTTATGGTGCCTTAAAGACTAACAAATTTATTGAGGCATAAAGTTTGTGGGCTAGAGGTCACTTCACACAACATATGGAGTCTTCTTAATCTGTTTAATTGTGTCAACTTCGAATGTCTGTGCTTGGATTTCTCTGGTTATTTTTCAGGGCAATACTCATCTGGGATACAAATAAAGCATTTACTGCTTTGTGATTTTGAGCAGTGGCCTTTGGCATATTCAGAGAGAGGATATGTTAAAGTTCACATTAACTGTCATTTATATAGTTGCAACCAAAAGGAACTAGAAAGTACTCTAATGTATTTCACTGCTTTCATTACACTTTTCCAAGGGGAAGATTTTTAAACAAAATGTTTGATCAGCTTTCATTTTTTTTAACGATGCTGTGAAAACCTGTTCTTTGATACCCATCGATGATAAGCACACATCATTGTGGCCCTCCAGATGTTGCTGGACTACAACTCCCATCCTTTATGTTACATAGTATTTCTAATGGTGAAGGATGATGAGACTTGTAATCAAACAAAAAATGAACAGCCACATGATGCCTACCCCTGTTCTAGCTGCTCAAATAACTAGGTGCAAGTTTGTTTCCTGAATATGAAATATGACTGCAGACCACTTATTACATACAATATTGAATTTCCTTCTATGTTTTATTTGGGCATTGGACACATCCTTTCCCTATATATGTGATGATCAATGTTTTAAGTGAATCACTTCTTTTGATATGACTTTATGTCTTTTTGTAGAACTCATGAAGAAGGCAAATAGTTTAATTTCTTATGGCCTTTAGTCATAATCTGATTTTTTGTACACCATTTTTCTACCGAACTTGTCTTAAGAAGAAAAATTATCATACCATATTGAGTACAGTTAAGACATAGGTAGTGATGTTGTCATGGCCATGGTTTTCCATCATTTTTTTGTCAACCACCACTAAGGTCTCCACGTTCAGCTCTTTGTTCTTGTGGGCCTTCAGAAGAGATCGCTTGTTTCGCAGCAGGTATTTATATTCATCTGGTAAAATATAAGTATCTCCATCTGGAGGCTGGGGCATATCTGCAAGAGGCAAGATAGGAGATGTCCAAGGTAAAACTAATTAGTATGTAAGAAAGAAAAGTGAAACCAAATCAACAGCTTACCCATGCGAGATAGATTATAGGAACCATTCATAAAAATCAAGAGATGATCAAAGTTATAGTTCAGTGACAGAGTATCTGTTTTCCATGTAAACAGTCCCAAGCCACTTTTCAAAATATCCAGTTGAAACAGGGAGAACAGTTAGACTGCAACTCTCATCATGCCTCACCATTGGCTCTGCCAAGGCCTATGAGAGCTGCAGTCCAATATTATCTGGGAGGCATATATTCCCCACCTTGAGTTAAAGGATCTCATTATGATTGCTGAGAAAGGGCTGTGCTGATCGCTTGAAGACTTGCAGCACAGTATATGTAACAAGAATGCACTGCCAGAATGTAATCAGTTTTCACTGTATAGAGAAGCATATGCAATCTTGCATGCATGGATGTATCTGTGTATCGCTATAGTTCTTAACATTTGTTTTCTTTCATTAAAACTATTATTTCTCAATTAGTGCCTTGAACACTTACTCACAGAAATCATCAGTCAAGCCTATGGGAATTGATTTCCTATGTTAACTGGATCAGTATCAGGTAGGATCCATGGAAAGGCAGAAATAACATCCAGTATTGTAAGAATGAGCCATGTTGGGGCGTACTTAGGTTTTTGTGCCCAGCGACTGTTATGTACTTCTATGGGAATACCACTTTTGCTAGACTGTGCAAAAAAGTTACCGAACATTTTCAAATATCCTGAGAACTACAAGACAACAAAGTATGCCAAAAGCACTGTTGGAAGGAGCCCTGGTGGTGCAGTGGTTAAATGCTGGTATTGCAGCCACAAGGTTGTGAGTTCAATCCTGCTGGGCTCCAGGTTGACTCAGCCTTCCACAGGTCGCTTCTAGCTTGTTGGGGGCAATTAGCTAACACATTGTAAACCGCTTAGAGAGCACTTTGCTGATAAGCGGAATAGAAATACACATGCTATTGCTATTGGAGGTTGTCACAATAAAAATATGAGAACAAAGGGCAAAATCTAGTCCAAGTTAAACCCTTTCATTTCCTATTGTTTTAAATAGGAGAGATGTGAGTACTTATTTAATGCATCAGTTGGAATTAAACAAGACTTAAACATTTTGGCACAATCCATCACTGTTCCATATTTTAAATTCAAAGGCTTCAGTTGATATATTAGTATGTGCCTACATCTTTCCTGTTTAAACTGATAGGATTTCAGAATGCTAAACTTTGGTTCAGTTGTGCCAAAGATGTTTAGGCAGTGATTGATAAACATGTGTTTTTGAGATGCTAATTCCAGGAACTTTAGGAACAAAGGTGATCCAAAGGTGAAGCAGTGTTTGCACAAAATATGGGGACAGGTTTAAGCTGTCAGAAGAGTTTTCTTGTACAGCTGTCACACAATTTGTTTAGGGCACACATTTGAAAACATCTCCTGCACACCACTGTTAGATGGGTAGATCTAAGGAGTCTTAACTTCATCTCCTTGCTCTTCCCTGTGTTTACTGAAAAAGCACAACTGAACTGCAAATGAAGAATGTTAACAATAGCGACACAGAGAGTGTAATTAATTGGTGGGGGGAGAGAACTATGTCCTTACATACATTTCTTGCGCCTCCCACAAAAGTGCTGTTTTTGCTGTTGCTCGGAATTGCGATGCTGCTGCTGGGTTTCTTGGAAAACATTATTGTGAGCATCCACATCCCTTTGCCTCTCATCATTCACAGTTACCTCATTATCAATTGCCAGCTGAGGCTCAGTAGATCTCTTATACAGTATGTGAGAGTGGTGACCATGAGGTGCAGAGTAATTATGTTTAAGTGCAAGATTTGGAGGTAGTGGTTTCAGCAAGTAATCAGCTTCCTGCGTCCTTATCAAACCTGACTAGAAAAACAAAACACAATTAGAAATGAGACCAGTAGCTCCAGAACACACTTTAGGAGACTTCTAGCTCTTTTCTCACACCCAGTTTCTAACCACACCTTAACCTATATAGTTGTTACTAGAAAAGCAAGCTCTGCAGATCAGAATCTAGCTTCCTTCCCTTTCTGTAGCAAATCTGTCCCCATCTTTTGACTTGTCAGTTTTAACTATAGTTCAACACATAGCTTGGAAAAGTTACCTTTTGTGATTACAGCAACCACTGGCCTTGCTGGTTGGGGCATTCTGGGAGATGTATTTTCCAAAAGTAACTTCCTCAGGCTCTGGATTAAGTGTTACATCCTGTAGCAGCAGGTGGTTTCCATGTCAGAGGGGTAATGAATCTGCTCCAGGATTTAGACCAGCTTTAAAGTAGTTTTTTGAGAGGTGGAACTCATTCTATCTCCACCTCCAAGGTCCATCTCCTTGCCCACTCAGTCCCCTAATTTCCCTTCAACTTATGTTCACTTGAATGCAAACAGAAGCCTCCAGGTGACTGAGAACTCTGCTTTATCAAGCATCCTGAGCACGCAGATATTTCTACTCACTTTTACTCAAACACAGATCCAGCCATCTGTCTACTCATATATACTCCCCCTTCTACCAACTGGGACAAAAGGAAGCTTCCTTCAGACTTTCCCTCTCATCACACAAAGAACAAGGACTTAGACAGGATATTGTAGGTGGAACTGGTATGCACAGACCCATCAGATCTGGGAAAAGTTACTTTTTTGGACTAGCTCCCAGAATCCCCCAGCCAGTGGCATGGGGACCATGTGAGCCAGCAACTATACTGGTTGCAGGATTCTGGGAATTGTATTCTAAAAGTTTTGTGTTTCCAAGCTGTGGGCCTCATGCCCTTTAAGAGTAAAAGAATTGTGAAGTATCCTGGGTCTTTAACCCAAGGTTAGCAGACTGGGCATTTCTCTTATCTCCAGCAGACCTGTGTCCCCCTGTAATTTGGTTCTGGAAATCCATTTCACATTCTGTTAAAACACAAGCCCTGTTCAGCTACTTTGTTGAGAGTGAGCATTACATCAGTACTGGCAAAATTGTCAGTACATGGTAAAATTAAGATGAACTGTAAAAGGATAATTAGATTCAGACATACTAAAATGTATGCGTATTTGTATTGGAAGACTACTTCAGTCTGAGTGAACTGTATTATCCTTTTGTCATTGTTCACTACTAAATGGGAAGCAGCATTTACAAAGTAGTCCTTGACTGGTATGGGAAAAAGATACCAGTTAATCATTTGGGCATTATATTTACATCTCATACTACCCCTGCTAAAGCTGTCTCCCTAGTGGGCAATGAGAAACCTTTGTGGATGGAACTTCTATGCAGACATATACTTTCCACTCTATTCTTCCCCTCAATATTCTACCTAGCTGTATATCAGCCTTCCACAATCCAGCACCTTCCAGTTGTGTTAGACAATACCTCCTGGAGCCAAAATCAACAACAAATTTGTTATGTTGGTTAGTGAAGATGAGAGTTGTGTTCCGAAGTAACTAGGTCAGAGGAGGATACTCCTGACAAAATCTTTCTGACCTTCTCCCATCATCAACAAATCAATCAATTAGAACACCAAAAAATAAGGGCTTTCTGCTTTTTTACTCAGCCAACGTTAGGCCAGGCTCACACAATCTGTAGTTCTTGCAAACTCAGTACAAACTAACAACCATGTATCATGACCCATCAGGAACCAAATGGTTCTACTTGTAGTCCCAGTCATCCATGTCCAAGCCTGTGATTGACAAACTGTGACAAAGGGCAAATGAGCATGAAACAGAGTGTAGCTGCTGAAAAGCTAGTAAAATTTATTCTGTGCTTCTCCAGATGCTTATTCTCTGCCTTCATTCCATATCATTGTCTGCTACTGATGGGGGAGCGTAACAATATTAGGACCTGGGAACATACTCAACATTACAGCAGCCTTCCCCAACCTTCAGGGAATCATCATCATCTTTGGCCATATGGGTTTGGGTTGGTGGGATCATTAGTGCAGCACAGCTGGAGGGCACCAAGTTGGGGAAGGCTGCCAGCCATCAGTTTCTATGTGTGCAGCAGGGGGTTTGCTAACAGTATGAGGCATCAGTCTGTTTAATATTAAGCACTAGGGAAATTGTTGTAAGCTATTCATTTAGGAATTCTCAAGTGGAATTCATCACAGCACTAGAAGCTGTACCAAAGGAAACAATTCTCATTTGGCAAAGAAAGAGACTGGATGAGCTAATAGGTCTTTTCCACCAGTACAAAATTATGATTTTATATTTCCTAATATAAGGCCAAGTGCTCATTTGCCCTCCGGGTCAAACATGTAGTAACTCTTGGGGTATCCAAAATCTACCTCCTAACAGAAAGCCTCCTACTTGTTATTGTGTTGCCATATCAACTTACAAAACACAGCACAAAGGATTCCAACACGCTGCTGTGACTGGCATCTTTATACACTCCCCAGAAGGTGGTGATGTGGGGAAAATCAGGGTAATCTCAAAGCACAGGTTTTCATATCCAGGCAAAAGAAAAAAAAATAAGATTTATGATAAAGGAAAAAATAGACCTGAAACCCAGCTTCTGGCTAAGACAAAATCAGTTCCAGAAAAAACACAGGAATGAGGTTCCATGGATAGGGTGAGGAATCCATACCCCTGAATGTTGCACTGGACTCTTCCACTCACACACCCTAAGTGTTCACCTAGCATTTCCACACATGCTTGAATGCATTGCCACAGTGTGAACAGAATAATATGAATTTGCTCTTGACCCCACCAGAACTAATCATGGCAAAATGGAAGAAAATTAATTGAGATGCAAGACAGAAAGAAAAAAAGAAAAGAAAAGAAAGAGAGAGAGAGAAGAGTGTTTAATAGCTTGAAGTGTTACAGTACTCCTTTGGACATTTAGGTGGCAAGCACCAAGTAAACAGAGCAGGAGGAGGAGGAGGAAGAAGAAGAGGAATAATAATAATAATTGGTGGCCATAGGCACAACAGAGGTAAATTCAGTAACTTGTCAACTTCCTTTCCTATCACAGAGTGTGTTGAGACTAAATGGCACAGCATTGCCAGAGAAAAACCGGTGCTTTTTTTTTTGTCTATTTCTGCAAATTTTGGGCTTTATCAGCAGAGATACCTGCAAACAGGCTGCTACTTTGCTAAAAAGGATGCTGTGATAGACAGTCCCAGTGCTGCATGATAGGAAAACTGCTCTGGTACTGCTGTATCCCCCTTAATATGTGCCATGAGATTTAGGGGGACTCAGAGCAGGAACCTCAAAGAAGCTATCCAAGGTACTGAGCCTACTTGGAGGATGGGATCAGCACCTTGGACAGCTCCTTTAAAGTGCAGAATAACTCCTCGAGTGGATGACATCGAAGCCTCCTACCATTACTGGGGCAACAGAATAGGCAGGCAGAGTGATTCAGACATAGCAGTAGCAGCAGCCATCCCATGCCCCCATATGTTTCGCACTTGCCCACTTGGAGCTTGTAGAAATTATCAAGCTCTTTGGGAATAAATGAAAAAATGTGCATATTTACAGTCTGATGCACTAGTACATGATTATTTCAAAAAACCAGTAACTTTTGACTAACTTGTTTTGTCGTTTCCATAGAACAGAAAGCAGCATCTGACTTGCAAACTTCCTTCATGCTAAGGTATTTTAGTTTTTCCATTCAACTTAGTGGAAGAAGTCTTTCCAGAGCCATGCCACAGGACACCAGCTGATGTTAACATCAGTTATGAAAAGCAGATTATCTAATTACTCTTTACAGTAGAACCATGGCTACATGGAACTAGAATGGCAGGTAGGGATTTACCATATTTGCCACTATATGGGACGCCCCAGTGTATAAGACACACTCCATTTGTATGCCTGGAAATACTATTTGCTGATGTGTAAGATACACTGGTATATAAGATGCACCCCATTTTCAAACAGTATTTTTTGGGGGGGGAAAGTGAGTCTCATACAGCAGCAAATACAGTACATGTGTTAATGAGCCATCATACATACAATGAACTGCCTTCTGCTAAATCATATCAGCATTCCTAGCACTCTGTCTTGGCACTAGTTCTACAAGGTCTTTGGAAGGCTTTCCTAAGTTTGGAATGCATTTATTTATGGCAAGTCTTGGAAAAATCACTTTTTTGGACCACAGCTCCCAGAATCTCCCAGCCAACATGGCCATGGGGCTTCTGAAAGTTATCATCTTTGAAAAAATAACTTCCAAGCTCTGATTTGTGGACGATCTTGAAACTTTCACAAGAGACAGAGTAGGCAGGTGAGCAAAAGCAGGAAGTCATTCAGAATCAACAAGCTTTCTGACACTGAAACCCAGCAAAGGGTAAATCATGAGATTTGCCCTTTTCCAGATTTCCAGATTTGAGGAAAAGCAGAATATCGTATTATAGACATTAAGAAGCAGTTAGAGATCTTGCCAGTTTCTCACTTTGTACTGTATAGATGGAACCAGTCATTAAGTGCTGAGAACTCAAGTTTAAGGTATGCATGTATGAATCACAGGGCATTATAGCATTGACCTGTCTAAATGCTTTGAGAGCCACAAAGCATCATATGGATGAATGAAGAAAGAAAGAAAGAAAGAAAGAAAGAAAGAAAGAAAGAAAGAAAGAAGAAAAAGGGTTAACACTGAAAACCTGAACAGATGGCTGTCATTTACACAAAGTAGAGGCAGAGTAGGGTGGGAGAGAGATCAGAGTTTTGCTCACTAGTTCTACTCCTGGCCTCCATAATTCAAGATTCTTTGTAGACAGACAAATGCATGTAGGCTCTGTATCAGTGGATGTTGGTGACTGAAATGTCATCAAGGCAGTGAATCTACTTTCCATTTTGGTCTCAACTTTAAGGGTGCTACCTAAACTACTGAATCTATTTTGGAGGTAAGGGGATGTTCAGACTAAAACTCAAAATTTTAGTCACTGTCCCATTGACATGACAGCCATCAGCTGCCTTTGCTCCAAATCTTCCATTTTGTCAAGGTACTGCAACATGCTACATGAAGGGAATCTTGAATGCATAGGGGCTGGGACTAAGGGAGTAACCCCAGTTCTGCCACCTGCCACAAAGTCCAGAGAGCTCTTGTACCAGTGGTGGAATCTGGGTCTCACATTCCCTTAATAAAACCTGAGAGCTAGGAGTTAGGGTGGGACAGGGGGAGCTTTTGATCCAGCTCATTGCTTTAGTCATGCTTTTAGCCATGAAAATTGAAAAACACAATAAATCACCCAGATATCTTTTTTTTTCCTGATCTAAATTCACAGTTTTAGTATGTTTTTAATCAGCTAAAATGTGGACATCTGACTGAAAAACATGGCTTATGATGTGACAAAGAGATTTTTGGGTGGAAACAAAATTTAGATGAAATAAAAGAAGATAACATCATTCCTGGCACTCTAATTTGTAAATACTATGCTATTCTATAGCAAAATATATTGGTAATTCAGTGAATCATTTCTCTGCAAAAAATTAAAGTCAGTTTCACTAAAGTTTCAATCTTAGCAAACATTATACTTGGGACATATTGTTGGCCTCTACGGTAAGGGACACTTCCTAGATTATACAGCACAAATACAAGTTTTATAACTGAATGATCACAGAGGCAAGAATACAGAACCAATAACCTCTTTTTAGGTTGTTATAGGTTTTCCGGCCATGTTCTATTAGTATTTCCTCCTAAGATTTCACCTGCATCTGTGGCTGGCATCTTCAGAGGACCTGGTGGCATGGAAGTGAGACAGAGTATAGACTCTGTCTCACTTCCATGCTACCAGATCCTCTGAAGATGCCAGCTACAGATGCAAGCGAAAAGTCAGGAGAAAACAGAACACAGCCTCAAAGCCCGGGAAACCCACAACAACCTATGGATTCCAGCCGTGAAAGCCTTTAAACCACTTTTTTGTTTACGTCGGTTATATCTAGGTTAACAAAGGTCATGACTGGAGGCTAGTGTTGTTGCAATACTTTCAGTCAAGTTTGCTTTTGGGAACTTGCCCCAGGAAAGAAAGCCATTCCAAATACAGTAAAGGGGAATTCTCTGTAATTTGGTGGTGGTAGATGTGCTGTTACCATATTTGTTTGTATAATGAGTTAGTTGGGAACAGAGGTGTAGCTAAATAAGGATAACAAGAATTTTGCCTGACTTCTGCCTGCCCAGACGAAATTGTCCTCTTGTTCCCAAATTTCTAGCACTGTAGGGAATGAGACACTGAAAACTGCTTGCACATGGAACTCTTATATTTGCTTTGTTCACACTCCTTTGCTATCTTTGCCTACACCTTTTCTTTGGATGTCTAAACTGTATTTCTAAAAGCTGAGCTGAAATATTAAAATTTCTGCAATGTCAGAAATTTGGGGGCTGTGGGAAAATTTCATGGGGGGGGAATTCTCATTCATGGGTGACAATGCCCTCATCCTCCCCCATAGCTACACCCCTGGAGGGGAGACATCACAAGATTGTCAAGAGAGGTGGGTACTCTTGCCTTTCATTTTATTTTTAAACTTCACAACATGTCTCAGCCTCTCAAACTAGAATATTTCTTGGAAGGCCCATGGTAGAATATTATATATGGAAGTGAGCTGACCAGGAAAGCTCTCTGTGGAATGCCAGTGCATAATGCACAGATGTCAGTTTTTAAAGTGAAAAAAAAAATCCTTAAAGTGAAAAAGTTAATGTCACATAGGCATTTCAAGGAGCATGCAGGACAGTTGAAGTTGCAGAGTGCCAGCCACTGGCATAAAGATTTTTTCTTTAAGTTGAATCATGAACACACAAATCCTTCAGCACTGAATAATGTGAATAACTGCCTGAGTGCCTATCCTCTCACTTTCCACCAACATTCTTGTGCCCACATGAAAGATACAGTAAAAATGACTGTCTCTTTTATACAACACAGAGTTTTGGAGAAATGGGTGATTAGAGTCCAGCACACTGGTTAGAATCCTCTATCACAGTCTACATTATGTAACTATATGTATGCATAGGTACGTAGCAGAGGTGATAAAAAAAATGCTGTTATTGAACTGCAAAGATGTGTAACAAGATGCTAACAAGTGTTCCAATACACATCTGTCTCTATCAATGCATATTAGCATTCCCTAGCTGGTGCCCCAATGCACAATCAGACTGATGCACATTGATCCTAACATGCATTGGTCCCAATGTGCATCGGTCTCTATGCACATCACTCACTTTGTCAGCTCTCCTAGATAGTAACATAACAGCAGTCTCTTACTGGACATAGAACTGCCCAATTCTAATTCTCACAGACATAGGTACATTTGTGAAGACATAGGTCACCAATGGGATTCCTTCCAGTATTACCAAAGCCTCTAGCAAATAGCTTAAATCCTATTGTTAATCCCAACTAGATTAGATTCATTGAATTAATGGAATTTATCTACAGCATGTGCAGTGTCCTTCTACAAGAACTTCAAGAGATGTTCCATCTGAACAGCACCTTTTACATCCAACTTGAATTTTATTTTAACAATAGCCACTGCTTTTGGTAGTGGCTTCCTTACGCTTCTCTCTCTGCCATGCTGGGTAGATATGTGTGTTTGTATACGCACATCTATATCTGTAGGTAGCAGGCTACAGCACTAGTTGCATCTCTACTTACCAAGCCTCCACATGTTGAAAGTGCTACAGATGAGTTTTTGTGCAATCGCAGAACTCCTTGATAAAAGCAAAAGTCTTCTGCTGGGTATGTATGTACTGACTTGGTTCTTCCCTTGCCCAGTGTCTGTATTGTAAATCCAGGGGCCACAAGAAAATTGGAAGTCTTAAGGTCAAGCTGGAAGTCATGGCCAAACCCATGAAAACGGAGGTGCAGTGAGTCCTTTCTTCCTTCTGAGGTTGATCTCTTTCTCCTTTCATGATGGGCAACCGCATGACTTACATAATCCCCCTTTTGGTCTACTTCATATGCTGTCACAATCTCATATTCTGCAATCAGTCAGGATACAGAATCAGAATACACAATGGCACAGATGCCTCTCCAGGCACAAAGACAAGCATGTGCACAGATGTTTCTCTTTCCAAACTCGCCACTGCAGCTGTGCGGTACTGCTAGGTATCTAGAAGAAGCTTTGAAGCACAAGCAAACAGAATACAAATCTTCAAAAAAATTATGTATGCTAATATATGTCTTCATTATCTATGTAGACATGGATCAGGACCCTGGGAAAACCAAGTTGTGGCAAGGATTTCACGGACCCCAGCTTAGCAATGCCCTAAATTCAGATAACTACTGATGATTATATGCTGAAGATAGCAGATGAGGAGGTTGACAATAAGATATAGTAACTTATCTAAGACAGTTGAGTAAGCCTGTACTAGAGGCAAGTTCTGAAGGGTGGTTTTGCTGACTCACAGCTTTGCCACTGAGCTACTGTTTTAAAGGAACAAATTTTATACTGTCTTCTACTGCCATAGTTCCCAAAAAGTTTATCTTTGAAAAGAAGTGGATACTTAGGTTGCTTATATATCCTTATGAGACACAGTGTGGTGTTATTTGACTATTGGACTAAGACACTGGGAGTCCAGCGTTTGAGTCCCTGCTTAGCCATGGAAAGCGAGTGGGTGAACTTGGGCAAGTCACGTTCTCTCATCCTTGAGGACGGCAAGAGCAAAGTTCTTCTGAACCAACTCTGGCAAGAAAGCCTCACAATAGGTTTGCCTTAGGAACACCATAAATCAGAAATGACTTGAAAGTACACAACAATATAAACTTATCTTGTGATAAATTTCATTGAATCAAGCATGTATAGTACATGTACTCCTGCCATTCCTGAAGTATACATGGCTTTGTCCAAATATTTTTCAGATGTATAGAAATTGAGGTTGGAGAAGGGAAGGTGAATAACGCTAAAATCTTTTGTAGGTAACTACTGAATATACAAATTAACACATGGGGGAGTTAAGGACTCAGGCTCACACATGCCCCATTCTACCTTTATGTAACACATTTCCTCAGGGCTATTCCATGAAAACAAGGGGCAGCAAGCAAAACAACTTCTGTTGTTCTTGTATATATTTCCTTTTTTTTCCTTTTTTTAAAAAGAACTCTGATAATTTTTCACATTTTAGAAGTATCTTGTGAAAAATTCCTGTGTATAAAAACAGTGTATTTTGCATGCACATTTTTTTAACAAAAAAGTCCACCCTATTATAATTCTTTTTCAAATAATGTTCCAAAATGTGAAAAATCTTGTGCCAGCTGATTATTGTTTTTGATGCGTTAAGCCACTCCTCCTCACTGCAGTTGAGAAAAGTTGTGAATACTCCATATATCCATAAAATGGTGGTGGAGAATACTGTGCTGGACTGACTCTAGTGATCTGTGGTCTGACTGTAAGGCAGCTTCCAATGAAATTCAATTCAGGGTGAGCAGATGAACCAGGGAAAAGAGATGAGGATTGATGAGGATGTTTCTCCATCCTTATGCCTGTCTACTCAAATTCCTCTCCCCTCAAGTTACCTTCCTGGTCCCAAAGACTTGGAGGCTGAGATCTTCTCCTCCTAAAACAAAGACATAGCTGGGCTGACTTTAAGCAGACAAATAGCAGAAAGAGAAAGGACTAAGTAGTCCTCTGCCAATCCAGTGTCCAACCTATGACAGGCATTCCTGCCCCTTTTCTATGGGTAGTGGGAAATCATATGATGACTGAATGTTAATCCATCTTGTTATTGGAAGTGTCTTCATACTTCCTCTCACTTTTTCACAAGAGCCACTACATGATAGGATGCAGTTATCCAATTCCATTTACTTGCACTTCACTATTGAAAACAGTTCTGTACCTCTGCAGGCTCACTCTCATCACTAATTACGCTGCTTTTAATCTCTGACCTCTCTATAACCAAAAGGCAGTTGCAGATTCTATGTTTCTGCACATGTTTCCCACGTCACTGCTGCTGTAATTTTATCAGATCAGTCACAGTAGTGAGGTGATGACAGAAACAATGTAACTGGCTTGCTAGAACAGTGACTTTTCAGCAGCCCTCAGGAAAGAAAAACAGCAGCTCAGTTTTGAAACTCTGTCCAGATGGAAGTGTGAAATCAGAAAATGCTCATTTCAGTTCCAGGGCTCCACTACACTGTGGACTTTCTGAGCTCCATGCAACCAGGGAACTGCTTTGTTCTGTTCAGTGCCAGAAGGGAGGACCCATAGCTCAGTAGTAAGGACTTGCTTTTCATGGAGAAGGCCCCTGTGTCAATCCTAGGCACTGCAGATGCAAAAGGATCAGGTAGTAGCCCCAAAGATCAGAGCTTGGAAAGTCACTTTTTGGACTACAATGCCCAGAATTGCCCAGAATGGTTGATAGCCAGACTGGCTGGGGGATTCTTGCAGTTGCAGTCCAAAAAAGAAACTTTCTCAAGCTCTGAGCTCTTGGGGAGCTGCTGCTATCAGGACTGGTCTTATTATTAGGCAGATTGAAGTAGCTGTTTTAGAGGGTAGGTGTTAGGAGGCAGCAAGTAGCAATGGGGTGATAGAGCTGTGCATGCAGCATGGCCTGTCTACACTCACAAGCCTAGTACTTTGTGTCAAAGCAAGACTGCCCATTCGGTCAGCCTCTGTGTGTGAAATGAGAAGGGGTATTCATTTGATTCAGGTGGCAAAATCACTTGGATTCATTCTGGCTGACACCCAGATGGGACCATGCTGTGCTAGATGGAGCTCTGCTGTAATGCAGCTTCATTATATTCAAACTCTATGGACCATAACATTTTTCGCATTAATATATAATGCCTTTTTTAAAAAAATATAAAAGCAGATGTGATTTCTTAGTGATTCTGGAGCTAGCATTAG
The DNA here is from genome assembly GCA_948474755.1 of Ctenosaura bakeri. NCBI lineage: Eukaryota > Metazoa > Chordata > Lepidosauria > Squamata > Iguanidae > Ctenosaura > Ctenosaura bakeri. The sequence goes on along the minus strand of CAOLHI010000074.1, from coordinate 898,026 downwards.
TTCTGCATTTTAACCATAGATAACGACACCACACAGCTTATTCTGATAGCACTGGGAATTGAGTAATGGGGTCATGTTGGGGCCCAGGAGGTCTTACTTGATATTACAGAGGGGTAGGGAGAATTAAATGCATGACATGGCTCTACCTTTGGCAACAACTATGTATTTCATATAGTGGATTCCAACCTACACAGAATAGCAGTTTCTGCAATGATCTTTAAATAAATACATCCCTAGAGCATCTTAAATCAAGTTAACAAGAAGTGTCCCATTTTAATCTGAATAAGACTTTTTTGAATGCTTTCGAATAGTAACATTCAAATTTAGCACCCTCTAGTGTTCTCAGATTTTCTTTTCTTCTGCAACTTCCCTTAATAAAACCTTGTAAATCTGCCCCCAGCCCCAAAGTTACTAGCCTGAAAATATTTTTTATGTTTTTACAGGCTTATTTTTTAATCCTGAGAGGGACTGATGGAAGATGAACAGCTTCACTATCTAAACTGCATATACAGAAAAGGCACAGAAGCTTAGTGAGCTGGTAACAAAGGCATAGTTCATTCTGGCCATTTACCACCAGCCAGTCAGGTTCCTGTGCTAGACATGAGTGAGATATGCCTACTGAGCATTGAGGATAGAAAACATCAGACTAGTAGAGGAGACAAGGAACATCCACAGCTGCTCTGGTATCTTGTTGCTCAGTGAAGAAATGTTATGAACTACTAGAAGAAGAGTTCAATGTTTTATCTGTCTTGCAGCAGTCCATTTAGCTTCTGCCCTAGGCAGGGAGGGCAGTAAAGTGTTTTCCTATATCCAGTGGCAGATTGCGGCTCTTCATGTCAGTAGGGTGGTGAACCCACTATAGGTTTTAATTTGAGCTTCAAACAAGCTGAACTTATTATGATTCAGCACCTTGGATAGCACTTTTACATTTCAGTCGAAAACCTGGAGCAGGTTACCGCTACGATGTCAAGGAAATCATTAGCCACCACTGCCTAAATCCATCATAGAAATATGGTGGGATACCAGAGGAGGAACAAAATATTCCATCCCTATTCTGGCAGTCTGATCACTCATTTGGCTGAAATTTCTAATCACCAATGGAGATCAAGTGATAGGTCAAAAACAAGGCTGTTACAATAAAATGCTTGCGCTTTTCAATATTACTACAGGATGGAATTGTTCCAAAAGGGTATTATGCATCTCGATGTTTTATGTGGCTAATAAAAAGCTGAATTTGTCATGATTATGAAAAAAAGGTGTAGATTTTATGTGTGTGTGTGCATGGGCGTGTTTGTGGATCTGGACAGTTAATAAACCTCAGTTTCAATTTCCAGCTATACTTAAATGTTTGAGACACGAAAGCAGAGTAAATCACTGACTGGCTCAGATCTTTACTGGGCTCATACCACCCCACAGCAAGACCTCACTGAGGGCAAGAGTTATTCATTAGCCTGAATGTGTGTGGGTGTTATTTCCTCTTCCATTAAGTTATTACTGTTAGGTTTTAAGTTGCAGGGCAGCCACTCCAGACTGGAAGAAAGCCAGTAACAAATATATCAGTTTAATTTAAGAAAGCCACACTAAAATAGGTTGTGCATTAGGTACATGTGGAAATCCATTAACAGGGACCAAAAGCAACATATCAAGCACATATAACAATCACTTCTATTCAAAATATCAACAAAATAAATTAAAGAGTTTGACCTTCTTATCAATAAAAACAGAACCTGACATTTATAGAAAGCAGCCATTTTTACAGCCCTATCATAAGCATATTCATGCGGAATTAGTCTCACAAACCAGTTGAACTTACTTCCTAGTAAATGTACTTAGTCAACTTAGTCAACTGTACGAAGCAGATTTAACAGGCTGATCCTTTTTGCTCATAATATTTAGCTGGGTCCTCACAGAATTCTATAGCTAATCCTAAGAAATTTTAACTGAAAGCAAGCTTTACTGTGTTCAACAGGGTTCATTTCCTAGAAAGTACGCTTAGAAATGCAGTCTACAGACTGTTTATTTGGATGTATGCAACTCTCATTGACCCTAGTGGAATCAAACCTACTGGCAAAGAAGCCAAATTTCACAATATCTGGAGATTTCAGAAATATGAGCTGTTGGGCTACCCATACAAGATCACATTAACATGGCATAAGTGCCATATAGGGTGGTACATTAAAATTCCATGCCCATGCATGCTTACCTAGCCCGATATACAGTGAAGCTAATGACCAAACATGCACGGGGTTTTTATGCTGTTCCAGTTCTATTAGTCTAACATTAGTGGACATATGCAATGAATTATAAAAGAAGTCAAAGGATTGTTGTTTTGCAAAGACATCAGTCACCTCACGCCCTGTTCTATATAACTGGAACAATCTAAAGGTTCATACACATTAGGAGCTGCTATGGAAACCCTTACACGGGTTCTGCTGACTTACCACTGATGTCCGTGAAGTCCAGTAATTCGGAGCGCAAAGAGGGAAGGAGGGGGTTTGGAATCGCAACCCCTGTTTGACCCACACACGCCACAGGTGCAGCCTAGGGGGCAAATAAGACATGGTAGAATGTAAGAAATGCAATGAAAATTGAGAAAAAGAAGAAAAAGGTTGGGGAAAGAAAATTGTCTGGTTTTTATATTGCAAGGATACGGTTAAGGCACACAAGGCTGGAGTAAGGAAGAGCTTCCTTTAACAAATATAAAAAATCAGCTATAAAGACATCATTAATGGAAGCGAAGGGGAGGCAGAGGAGCGAGTCTGCCGCGCTTGCCCCCGTGGAAGTTACCTTGAGTTGCATTTCCAGGAGAAGCCAGAGCCACAGCCTCCCGACGCCGTTTGCAGGCATCCTCCCACCGAAGCGGGGATTGGGCGACCCACCGCTAGCGACTGCACAGCTCGGAGGGAGAGCGACGGGCTCCCGGTGTGGGACGCGAAGTGGAGCCGGCTCCCCGGGCGGCAGAGACCTGCATGCTCCGCGGGAGCGCGTGCGGGCGTCGTGTTTGGCAGAGGCAGCCTAAGGAGAACTCATGACATGAATGAACAGCGCCCGCTCGCCCGCCCGCCCTCAGTCTCCCTCTCCCCGTTCCCCGCCCGCGCCCACTTTGTTTGCGACGAGAAGGACGCCCAGTGGCTACAGGGTGCCTCGCCGAGAGGGCGGGTGGGAGCGGAGGTGGCGGCCGAAGCGACGGGGCTGGCCGGCGAAGGCGAAGCCGGAGGGAGGCTGCGGGGGGCGCCAGGTGTGCCTCTCCATGCCCGCGCCCCTCACGTGAGCTTCTGCCGCAGCCTCCGGTTTCCGCGGCGGGAGGGGGAGGCGCCGGGCTCCCGCTGACTGACAAGGCCGGCCCGCCCAGCACCTGCGCCCGCGCCCCCACCCCGCCGCCGCCGCCACCGCCTCCCACCCAGGCGCGAAGAGCAGCGCCCGGCTGAAAAAGAGGGGAGGGAGGGGAGGTGGGTGGGTGGGTCTCGCCTCTCAATCTCCGTGCCTCTCTCTTTGTCCCCCGGAGCAAAAGGGGCAGGGGGCGGTCACACGTAAGCAGGAGGGAATACAAAAGAGAGGGAGAGAGACTGACTGACTGACTGAGGAAAAGCATGGCGCTTTCTGGGAGCCAAGAAGGGTTAATGGAGCTCACGAGCGGACTGGCCCAGTGTTAAGCGAAAAGTGCTCTCAAGAGGACTGCTGCTGTTTTGTGCCTTCTAGTCATTTCTGACTCATGACGACCCGAAAGCCAACCCGTCAGAGGTTCTGAGGCTGAGAGTGTGTGACCACCCAGGGGGCTTCCATACCTGAGCAGGATATCGAACCCCGGTCTCTAGGGTCGGAGTCTGATGCTCAAACCGCTAGGCCACACTGACTCTGGGGGATAAATGCACATCGGATTACACTGTGCATCTGGAGACAGCTTTTATAAAAACATTCTTTGCCAGACTTAGTTCATGAAAGGATGTCGCCTCAGTTTCTTTCATTGCTGCACAAAGTGACCTGAGGTGATGCAGCCTTGAGCTGGAATAGAGAATGTTTCCACATCCAAAGTTGGTGAGGATGCCAGATTTAAATGTCTCACCTCTTGTTAAAAAACCAGCAAACACCTCCGTGCAGCAATAATACCAATAAAGGAGAGACAACTTTTTTCTGTTGTGCTGTTTTTTTTTCCTAAATGAAGGGAGAATTATTATTTTTTTAATGAGAGGAAATACTCAAATAGGGCCTCTCCCACCTGCACCCTGAAGTGGTCTGATTCATCTTACTCCCAGAAGAAAGGAAGACATAACTCAAGATTTGCAAAAGATGTTTGTGTTAGTAGGCCCGAGGTGTGGACAAATGGAAATGTCCAGCAAATGATTTAAGCGTTCCTGGTCCAGAAATTTCTGAAGTGTGACTCCAAAAAGACCCCTGAACGTGGCTGCAAAAGTACACACTGGCCAAAATGCCTTGGGTGTTTAAAAAATAATAATAAAACCAGACTTTTCTGAGTATCATAAGAAATGTCTCCAGTTTCTTCTGTGGATTTAATTGGATGCTTCTCAGGTTCTGCTTCTTATGGTCCTTCCAACAACTCAGGACCTGACCACCATATTCTGCTGCACGGGTAAACCAAACATAACTTACAGTAACCTTACCTACAGGAGTTATCTTCAGGTGTCTGAGATGGGTGGAACTTTCCCTCCCATTTATATTTCCATGCGCTAGTTTGGATGCAGCCTGTAACTGTGGGCCTACATTTGTAGCCCCCAGAATGGGAGTGGGATTTCTGACACTGAAGATAGCATCTGAGCTGGTGGTGGCTGATCAGAAAGGGGGTCTTGGGGTCGTGATAGATACCTTAATGAAAACATCCACACCACCTTTGGATGTTTTGCTATAATGTATCTTTTGTTAGTAAACTTGATGTGAACTGCCATGAGTGATGTTTTTAAGAATGGAAACTGGAAGTATAAAATTTTGAAAATGTATTACATATATACACGTCAGCACTAATGAGGTTTTGTTTCCTTTAGATGTCAGAGCACTGGAGACTTCTGCAGTCTTTGTGATATTTGCTTTATTTAATAATAGTATAACAGAAGATAAAGAGAACAACAAGCTTGTAGAATTGCGACTGTCCATCCCCAGGATCCCTGCTTGCTTGTCTACAGAACTGCCAACTGCATTTTCTCCTATATAATCTGACAAGCAGGGACTTTGCAGGTAACCTTAAACAAAGATTTGTGAAATCCCAGAGTCCTTGGCCCTTTCTGCAGGATGGCGTCCTCGTGGCATGGGGACGTGAGAGGAATGGGACAATGACAATGCTTCTGCATGATGTTGTCCCAGTCCCGCCTTTCTCATGTTGCCAGCCAGCATGATTGCAGGGCATATCATTGACAGAAAAAGTCCATCAATGACCCCTGATCTCACAAGCCTTCCATCACAGCCAGCTATGCAGAAGGGCCAGAAGCACAATTATGTGCTGCTTTCCCCACTGCAGCATGGAAAGAAGGCCAGCTGCAATTCAGAAGGAAGGGGAATGTCCCTCATGCACCCTTCTGCAGGCAGCTGTTGGGTGCAGAGAGGAGTGCTGGGGAAACACTCCCATCGTAGCAGAGGTTCTGCCAAGATTGTGACGGGATGGTGTGTGAGAGTGTCATCCTATGGAAAGGGCCTTTGTATTTTAGACCAGAAGTGAACAAACTCCAGCCTCCAGATTTCTTTTTTTAATTTTGGACTTCAGTTCCCATTATTCCTTATCCTTGGCTACGAGGGGTGGGATAACAATAATAATTCCTCATCCTTGACTACATGGGGTAGGATTGAAGTTGCTCACTCCTGTTTTAGACAAAACCCTAATGATAAACTTGTTAGACAGCAGCAGCAGCCAAACTAGATTGTGATTACATGTATATACACACTGAATACAAAGCAGCAGTTCTTCTAGTTCCTGGCATGGCAAAATTACTTTGTTTCCTGATTATTGTTTCCTGGGATATTTTATTTTTATAAAAAGATACATTCTACTTCTTCAGCTAACAACAATTCTCTACAAAGAGAAAACTGTTTATGACCACTTATGGAAATGGGCAGAGATGCATTTGCAAAAGAAGAAAGCTAGAGTGAAAGACTACTCAGATGGCAAACTTTGACCAAACTTTACTTGTTTCACAGAACAATAACTTTAAAGCATGTTTTGTTTTCTTGTACCTTCACATGGCTCACTTAATTGATTTAGGACTTGCTCTGTATGTGTTGGTCAAAGGATTCAGCTGCATGGAGAAAGTAAGGTCTGAAACAGTGAATCCATATTTATAGGTCACAGTTAGTTTATCTGTATTTGGTTGCTGTATGATGACAGACCACTGAATGTGTGAACTGACTCCACAGAATAGCATTGGTTTTGGAGGCATCAGGCAAAACCAGAAATTCTGTTTGGGGTTTTATATCGTTGAGGGTTCATTTGTATATGCAGATCATTAGCTGAGGATTGTCACTAACCACATCTTGTCTGAATAATTTCCAAGTCTTGTCCACAGAGCAGCATGGGTTGCCATCGTGAGTAAGAAAATCTCATTATTTGTGATTGGGCTTAGTAGTCATTATCTGAAGTAGGGAAAGATAACACTGCTTAGTGGTAGAACTTGTTGATTTAAAGTAAAACACTTTTTTAAAAAAATGTTAACTCTAAATGGATTTCCAAATTATAACATTCCAGTGGGTATAGCCTGAAAGTGCTTTCTGGAAGGCAAAGCAATGAACTTGTATACTATTCTTCACAGTATTACATCTAATTGCATATATATTTGGTTGTTGTTCAAAAGTTTGTACCTATTTTTTAAACCTTAGTTGCAACTAACTTTAAAAACATAGACTAGTACATGAAATTTAAATATAAAATAAGTGTTCAAAAATAGTGTATTTTGAATATGAGTATTAGTAGTAGAGGTGATCCCTCAATGAGAAAACCATTTCACATCGGTAACATGCAACTATGCTGTACTATACTATACTATAGTACATAGAAGCAAGTTCTACTGAGTTCAGAGGGGCTTTACCAGTTAAGTAAATGCAGTCCTCCCTCCACATTCGTAAGTTTGATCTTAGCGGATTTGATTATTTGTGAGGTGTGTGCATGCCTTCCCTCTCCATTCCTCTCCTCCCATTCTCTTGTGTTTTGCCAGGCACGGAGAAGGAAGGCAAGCACCCGGACAAAAGACAAGAAAATGGAGGGGGGAGGCACACTTCCTTCCCCCCTCCAGAGCGCCCCCTCCCATTCTCTTGCCTCTGGCATTGGTACTGAGAATCTGCTGAGACAAAAGGCAAAGGAGGGGGTGTGAAGGGGACTGGAAGGGTGGTCACAATGGGGAGTTATTTGTGGTTTTTCTATTTTTGCAGGGGTCCTGCATCCTGAACCCTTGCAAAGCTGGAAGGGCCACCATATAGCTTTACAGATTCAGGAGGATAAAATAAAATAATTCAGAATATTTTGTATTTTCACCTCCTCATATCCAAGAATAAGCTTTCCTGTCTCAGATTAGAGAGCCTTAACACACAAATCAAGGTTCCTGGATGAAACACACTGCTTTAGAAAAATGGAAGCTGGCTCTTAGAAATTGATGCTTGGCACCAGGGATTTGGAATACCCTCCACCCAAGAAACTAGGTAACTAGGTTATTTCTGAAAAGAATAGCCTTCTCCTGATAGGTAGCATGAGAGAAGTGCAGGGGCATTTATATTACACAAGTCTGAAATCTCAGGACTGAAATAATGGAAGTAATTAACCATAAATGATACAATTTTCAGGTAGTCATAAGAATTTATTATTCATTTTGATGGCTTTATCACTGGCAGAACATGGATGTGTAAGCATCAAACTATCTTGAGATGGCCCAAGAATATGCTGAATTTCTGAATGGATGCACTATTATTGAACCAAGGACAATTGTTATTGGGGATCATTCCAAACTGGCCAAACAAGATAATATTTCCCTACCAAATGTCCACTGAAATGAATTGTGATGGTTCAAGGATGCTGAACGTGTTAAAATATTTGGAAAAGAAGAAATAAATTCCAATGGATATTAGTGTCATTCTTTTAGATATATCCTGGAGAGCCCACATGATAACAGTGGTCTGAGTTTTAGATTATGACTCTGGAGATCAGGTTTCAAATCCCCACTTGGGCATGGAACCCACTGAGTGATCCTGGGCAAGTAACACTTTCTCAAACTCAAGAGGAAAGCAAAGGGAAAGGGGGTCTCAACAAATCTTGCCAAGAAAACCCCATAATAGATTTACCTTAAGGTCGTCATAAGTCAGAAAAGACTTGGAAGCACACAAGATTTGACAATTTAATACTAGCTGCATTTATTGAAATTGCAGGTGGAAATGGGTTTCTGATCCAGCCTCACTTATAGAATTGCCCCTCCATATTCACAAGGATTCGGGGGTACAGAACCCTCATGAAAGTTGAAAAATTGAGTAATTATCCCCCACAATCCCCCTCCCATTCTCGTCTGAAGCTCCCCTATCCCTTTCCCTTAGCTCTGGACCTGGTGTTCCCAGGGGAGAAGAAAAAAGACAAGGTTAAAGGGCTTACTGGTACTTTCCCCTCAGACAGAGAAGAGTTCTGGCGTTCTAGCTACTTTGGGTTGCCATCTTGAGAAAGGAGATTCCTCCCAGAGAGGAGAGGTTGGAGCAAAAAGAGCACCTGACCAATCAGCAGCCATTACACAGCAGAATGTGCAGCCACGTGGCAGAGAGGACATACCTCTAATGTCTATTGGAATTACAGTAAAATGTTTTCACCTGCTAACAGGAAGACAACAAGTAGGGAGCCAGCTTACCCTCCCTAGAAAAAGGCATTCCAGAGACAAGGGCAGCCTTTCCTTGTTCCATAGATCACTATGGTCTGTCTCAGGCCCTGAGATTTTAGGGCCACAACCTGTGACCTAGGGACAGCTGCTCATGATGACATGGGAGTATGTCTTGATGATGTCATTAAATAGATGTCATTAACTATATTAAGCATAACCACCATTGCACAGAGAGTGGTATTAAAATGGGGGGAAAAACCATGCCAAATCTAACAAATAAGGAAAATTGTATGTGCATGATTTTCAAGGCAGTTGTCTCACTCTGAGATTTCTCTCCTTCTTCCTGAGAGTGGGAAAAGAAGAGGCAGACCCTGAGAGCTGGCAACCTACCCCCTTCTAGCCATACACAGCAAGCATGCAAGGATGGACTGATTGATCTAAAAGATGCAAGCAACCCTTCCAGTGCTGCTACTGTGCATTTATATAGTGCATCAACAAGGCTACAGTTTTAAATTTTGCAGATTTTTTAAAAAAATGAACCACTCTTGAACTAGCCAAAACAATTAACAATCATAACATGCTGCAAAAAAAAATTTAAAATCCATTTTTCCACCTACCACACAAGGATGAACTAAGTCAGAATCTACTCTCCTAATTTTGACTCCATTTAGCAGTAAAGAGAATTGAGGGATAGAGAAGCATTCATGTTAACATGGTACTACTTACTACTTATTATGAAGAGCCCCATCTGTCTGATGGCTAGACCAAATGCAGAAGATTAGAAAACTGGCAGACAGTGGAGTATGACACAACTTCCAGTTCTGTGACAAATTGCATGGCATTTGGCGGATATTTTAGCTGGGGAGGCTCATCCAAAAGAAGGAGCTGGCTGGGAACTCTGCACAGATGCATACAGTTGACTCAGCATTCCAACTGCTTTGGCTCCCTCCTTTCCCATCCAGACCAAAGCATCAAATCTCATGTTGTACATTTAGAGAAAGGAATATAAGGGAAATGTATTCCTTATACTGTCTGTATACAGTATACAGTGGAGAGAATACAGGCGAGAGCAACAGAACAAAGGTGGCACCTCCTAAAGAATGGAAACAAAAATAAAGGAGAAAACATCACCCCTGTGCCTTTATTGGTTGTGTGGAAGAGGATCTTTCTCCAATCTCAGGTTTTCTGTCCTTCTGCTCCCATGACAAATCTGCACCTTCAAAAATACCCTTTTTCTGATCAGATATGAAGTAGCAAGTTGATACATAAAATACTTTGTTGAGATGGCTTGGTGCTTAATGTGAAACTGAATATGACTTCTTGTTATCATCATTTTTGTTGTGTGCCTTCACATCATTTCTGACTTATGGTGACTCTAAGGTGAACCTATCACAGGGTTTTCTGGGGCTGAGAGTATGTAATGTGCTCAAGGTCATATGGTTTCCATGTCCGAGCAGTGAATCAAACACTGGTCTCCAGGGTTGTATCCCACCTCTCCACATGGATCGAGGCAGCGAACAACATGAAATACATTATACATTAAAATACATAAAAAGACATTAAAAACATACCCAATCCTCCCCACCCACCAACCCACCTAAACCAACCCCTTAAAATACACAGCAATTAATAATCCATCAATTACTATTAGCAAAGCAGCAAGGCAATAGATGGGAGGCGATGGAAATGCTAGTCTGGGAAGGCCTATTGGAAGAGATCAGTCTTGACTGCTCTTTTAAAGCTGTCAAGACTGGTAATATGCCGGGTCTCCTCTGGCAGGTCATTCCATAGCTTGGGAGCGATAGAAGAAAAGGTCCTCTGGGTAACCGCAGCCAACCTAGTTCTGACTGGCTGCAGTAAGTTCTTCCCAGAGAACCTTAATGTGCGGGGTGGATTATATGGGAGAAGGCGATCCCGCAGGTAGGCTGGCCCCAAGCCATAAAGGGCTTTAAAGGTAATAACCAACACCTTGTACTGTGCCCGGAAACTAATAGGCAGCCAATGTAACGACTTCAGAATTGGTGTTATGTGGTCAGTTTTAGGTCTACCGGTGACCAACCTGGCTGCCATATTCTGAACTAATTGAAGTTTCCGGACTAAGCACATGGGTAGCCCTATGTAGGACGCATTGCAGAAGTCAAGCCATGAAGTTACCAGTGCATGCACCACTGTTTTTAGGTCCAGGAAGGGGAGGTCCAGGAAGGGGCGCAGCTGGCATATCAGCCAAATCTGATAGCAGGCACTCCTGGCTGTCGCATCTATTTGAGCTGTCATCCGAAGTGGCGAGTGCAGGAGCACCCCCAAGCTGCGGACACAGTCTTTCAGGGGAAGTGTGACCCCATCTAGAACAGGTTGACAAACCTCTATACCTGGGCTAGGACCCTTAACAGCGAGTACCTCCGTCTTATCTGGATTCAGCTTCAGTCTGTTTTTCCTCATCCAGTCCATTACTACACCACACTGGCTGTAATGCAGGTGAAATTAAAGGTCTAGTACACAAGATGCCTCTTTGTAAAATGCACAAAGTTTAGTGTAAAACTTTGATGGTATTTGGACAAACACATTTATTAGTGCTATATTACTAATTCAAGAGATACATCATAAAAGTGTGTGTATGTGCATACTTTCATTTCATCTGTTGATTTATCGCAACCCCATGAATTTCATACATTGCATTCCTACTCATCCCCTTGTTTTCCATTAACATGGAAATAGCCATGTGCGTGTTGGGGGGCTGCACTACTAAAGTTAGGAGGAGTTTTGGTTGTTGCACTGTCAGAAGAGACTCTGACATCCACAACTACCATAAAAGTAAATTGTGATGGTGTGAGTCAGACCTATGCAATCTTAATTAATTAACAGGACTCTACAGTAACAACAAAGTGGAGGAACAGAATCCTAGAATTCAAAAACTGGAATGAAAGATAGATGAGATGGCTCAACCACAGACAGCTAAACCTTAAGCTTAGGCACTTAGAAATAGTTTATTTCAGTGGGAATTGCTTCCATTTTCTATTGCTCTCAGCATCCAGGAAATGTCACCTATCTAGCTGAGCACACTCACCACCAATGGTATGGTGGCTGGTCAAGGACTTTGTAAAACTTCATGGTTTTTTCTGCCTGTGTTAAAAGGCAAAAACAAGGTGATGTGAAGCATACTGGGAGACCACTTAACATGATGGTGAGCCGTGTTTGGCTTGACGTATTACAAATCAAGCATCTGACCCACTGAGCATGCTTAAAGTTGCATTTGTATGAATATTGTAATATTTCAGTGTAGCTTTGATTTAAATACTGTTATACAAATATGTCTTCAGCTGACAATTTTTCACCTGTTAAAGAAATATAAATCAGAAGAAATAACTCACTCAAAGTAGAGTAACTTTCTTGTCTTTACATTGGCAAAGCGTAGTGACTAAAATGATCTTCAAAGTTTACGTCATTTAAAGCTAGTATGAATTTATGAGTGTTGTTAGACACTTTTTCCATGTCATTCAGAATCACAGAACTGTTAGGCAGTCATGTGGGAGGATATTGGCTTTTTCTCTTCTAAAGCACACATCTATTTATGCACCGCACCTGAATTGTTGCTACAAGATGCTCTGAAGACACTTAATATACCGTCCCTTGTTTACTATGACTAGATGATTATTTGAGGGCACATCAAGTATGCAGTCTTCTGGGGCAATCAAGAAGATCACATGTGGGAAACCTTCAGATCTGGGAGATTTATATGAGGAAAGTGGTACAGGATTGTCTGTGTTGTATCATCTGATTCCCCTGACAAAGGTTCTGGGCTGAAGTGATAGTGTATCAGGTTGATCTATAAAGCTTGTGTTTATGTTATCTGAATGACTGTATCTTTTTATAAACCCACCTGAACTGTAAGATCTTTGGAGGAGGCCCTTGCCCCACTGCTGTTGCCTTCCCAGACATAGTTGGTGAGTGTGGAGATCTAGGGCCAGCCAGGGCTAGAACAGACCAAGCCTTCTTTCTTTTCTCCCTCCCTAGAGAAGCAGCATCCATTTTTATAATTATCATTTCCTGGCTCCCTCCCCACACTTTATCACACCCCTGCTTTCCCTAAACCCACAACTTTTGTGGAAAAGGGGCAAAGCATCTTAAAGGTTAACTCAAAGGATGATATTGTGGTAGTGTGTGGTAAATGGATTAGATCAAATGCAAAGTATTTCATGGGATCTGGAAGTTATAAAAATAGTGAGTTTATTTAAAACAGCAACAAGGAAAAAGTATTGGGTAAATCAATAATTTCAAACAGCACAGAACTTCACTCCATATACACAGGCAAAAACTTCCATATGTTCACAGGTCTTTGGCTTTCCTTCCACTCATAGACTTATTTTACCAAGTATAGGTCAACCCTTATGACTTAAGTCAATGTAAGTTTGGTCTCCTCTCTTTCTCTCTAGACTCTTGAGTAGACCACCACTAATACTCAGACAACTTCTATCTCTCTGGTTGAATGACATTCTCTCTCAACATTCTCCTTTGCCCTGGAATCTCACTGATGGAATTCTTTTTCTAGACCCTGTTCCTGGTATATATGTGTTACGATGAATCACCTGCATAGCCCCTTCCTCTGGCTAAAGCTGGGTTCTTCAATCAGAGAGCCAATCAGATTAGATCATTCTCTGTTCCTAGGCTGCTTTACTAGTCATGCCCCCACAGGGTTCGTCACAGTAAGTAGAAGGTGTTACCCTGATTTCTGGGGTCCCGGGAGGGACACCTCAATGTGCTCACAATGGGGAATGGGAATTAGCAAGAGCACTGCTGACATACAAGAGGCAGGGCAACCTAGCGAGAACTTGAACCCAATGTCTACGGGGTCAGGCCGAGTCAAGGAGCAAACAGAAGTAAATAATAATTGTTGTTTTTATTGATGTACAACACAGACCTATTGAAATAAAGGTAGGAGTTGGATAGAGGGTTTTAAGAGGAGCTTTTGCATGGGAAATACTACACCTGTCCTGAAGCCCGGGTAGTCTGAAGAAAAGTCTGTAGGGGTGAAGATTCTCAGCACAAGGAGCTGAGGGGAAGGCTTGCTGAACGAAATGACAGCAAGGCGGGATGGAAGCCAAGAGCGATCCGAGGAAACACTCAAAATCTGGAGGTCTTATTGAGGAAAATGTGCCCGTAGGCTAGCCCTTTCCCAGGGATAACAATGGGTTTGGGCTGGAGACAAAGCCTCTGAAAGGTCAATAATTTACATGATTGAGTTATAACAGCATTGTCAATAGAGTAGCCAGTATGCAAACGCGGAGTACTCGACATTGAGTATTCGGCTCGTCAAGCTGCCTGCTTGGGGCAGGGAGTCTTTTGTAAACAGCGTGCATACATAATGGGATCTTAAAGAGGGTACTTGCCTTGAGGTCTCCTAAAGCGGCAGTCTGGCTATTACTGGCCTACCTGGATCGGTTTTTAGCTATTGTTGGCCATGCCTGTGTGCGTGCTTGTCTGGGGGCCTTGCAAGCATGTGGAGAGGAATGGGTGAAGAAGACCAAATTATTGATATCAAATGATATCTGATATCCCACAAGTCCGGGCTAGAAACTAAGGTAACAAAGGGATAGGTTCTTTTTCATGTCTGCTCCCAGACTTTGGAACTCCCTACCAAGGCAGGGTTGGATGACTGCCTCCTTGGTTTCCTTCTGACTGCAAGTGAAAACTTTTCCACTTCAACAGATTTTCAGGACTTGATCACAACGGGCTTTTACTGATGTGTTGGATTGTGGGTGGTATATATATATATATATATATGTATTGTCTGAAAGCTGCTTATTTGGGGGAATGGCAAGACATAAGGGAATATCATCATCATTTGTGACACAATTTCCCTCCAAGCAGAGATGCAGAGCCCAAGCTGGATTCCCCAGTTTGGGACTCAAGACGGATTACAACGGCTTATGAAAACACAGTTAAAAACTCAAAAAATGTGATTAAAGTTTAAAGTGATTAAATTATCAAAAAACTTATTTAAATACACAACAGCACAACAAAAAATAGCAAATAGAAAATCCAGCACACTGTAAGACCTGTCACACCTAAATGAGTCCTCAAAGATCTGGAGAAACAGAAAGGTCTTCACTATTTAGGTGGGTTAGGCCTTGTGCAGTTAATAATTGAATGCCTCTTGAGGCACAGAAGTCTGTGAAAAGAAAATTTGGAGTGCCAGACTAACTTCTCCGGGAATCGAGCTCCAGAGACTGGGGGCAGCCACTGAGGAGGCTCTCTCCTGTGTTCTCACCATATGTATCTATGATTACTGGCAGAGAGAATGGACTTTGTAGCATATCTCATAACGCAAGCGGATGCATAAGAATAAAGTCTTTCAAATGACCTGAACCTGACTATATAGGGCATTTTGCCATGTCAAGAAGACTACTGTGCTCTTGTTGAGGAAGTTTTGATAAGACTTCTAAGGCAGCTATTGTGTCCATCCCTTCTTAAAACAAATGAACCAGGATTCACCAGAATATAATTTGAAAACAATTGGCAGAGCATATTTGACATTATTCAACAATGAATGATGCAAGAGAATTTCATATTAGTCTTTAAAAGTAATGGTGTTTTTAAACATTTTGATAGACTGAAATACAGTGCTAAACGGCATTTGTCAGGTTATACCTTTTCATATTTGAACCTGTCAACTGTAAATTAATTAAGATGCTGACAAGTCTAAGATATTTGAACTGTGAGTTTAAAAGGTTTATATCCTAAATGTATATTCAAAGGTAGCTTTGCAATTTTCCATTTAAGTTGAATGGTAACATGAAGAAAACCATTAAACTTCACATATCATTTGTTTATTCAAATACTTCTATCCTGCCATATCTCATGGGGTCTTACAGCAGCATACAAGTACAATACATTTAAATAGATTAAAACAAATCAGAACTTAAAACGCAATCATTTAAACAGACCTGCCTGCCTGCCTGCCTGCCTGCCTGCCTGCCTGCCTGCCTGCCTATCTATCTATCTATCTATCTATCTATCTATCTATCTATCTATCTATCTATCTATCTATCTCAGCAAATACATGTGATATTAATTTCATTTATAGAGCAGAAGTAGCAAAATTTGAGTCCATTTTTGAATGCTTTGAACAACACCTGTAACACATTTTTAAAAATATTTATTCTCAGGGCCAACTTGGGATAGTGTGGGTAACTTGCCTGCTTGAATTAGGCCCTTTTCACATGGCATTTACCATGCGAAAGGGTGCCTCGAGCATTGCATGAATGTGAGGAGTGGTCCACATGACAAACTAACAATCGTCTGGCAGTTTCCGCTCGCACACTTTTTCATTTTCAGCTCTGAGCTGTGTGCGCGGAGCTCCGTAGCTGCGGCACTTTTGCTTCTTGCCCCAGCACAGCCTGGGAAACTCCCAGGCTGCACTGTGGAAGGAAGAGGCAGGGCTCTTGCACGAGAGGGCAGCAGCTGCAGAGCTGAAGGAATTGGATGTGAGAGCCTCTCTCTCTGGAGGCTACTCGCACAATAACCGCACCCCAGCTCCTTGGAAAGGTGCGTTGCGGAAAAGACCTAGATTAAGGAGAAGGTGAAGGGGCAGAACAGTGTGATTGAACCTTACAGATACCTCAGGGCCTCTTGTTGTCTAGTTCAGCCCAGGCCAGAAACAATCCACTCCCTTCCTGAAATATCAAGGCCTTGCTTTTGGGATGTGAATTGTGGAGCCATCCAGATGTTGCTCAATTTGAATTCCTTCACCATTAAGTGTGCTGCCTAGGAGTAAAGGGGACTGCAGAGTAACAGCAGTTCAACAACAGTTGGGAGCCTACATGGTACCCCATCCCTGCTGCACTTGAACAGAAAACATCTCAGAACTCTGTCTACCATCACAGGAGAGTTGGGTGCCTGATTTTTTTTGATGCAGGAGCAGTTCAAATTCAGAATCAGAGTGAAGGTGGCATTGTTGGGTTTTACTTAACAAGGCTCGATTGTTGTAGACTCTCAAATTCTCCATCTGTGGACATTGTCCATGCTTGCCTTGAAACACTTTCTGTCATTCTCCACTTGCTCTAAAATAGCCTCCTCTAACAGCCAACTGATACCCTTTGCATTGGGCTACAACTTCCATCTGACCTTGCTGGCTTGGGATGGTGGGAACTGTGCTTCAACAGTTCTGAAGGGCTGTTCCAAAACTGGGAGGAGAGTTGTGTGGTCCTTCAGATGTTGTTGAACCACAGTTCACAGCATCCCATGGTGCTGGCTCAGCTGGCTAGGTCTGCTAGGAGTTACAGTTCAACAATATCTGGAGGGCCATGCAAGTCCCACCCCTGCTGTGAGACAACAGCACTGGTGGGGGTGGGGCAGAATCAACGTTTTTCATCACAAAGCCATACACTAATGGTCTACAACCAATTTGCCAGATTCGGATCTCAGTTACATGTTTAGTCCAGAAACTTACTGTGCAGCTGTTTCATCTCTTATTCAGCAATTTCCACACTCCCCAATTTCCCTGTGCAGTTTGTCAAATTCTTTTATTCCTTAGATAAGGAACAAGCATTACCAACTTTAGCAGAACTGATCCACATCTCCTAGGACCTCTGGAGAAGCCAGGTGTACCAGACTGGGTGTGAGAGCCTTGGGAAATTTACAGCTTTATTCTTCTGTGTAACTGATCTCACCACTCCCAACCATATGTGTGGTCCTGTGCTCAAGTCAGCATTTCTTCTCCCATCCGTTTTGCTGCTCACTGAAAATGGGAAGAGAGAAGACACAGAGCTCTCCTTAACAAGATTAGTGAGTTCAAATGATCACTTGGGGACCCTTTGGAGATCATTTTTAGCGAGACGGGAGCTGCTGAAATAGTTCTTTCCTCTGCTTTGCTCCTTGCAGAAAGGTCAAAAGTTTTAGATTACATGCAAAGGGAATACATAGCAGCCAGTAGTTAGACACACCAGTGGTGCTTCATTGTCAGAAAGCAACACCACTCTGCTCTTATATGATCTCAAATGTGTGGTATTAATGTGTGGTGTTCGCTAAGGAGCCTAGCTGAAATAGTGGCCACTGTTCTACCAGTAAAGAGTAGATGTGTCCAAATTGTCACAACATTGTGTTTTGCCTCTGAATATGCAGGTTCTACTCTTCAGTTAGCTGTGGAACTGACTGGGTGATCTTGGGACAATGAGTCTCTCTTATCCTAATTTCTTTACAGGGTTGTTGTGATGATAAAGCAGGAAAAATGAAAGCTCTTTCCATCATCTTGAGCTCATTAAAGAAAGGAGAGGGTATAATTTGTATATAAAAAACAAATGGTATTAGTTAGCTAGAGTTCTGTAGCAGCTACCTACTCTCCTGGATTCATCATTTCACATGTAACAGTCCAGTGCTATGCAAAGTTAGACATGGTTAATTCCAGTGAAATAAGTGTATCTTACCCTCCATAGAATTAGACTGGAAACAAGATTCTCCATGCCATTCTACAATCTTGCACCTTGACAGGCTGATGTCACCAGGCTGTATACCCCCACTCCATGATAGGGTATAAATGGCAAATATCATTTAATTGGCATAAAATAGAAATTATACACTGCTATGGCTGAACAGCTATGTTGGCAAAGAGGACTGGCTGAACATGTTGTTACCCTGAAAACTGGGGGTCCCGTGAGGGGTGCCCGGCTTTGCCAATTAAAATACTGAAGGTGGGGAAATTAAACTCAGAGCACTGGTTTTGCTAGCAAAAGGCAGGGTAGCGTAGTGAGATCTTTCACCCTATGTATACAGCGGCGGGTTAGAGAGTGGCTAGACGAGGTTTTAAAATAATGAACACTTCTTTATTAAACAGGAACACAGAAAACAAACACAAACTAACTAACTGGAAAAGAAAAGAGTTGCAAGGGAAGGCAATACGACCTGTTCTGTAGTCCTGGGGAGAAGTTGGAGATTCGGGGAAGAAGGCTTAGCGTGGGGTGCTGAGGGGAGTCCTTTAAACACACCAACAGCAGGGCGGGATGGCAGTCAAAGGTGATCCGAAGATTGGTTAAAAGTGAAGGGTTTTTATAGGGAAGATTGTGCCTTTCGGCTATGGCAATCCCAAAGGAGAACAAAAAGGGTTTCGGTGCTGGACAAGGGATCTAGTGAGGTCATCGTTAACATGATGGGATTTGCATGTAAAGACAATACCTTTGGCTGAGACGTTGATGGCCCATCATAAAAGAGTAACTTGACTGAAAGCCGTGTGGCTATTGAGGAGTTTGTGGTGGGAAGTTTCCTAAAGCTTCGGGCGAAGTTTGAGTTGCTGGCTTCAATGGAGAATGGAATGCAAACCATTAACGGCCGCACTCCGTCCTTGCTTGTCCGGAGAACTTGCAGACACGTGAGATGAGGTCACTGCAAGCCAGTCCAGCTAAGGCCGAATTAAATGATATCAAAAGGATATCTGGGGGCCCTCACCGAGGGTGCCATAGTGGAAATAACAATGTGTGATGCCAAAGCTGGTCAGATGGGACCTCAGGACATGGCCAGGGCATAGTCAAGGAAGCTCCAGTAATAATGAGCTTGCAAATGTCCCTCAATGACTCAACCTTTAGAAACAATAGCACCTGAAACTTCCTCCACAAAGCAGGTCTTCAACCTGCTTCCCTTTCCCTCTGAAATTCTCCTTTGTTTCCTCACCTGCTCAGCCATTAAGGAGCTATCACGATTCCCACCAGTCCTTTGTCACCTAATGCTAAGGCCATAGCTCATTTCAGACTCCATTGATTATTCTGTCAGAGAGCCATTAACACCTTCCCCCTCAGGATAGAAACGGGGTATTTAAATCCTGACTTTGAGCCAGACTATTCATAGTACACTGGACCTAGGCTGTCACACTCCTGCTCAGATTCCCATTCTTGTGTTACCCTCAGATCCTTAGCCTGAGCCATTTCCCTTTGTCTCTTCTCTGCAGGATAGGTGAACACTACCCACTTCACCCTAACTTCTCGCTATCCAATTTTAACTCTCTTTTCCTTCAGTTAGCCTTGTGTGATTGTGAGACTGCTTGAAACTTGTGTGTGTTATTGTTCCTCCAATAAAATGAAACGTTCTTGGATCTCCAATTGGTGTTCCTGCATTGGTGCCAGTATGCATAAGTGTAAAAGATCCTGCTGGGATACCCCCCTCTTGCAGGCCTCCTCTTTTGAGCTAATATTCTCTACTCTTTTGCAGAGGCACTGGTATTGTGAGTGGACCTCTGAGACCCTTTTTGCACCTTACCCTTTCGTGGTGCTGGGGTGCAGGGCTCATGCAAGCAGCCTCTGGAGGAAGGCTCCCGCTTCCCTGCCTGTTCAGCTCCACACAAGCTTCCTGCTTGCATGAGAGCTCTGCTTCTTCCTTTTGCAGTGCAGCCTGGGACCTTTCCCAGCCTGCACTGGACAGGAAGCCTGACCAGCCTGGCTCCTGAGGCTCTGTATGCCAGGTAAGTGTACGCGGGGCCCCGGAGTGATGTGCCACTGTGCAGCATTTTCAGCTTCAAGCCAAAAATGAAAAAATGCATGTGCGGTCCATGTCAGGCCCTTGAGCATCATGCACATGTGAGTGCATCATGTGGACTGCTCCTCACATGTGCACAGCACTCAAGGGGCCCTTTCACATCAGAGATGCTGTGCAAAAAGGGTCTGAGTCACCCACCTCACCTTGGGGTAACAATTTGAGCAAAATCTTGCATGACTCAGCTTGGTGTAGTAGTCTGCAAGAAGAGCCATGCTGGGCTGAGTCATGTACTGCCACCTGATTTACTGAACAGCCTCTGAAACCTCCACTCATGGCCATTCTCTGCTTCATGGGGAACAGGTAAGATCACAGAAGTGTCTTGTAAAATACCCTTTTGTATTCTCGTTTGAATATCTGCAGACTAAACCTGATTGCTGATCAGTGTCGAGCCAATTGTTGAACACTTATGTAAATCCTATTGATTCAGTGGGTTTCCTCTAATTGGAACTCACTGTTAACACTGCTTTTTATTTTATGTTTCTATAATTGTATTGTTTTGTAACCCACTTTGTAAATAGTGACTAACAGCCAGCATACAAATGTATTATCTTTTTTAAAGAGATGTTTGCCAGTGTGCATGTTCACAACTGCAACTGTTAGAAATACTTAATTTCTCTGTATATGAAACAACACTTTAGTTAACTCAACATCAGGTGGTTCTGAGCTTGAGTGAACACAGGAGAGAACAACCCTGTGTACCTCCTGTATAAAATCTCAAGACTTCAAGCACTCCATCTCGAACTCAGATGGCAGTTGTATGTAGGAAAAAAAAAATCTCCACACAGGATAATCATATGGAATGCAATCCTCTATGTAGTGTGGTAGGTCTGCATGAAGACTTATGCTAGATGAACCCTATACCACACATATGTCCATTTTGTGCTTCGTGGCAAACAGGCGAGATTGCAGTGATGTCTGGCTACACTCCACAGCCAGATGCAAAATGATTACAGTGGTGCTGAGACTCCCTGAGGACCTCAGTGGATCTTGGCTCTGATGTCATTATTTTCACATCTGGCTGTGGGGAGATGCTGCTGTGATCCTG
Organism: Ctenosaura bakeri; assembly: GCA_948474755.1. Taxonomy (NCBI): domain Eukaryota; kingdom Metazoa; phylum Chordata; class Lepidosauria; order Squamata; family Iguanidae; genus Ctenosaura; species Ctenosaura bakeri. The sequence goes on along the minus strand of CAOLHI010000074.1, from coordinate 876,681 downwards.
CTCTCTTTGAAGAAGAGCTCAGCTGTGTGGGTGGCTTCAGAAGGTATTCAGAGAGTACAGGAGGGCCTTTGGGTGCCCAGCCTCCGCAGCACCCCTGAAAAGGACATATGTCCATGAAAGGGAAACTGATGTGCATGTATGTTTCTAATAGGATGTCAGCTAATGTAGTTCAATCACCATTAAGTTTAGTGAGAGGGAAGCAATAGGCTTTTGCCTTTACACTGAACAATATCTTAAAAGGAATGCGATCTGTTTGTTTAGGCTGTTCCACATAGGCAGAGTGCTGCAATGTTCATGTTCTCTCACCTGTTAAAACAAAACCTCTTAGGCCAGTTAATTAGTTTTTACTACTGTGTCAAAGGTGAAAGAACAGTTAAGAACAGTTCAGTGACTTGCATGGTTTGAGAGATAACCCCTCATCTTTTCACTGAAAATCACACAGCTCTCTGGGAACAGTTCTTCAGTAAGTAATAATAACAATAACAATGCTTTCTATTTTTTTATTTATTAATGACAATGGTATGAAAACAGGCTGCATTTTATCATTAGTGACAACTATGCTGACCACTTCCAGCCACCAGCATTATAATAATAAATGCTGATGAAAAATGTGTCTCTTCAGGGTCAGTGGTTTGCATTTGGATAACTCTGTAGTCAAAGGGAGCAGTGCAAGAAAGCAAGGAGAAATCACCTCTCTGTCGCCATTCTTGAGAAACAGAATAGAGGAAAGTTACTTTTTGGACAACAGTAGGATTATGGGAGTTATAGACCAAAAAAGTAATGTGTCCATCATCTTTTCTGGACCATGCACATTTCTGATCACTAAATGGCATAGATGAGACTTTTGCCAGGCCAACTATTCAGTCTTGCTTTTTGTTTGGAAATAGCTGGAATTATCACAAGGCCAATTAGATCAAGACCATGGCATGTCAAGAGAAAAGGGCTGATGCCCATCCACCTAACTGCACCATTTTCTGGCTGGAAGTATCCTCCCCACATTATTTTGGCCTGAAAAAAAGGCAAATGTTGGTTTCTGTGCTGGCATATTCAGGAGCACATAGCTGTGAAGCAGCCAGTTTTGGGCTGGGAAATATCACAAGGAAAGGGTCAAGTCCACAGGTCGTAATCTTGCCCACATAATGTTCTCTTCCATCTTTTAACTCCCTAGTATTTCTCCATCATTTCTTCTCTTGTCTTTCCTCTCTCTCTCCCTCTCTCTCTCTCTCTCTCACACACAACCACCAAGGGAGGCTGAGGGAACTTCAGCACTTAGATGTTCCAGCCAGCATGGGCAATGATAGATGATTACCTACCCTCCAACTGTTCCAATTTGGCAGGGAAAATCACAATTAATCCTGTCTCCCCCCTTTTCAGCTGCTTTTAAAATGTCCCAGTTTCTCTCTCTTTCTCCCATTTTCGTCCTTTATGCTCAGTTGACTTCAGTTGTTGGAAACTGAATTCAAAGTGCAAAAGTAACAGATTCTATTAACTCAACAGGAGGGAGAGGAGGGAGAGTGGAATCTTGCCCTTCCCAGTAGACTTGGGCAAAAGCCAACTGCCGAAGCCTTTCCTGGCCTGTGTGTTCTTCCTTATTAATAACTTTTGCAACCTTGATCACATCTAGATGTTGTGTGGCCACGTGTTCCAATGTCATTGATGAAATGTTGGAGGGTGTGTGATTATGAAGGCCATAGTCCAAAATATCTGGGGGGCCAAAGTCTGCCCAGTCATGCTTTAAGCCAAATCCTGAAACCTGATAGCCCTAATATGATCCTCCTTTTTAAAAGAATTAACTCCTAATTTCACTGATTTTTGCATTCATCACTGTGCTTATGGGAATAATCTAAAAGTCTTCATTTTCCAGTTCCCTTACAAATGTTTTACATTTTAGATTGAAATAAAATAATGTACCATTTTCCAGTGACAAGAATGAATTCTGAAAACAACAGTATTTCCCTTAGGGACTTGATTCCCAGGCCATGGTCTGGAACTTTCTCAAGCAAGTTGAACATTATGATACTAAACTTTTCTTCTGAAAGTAAAATAATGGGTTTAACAGGGAATCTGTTCATTTAGACTATGCTGTACAGCTGAGGTTATTTTAGCTTCTTTTGTTTTCCCGCTTGTGAGGAATTTGCCCCTATTTTTAGTATACATTCAAAATTGACTTCTTTGCCACCCCCAATCTAAATATGTATACAGGAAATGCTTTAAATAAGTAAAGAGGCCTATCAGTTTATTAAGTTTATATCTCATTAAAAGTTAAAAATATTGAAGTCTTACTGATTTCACTGGGATTGAGTAGCAAGTACTTTGCAGTATGGTATGAAGTAAATTGGACTACCTTATGTCCTAAGATTTTAAATTTCAGGGTCTATGTAGGGCTGCAAAACAATATTAATGATAACAACATTTGTACACTGCTTTAGAAGAGCAAATGTATTTGAAAATGGTTATGAAATAAAATGGTTTGGTCATAGGCAGTTAACAGAAAGATTCAAAACAAAAAACTGTTTTATTTTGCTGATGACAATTCTGAAGCTGATGTGTGTTTGTTAAAAGATTATTATCATTTGATTGCTAAAATGCCTAAGTTGCTTTTAAGAACAGACATGGAAACTGAACAAGTAAAAGATTGTATGATTAGATAGATGGGTTCAAAATGTAGGTCATCCAATACAGATGTCTCAATGGGAAAAGATTTGGACAAAATATTTGGAATTTACATTAAGGTATGCTTTAAAGGAAAATTTTAAAAAGATGATGTATGATGGCATCTAACTCTTAAAGAACTTTCTGAAATGTATAAAGGTTCTGTTACAAATTGTTGGAAATGCAATCAGGCCAAGGGGACCTTTTTTTCACATGTGGTGGACTTGCAGTAAAGCAAGTCCAACACATGGAGTAAAGCAATACTGGAAGAAGATACAAGTAAATTGCAAGATACAGATAAAGCAATATTGGAAGAAGATATTGACATGATAGAGGGGTAAGTGTGATCAGTATGTGCAGCAGGCAATCTGTGCTGAAACTGAATTGGAAAAAGGAGGCAGAGACCTGACTTTGCTCTCTGCAGGAAAACCTGTGGCCTTGTGGATTCTGCTGGACATTAGAGAAATAATATTGTCTGTGAACCCTCACCGTAAGCTCCATCTGTTGTACATATGATAGACCTTATATCTTAAAGACATGAAAAATCTCCAGAGAAGGATCATCTCCTTCTAAGGAAACAATATCCTGGCTTAATGTTGATCTCAGAGAGCCTTTGGTTCTTGGATTTGGAACACACATATACAACACTGTACTGATTAAATGAAAAACAATGTGAACACAATACTTTGGAATCTGAGAATGATTAGTGGCCTAGGAATATGAAAGATAAGAATGTAGCACAATATATAGATGTCCTCACAGTGACCTATAATCCTGTCTTGTCTGAATACTGTATGTCTTTGGACACTGTCCTCTTATCATATGGCTACTCAGAACAGGTCTGAAATTTTGGGATTCTAGTGCTATCTTCAAATAGCATTTACTTAGCCAGGTGGTTTCTAGGTAGAATTTACCAGCATTGCCATTAGATGAAAGGTCCAATCCAGATTAAGAGCCTTGCAAGTATGGGTTGGAAGTAGATTTCACTGCCCCCTCTTTTTTCATGGCAGTCACTACAGATATCTGAAAATGCTACACAAAGGGCCAGGAGATCCTGCTTAATGGGTTGGCTGTGATATATATATTTGAGACAGAAAGAGAGAGAATAAGTTGCTATAGCTTGGAAATACTCTCCAGGAAGTGTATGTATTAGTTTCTTCCTTGACAGTCATTGTGGTGTCAGGCTCACCTTCCACTCTGATCTCCATCTACCTTCTGGCTAGAAACAAGAAGTTTAGATTAAATGTGTCTTATTCTGTTTTCCTAAATAAGTGAGAAGGAATAATCCCCTCATGTCACCTTGATTTTACAACAGTCTCTTTAGTTAAGATGTTGGTCTTGATTTCCAAACAGAAAAATAAATTCTGTCTCTCTCTCTGTGTGTGTGTGTTTAAATGAGAGGTTGTGAACAACCACAGTTGGTACTTAATATATAACACTTAATAACAGCACCAGATTGGTACTTAATGCTTGATACTTAATGACATCCCTAAGTCTCAGGTTTTGGCCCTGAAACCACAGAGCCTGGCATAATCCTGAGCTGGTAGGGCTGGCACAGTCCCTGTCTTTGTTCCATCTTCCAGATTTATGGGATTTGGAGAGTACTCAGAATCACCTGCTAGACAGTTCTAGTGCTGCCCTATTCAAGGGAATATAGCAGAAGTTTCTTGAAGAAAACTCTTAGTATTTTACCAAACTACAAGTCCCAGGATCCCACAGGATGGATCTGTGAGAACTGAACTGTTATCAACCTGCTATGACCAAATAGGTAGGTAGGTAGATAGATAGATAGATAGATAGATAGATAGATAGATAGATATAACTATAAATACAGTTATAGCTATATAGATATAACTAGTGTTATTTACTCTACACTCAGAGATAGGAGAGGGCAGAGGAAATCTCTACAAATGGAGCCTTTTCCTTACTAGATAGAAAATCTTGGCTCCAGACCAAAATATTTTATGTGGCTATCATTCCACTGTGTCTATGAAGGAAGACATATAAAAATACCCAACAAAGCAGAAAATGCCAGGAGAAAAAAAATTCAAGCAATGATTCACACTATGTTTATACCACATGGGAGCTGGCAACTGTATGTAACAGCCCTATACTAGCAGACTGGAACTAAATTCTTAGACATTTGCCTTGCTGCCAAGGAGTTGCATCATAGGGTTTTTCTGCAGAAACATGAAGGATCAGAATGATGTCTTACATCTGAATTGATATGTGGTGTCAGAGAACCCAGCGATATTTCCTGGCCCATTCATTTAATGTAAAATATTACAATCATAGCTGTGACATTGAAATAGTGAACTTGGAATATGACCTGCTGTGCTTTGATTGTTCAGTAATGTTTTGTTGGCTATTTCAATCAGTGCAAATAGTCTGCTGTTATTAATCCATTATTCAATAGTCTATGTGGTATATAAGTAGATAGATCTACTTTATATTGGAGCTTGTTTATGCTCACTATATTTTGAATGCAAATAAGACAAATATAAAAAAGCCATGTACATTGCCAGTGTCCCTTCATTTTTTTAAGTACTTCCAGTACTGCTCTCTGTGGAATTTCTGACAGCTCAAGAAAGCGGGCACCATCTAATAATAACCCATTGTATGCTGCTACTCACAGCTTGGAAAAGTGGCCTTTTGGATGAAAACCCCCAGGATCCCCCAGCTAATGTGGCCACATGCATAATTTGCAATCTGTGCATCTGCTGAGCTCAGACAGGTGGGTGGCCAGAAACTATTTGCTCCTACTTGGGTAGCATCATGGGAATACAACATCTGCAAATTAGTAGCAGTCTGCAGAAATCATTGGATCCAACCGACTGATGGATATTTGGATGACCTCCAAATTTGACACTAAAAAGCAAGAATGCTTCAGGGTTAGCACTGACAGATTTCTCAGGATGTGGCTGATTGACAATGGTGTTTGGCACAAGAAGTGCCCAGAAGAACCACATTGTGAATTAATATGTATGTATAGAAAGAAGTAGTCACCAGTATTCTTTTGAGGCAAAAAGTATGACATTCTGAAAGAGGCCACCCACCGAAGTGTCAAAAGATCTGCCACTATGCAGCTCGATATTGTAAGGCATCACTGAAAAGAGTCTCTGGAAATGGAGGCCATCATTGTGCCCAGAGCTGACACAATTTCTAGTTTGAGGTCAAGTTTTGTGTTGTTGCCAGACAGGCTAGGTTTGCAGACAACATCTCAGTTCATATGCTTACAGGGCTGAAGATCCCACCTTTGTGATGGACAAGAGAGCCTACATGCAACAATTCTCTTTGTCATGTACATAATGGAAAGCAAGGGATGGACACTATGGGTAGTGGATATAGAAATCCATTCATATATGTCTTCTCTCTAAAATAAGGAGAAGATTGTTTCAATTTGGCTGTTCTACATGTGTGGATGGAACATTTACCTATAGTGTGGTTCTGACTGTAGTGGAGGGAATGATGCTATGAGGGAGCACACACACACACACACACACACATCAGACATACAGTAGTACAAGTTTGTGCTATATCACGAAGACTTTAATATCTCATCTGGCTGAAGTAGAGGAAGAGAAAGGCTACTTATTTCATGAACTTTGTGGAGTGACTAGCACCATTAATGAGACATCATTGATATTTGTACCCTGTCATCTTCCTCAGAGTTCGGAGACGCTCACAACAAAAATAATTAAATAATTGAAATAATCCTTATAGTTCAAAATCAAAACCACTGAACATGAAAACAGAAGGAGATAATAAAATGCTACATAATCTGATTATTTAAAATGCTACTTTTTTTTTAAAACAGTTAAACAGTTAAACCAGGAGGTTAAAGAAACACATTGAGGTTTACTGAACCAACAGTGGAATGGCATAGCTATGTACTCAAAAATAAGTCCCACAGTATTCAGTGGGGCTTGCTCCTAGAAAAGTGTTGATTGGATGGCATTGTCAAAGTGTTTACAATACATAATTATCTTAAATTTTAACAGTTCAAGTACACATTATATGCAGTCTAAGAAAGCATATGCATCTCTTTCCTGACTGTAAAACAACTTTTAAGTGGGGTGAATTTGAGAGAGAATTTAGTAGGTTATTCTACCTCATGATCCACATAATTAACAAATTTACAAAATATGAAAAGGATTCTGCCTAGATTTCAGGGACTGAAATAGGATCTGTGGCAATAGAGTCTGGAAAGGTACTTTTAAGACAAATGGATATAATTATCGGCTGAAGCCATCCATAAGCAGACAGTGGTAGGATGACAGGTTCAATGTTCAATCCTACCGCTGCTCAGTTGTGGATGGCTTCAGCATGTTATTATATCCATTTGTCTTAAAAGTACCTTTCCAGACTCTGTGAATATTATTATTTGGTCCTTCTCTCTTCCTTCATGGACACTTCCCTTTCCCTTGGTGGCCACATCAGGATAGAGGTACTGTCTGAATACTTCTAACAGTATTCCCATCTAGTCTGCACCTGCCAATCTCCAGCACAAAAGCCATTTCAAACCAGTACGGATATCTACAGTTTAGATAGTGTCCGTCTATCTTCTGTCTGTCTTTGGTGAAAGCTATCTCATTTCTTGTTATCAGTGTTGGCTCTGATATTAATGGCATCCATTCCAACATTTAGTCCAGACTTTTAAAGGAGCTTTAAAGTTGCTATCCTAGCCACTAAGCCTGTGTTTTGATTACAGGGTTCAGCACCTTTGGAGGGATTATTTAAAATCTGGGCTAAAAGACTAGAAGCATTCAATACCTCTACTGATATCAAAATCACCAGCTGTTGTTCCTCCTCCTTACTACATGTATAACTTCATAGCTTGCCTGTTCTGCACTCAAGTGCTTTGGGCAGCCTGTAAATTCCTTCACTCCTGGAGGTATTTCAAGCTCTGTGGGAGTGTGCCAGCAAAGAACCAAGCAGTAATTCTTCCTTATCAAGGTTTATCAGCAATCTTGTTGCTAACACTTGCTGGGAAACAGTGAGTGGACAGAAGGAGAAGGGGAGAGAGATGTAGAGTTTTCATATCTCAAGATATGCCTCATGCTTTTCCTTCTGTCAGACTGGATGCTACTGTAAGATATTACCTGTGTCGAGTGCTTCTCATCCTGTAACTAGAGTGAGTAAAAGCCAAATTGAAATAGAGGCCACTTGGCTGGGTGCCCTAAAGAAATTGTCAGGTCCTGAAAATCTCAGGCAGCTAATTAAAAGGGACCACTCCATGAAAGCTGCTTGGCTCAGGACAGAGGCTCAATTGTGCATTGCATCATTCTGGTCAGCTAGAGTTAACCCCAGCTTGGCCCTTCATCGTATGAAGCAGTTATGTTGTGCACGGGAGAGGGAAGAAAATGAAAGCTTCATTTGTAATTATATATCTGGCACTCTCATCCTATACTTAGCATGGTCACAAGTTACAGATCAGTTATGATGCTGGGCTTTTTTGGTCAGCTCTTATTGTTAGTGAGATTCTGTAAAAGCATTTCTGGGGGATAGACTTGAGTTTTCTCCTCGCAATCTTTTCCCCCCATTTTCATTTCAAGCAATGTTGAGGATGTATTCCAGACAGTTCCCTGGAGTATCAGCATATTAACATCTTTCCATTCAATTGCAGCAGCATTCTGGACAACAAATTTACACTTACTATAGAACTGGTTTATTTTAGTGTGGGGTGATCATGTGCCCAAAGGTGTCTTTCTCTCATTTCATGTACCTTAACTTCTGTACATATTTCCAAATCAAACTTGAACTAAGAGAGAGAGAGAGAGGCAAGGGTGAAAGAGAGGCTCCTCTGTTTTGAAGATGCAACCGGAGGCACAATGCCTCTCCATGTTCACTGTTTTAGTGTTGTGTGATGCTCAAATCGACATAGGGCTGCATTCTGTAGAGGGACTCTCTCAGTGGAGTTTTGTCAGCCCAGTGTCAGGACTGGGTTTTCTTCTCATTCATTCATGAGGGAGAAACAAACAAAATATATTTAGACAAACTTTGAAACAGAACTTACAAATTTAGCTTGGAGGACAAAACACTGACTCCATTTTCACACTAGACTGTTGTAGTGCTATTATTTCACCTTCAACATCCTATGGAGTCCTGGGGTTTGCAGTTTAAGGAGAGGCATTTAGGATTCTCAGCCACTGAGCTCTTTGACTTTAGTAAACTACAAACCCCAGGATTCCATAGGATGTTGAAAGCTGAATAATAGCACTATAACAGTCTAGTGCAGAAATGGCCTGAGAGGCTATAGCCATCTTTAAATATTTGAAGAGATGTCATGTAGAACAGTGCTTTGGGGAACTGGCAGAGTTCTTTTCCTCCACATGTCAATGCCATATTTGTGCCCATTGACATCTGTTTCTTTCTTTTCTAGAAACTCTCTGTGGACCAGAAGACTGCAGCCACACTGATCCATGAACTGTTACCACAGTCAACACCCCCACTTTGAGGGAGTGCACTATTTTTCATAAATTAGATATATTTATGACTGAAAGCTTGTTTGGAGAAGCACTGACTATATGCACGTAGCCAGGACAGGATGACCTCAGCATGGGCAGACCATAAGTTCAGAGAGGATTAGATGAGAAAGCCCAGCACTGTTGGGCTTGAGATGATCCTTTCAAAAGGCTGTGAGGTACAAGCACTCCCAGAAACAATAGAAGGCAAAACTGCCCAGGTGAAAAAGTCAAGCACTCCTGCTGTGAGCATGTCCTACAGAAACCTTCCCTATTTACCTTACCCATCCAAGACAACAGATTGTCAGGACTCTCATTAATACTTTGTCACCCAAAGTTAAGGCAATCAGGCCATTCCAGACCCCTTTGTCAGGTTGTGGGAAAGCAATTATCATTTTGTCCATGCACCCTCCTTCAGGACAGGAAATGAGGTATAACCCAGCTCCAACCCAGTAACTCCTAGTACTTCGGATGTAGTATGTGCCACCCAGATCTCTATTCATCTGTGCTACCCTCGGACTCACTGTCTGAGCCACTCCACTTCGACCTTCTGCTTCAGAATTGGTAACTATCACCTTTTCCACCCAATTTCTCTCTAACCAACTTTTCTTGCCTCACTTTCCAATAGCCTTGTATGCTTCTTGAGAGTGTCTAGTTTCTTGTGTGTTTGCTAATTCCAAATGAAATACTCTGTTTAACTTTTAACTGGAGTCCCCTCTATAGATAATACTGGTATAAACCGGTGAAAAGTTCCTGTTACCCTCTTCTTGCAGGTATCCTTTGAGCTGTAATTTCCCAAATGCTAGGGAGATGCTGGCACTACTGGTAGATCACCAGGTCCCCCACCTCTTAGGGTAATGGAACCATCACTTTTGAATAGTATTGATGTAGAAGATGGAACAAGCTTTATTTCTGATGCTACAGAATCTAAAACATGAACCAATAGATTAAAATTACAAGATTCTGCCTAAGTATTAGGAAAAACTCAGTGATAAACTGACAGTGGAGTAGACTGCCTCAGAATGTGGTGGACTTGGAGTGCATGGCAGAAGTCTCTTCCAGTTCTATGATTCTATAATCCACTATGTGCCTATCACCCTAAATTTCTTTGGAAGGTAAACCACATTTTGCCTCTTACCCAACAGTCTTATTAATTCAGTCATTTTCCTTTTGCCTCCCATAATTTGATGGGACAACTTGAAAAGTGAGCCCTTTCCTGTTTGAATTCCTAGTCCACTGCCTTGGGCTCTATTTCTTGGTCCTGCTCCTCTCTGATCAAGGTCCAGTTTATGTATCAACTCAGGTAGGACAGTTGTCACCACAGTATGTTGGATAATATATATATCTCCTGTCCATGAGGATATTGATAGGTTATGTAGCATGTGAGAAACAGATCCCCATAGGATCAGTGTTGCCTCTAATGGCACAGTATCCTTCAGTCTGCCATAACTATGGGGAAAAGCAGGAGATACAGATGCTAACTGGTGTGGCCTGAAAGCAGTCACTGTGATTAAGGCATTTGTGCTATTCAAGGTAATGTATATAAACTGAGCCACGGGGAGAAAAACTGATATACTTAACATCTGTATAGGACTTTGAAAAGTTCAGCGTTCTTTATATGGATTATGCAGTTGTAATCTTTACACAACCCTGTAAAGTAAGTCACTATTATCCTATTCATATTGAAAATGACTGGAAAGGCAATGTGTCCATGTTTTCCTGCCATCTTTGCAATGCATCCACTGCCTGCTATCAATTTCCAGTTGCTCCTCTCAGTGATTGAATCCTTCTAAAAACCAAGCTGTTCCTGCTTTGTTTCCTGACCAGGGGAAGACCTGCTTCTCTCTGTCCTGTGCCAAGAATACGGAATCCAGAAAATCATTTTTTAAAAATGTTTGGCGCATATTGTACTTCTTAAACAAAAGTATTGAAATGGTTGTGGGGAGGAGGAAGATTGGTCAGTTTAATGTGCTTCTTTAAAAAGGGCTATTCTTGGCATCTGGGCTACCTTTGAATCCTGTTAACAAAAAGGTATTTTTGATATTTTTCATTGTTTAATTGTATAATTACATAATTACACAATTCTCTAGGATTCTGATAAAGCCAGAGTGAAGTGTGAAGTAAAATTAGTGAAGTGAAATGAAATTAGGCATCTGTGACAATTAATTTTCACCCTTTTTCTTTTTCAAGACTGAGTTTTGATGAGGCTTGGAGTTTTGAGCAAAATCAAATCTTTTCAGAATGTGACTTTGGCTCTAGAAGAATTTGGCAGTAAGTAATTAACTCCTTTCATAGGGTCTTTCCAAGTAAACATTTTCAAGTAAAGAAAAATTATTTCATTTCAGCACTGCATCAATTCAGCCTTTGATCTTAGCCGCTGGAACATTTTAAATTCAAAAGTCCAGTTGTTTTTTCCCAACCCTTTCCTCCTAAGCCTAGAGGGCAAAGCAATTTTCTGGCTTTGAAAAAGAACGTTACAGAGGGTTGTCTGTGTATATTAAGAATAGCATTTCACTTTCTTCTGTCCAAGAGATCATGGGAAGAGCAGCAGATGTAACAATCTTTTTAAAAGGTGTAGCACTGCAAATCAGCTCAATGTTGAAGGGACACTATCAAATTCCTTATTGTAGTTCCTGAACAGCTGATCTGTGGCAGGTCAGCATAGACATCCTACGGTCCTAGCTATTGCATTTGGAAAAGACAAAAGCCACCTGAGAGTAACAATTTTCACATGTGATTCCTCCTCCAGCTAAGGATAGACATGTGGAAAGCAGCTTTTGAATGATTCTAGTTAAATCAGGAAATGCATATGTTCAATTTATTATTATTTTTTCAACTTTACTGGTAAAACCACAAACTGCATCTTGATATACCAATGATATGTACTGCCTTAAGTATCAGTTTTGAGAAAGGCAGGATGTAAACTGATTAAAAAACAAATTACAAGAAAAGAGATTTCACCTAAACATTTTGAAGAGCCTCTTTACTACGAAAACTGTTTGACAGTGGAATAGAATGTTGAGGGGAGATGGGTGAAGTCTCCTTATTTCAAGATCTTTAAACAGAGTTTGGATGGACATGTTTCAGGAGTGATTTAGTCGTGTATTCCTGCATAGCAGAGGATTGAACTAGATGGAACTTGCAGCCCATTCCAGCTCTAAGGGCATTTTCATACTACCTGTTATAGACCCTTTCCACACCTTACTGTCTTCTGGCGCTGGGGTGTGGGGATCACGCGAGCAGCCTCTGGTGAGAGGCTCTCACATCTGGGGTCCTTCAGCTCTGCACGAGCTGCCTGCTCGTGTGAGAGCCCTGCCTCTTCCTTCCGCAGTGCAACCTGGGACCTTCCCAGGCTGCACTGGGGCAGGAAGCGTGACTGGTGTGGCTCCGGAGGCTCCACACGCCAGGTAAGTGCATGCGGGGCCCAGGAGCAATGCACAATCGTGCACAATTTTCAGCTTCTAGTCATGCAGGTCACTCCTCAAATTGCGCGACACTCCAGGGGCCCTTTCGCATGGAAAATGTTGTGCGAAAAGGGCCATAGTGTTATTATTCCGCTTTCAATGTCCTACTGTACCCTGGGGTTTGCAGTTTAGAGAGGGGCATTTAGAATTCTGAACCAGAGAGCTTTTTGGCCTCTGTAAACTACAAACCCCAGAATTACACAGGATGTTGAAAGTAGAGTTATTGCACTGTAACAGTGTAGTGGGGAAATGACCTAAGATTTAATGAACAACAATGGCAGCAACACCATTGCAGCATACAGGAGAGAAAACGTACCATGGTTGCTCACCTTCTTCAGTGAATATGAACTTTTTAATTGTATCTACATTAACACTGAATGCCAAACATTCCAACATTAGATTTTAACTTAGGGACATTAAAACCTTCAGTTATTGGATAGCATAGCAATATGATGAACAAACAAGCATTTTGTAAAATCAGCTTTAGACTTAAAAGGGGTGTGTGTGTGTGTGTGTGTATGAGGGGGTGTTTGGAATGTAATTCTTGACATTTTACCTTGCTTTCTCCACAGCTTGACAAGAGCCCTTTTCGCATCCTTTTTTCTTGTGCGAGCACCCCTTGAGCGTCGTGTGAGTGGGAGCGTTGCTCCGTATGACGCACTCCCCCTCACGCGATGCTCACAAGGCTAAAGTGGGGCACACACGTATTTTTTGATTTTTGGCTTTAAGCCGAAAATGCCCCCCGCTCGCGCAATGCTTGTGACGCCCTCGCGCACTTACCTCTGTGCGGTGTGTTGGCAAGGCGGCCCAGTCGCGCTTCCTTCCCCCAGCACAGCCTACAACTCCCAGACTGTGCTGCGAAACGAAGGGGCAGGGTGCTAGGGTGATGGTTGCGCTAACAGGAAGCGACCTGCAGTACGAAGGAGCGGGGAAGTGGTAGCATTTCAGATGAGGCTTCTCATGCGAGATGCCCTCCCCCGTTGCACAAAAGAGTAACGTGCGAAAAGGGCCATGATCTATATTGTTTAACACACTCATTATCTGTCAGGATCTGTAAAAACAAAAACAAACCAAAATATCTTGGGGGGAGCAGGGAGAGGAAAAGGCAAATTAAGTCTCAAAAGTGTGTTTAAAAATATGTGCGGGATAGCAACTTTTCATGTGCCATAAGCAACCTTTTACATACTGTGCCAAGAAGTTATTGGCTATTTATTATTAAATGTCTACATCATCCAGTTTAAAGTCATGTAGATGTTCTAGGGTCATTATTTTTGTTTTCTTAATATTCAACTGTAACCCTCCTTTTTCACTTTCTTCCTTGGCTTTTATCAGTAGTTATCCACCCCCACTTTTTTTTTTTTTTTTTGAATTTTTCTGCTAGTAATATTTTGTCAACTGCCTCTCTGAAATTGGCTGGCTCCTAAAAAATTGAACAGGTGTGCATGCCTGTAGTTCTGCACTGTTTATTTAAGAATTGCACAGTGGTTTCCTCCATTCACCAATTACACCCACTGGTTTGTTTCCCTTTATACTTCTGGTGAAATCAGTTGCTTTTTGGTAAAAGAAACTCAAAAAACAAAACAAAAAAAAACCTCTTCAATTTTGTCACCATCTCCCCAGCGATCTGGAAACAATTTGATATGAAAGTAATCCACAGGGGCTTAAATTAAAAAAAAAAAACACATGCACACATATAGTGCCAGTGAACATCTCTGCAGCAAGGAGAAAAGAGTGGGAAAGGGCTCTGTTTCCCAGGACCTAGGCCTGTAGAGAATGGGCAGCATTAACATCTCCCGGTTTCCTGGGGAAATTTTGAGCATGCCAGTCGCAGGCTCTTCTCAATGGCCCCTGCTGCCTGATGAAGATTTCCCAGGGAAGCAGCTTCTTGCTCATTTGAACAAGGCATAAAAACTCTCAGCTCTAGCCTTGGCCCACTACAGGCTAGCATACTTGGGAACAGAGCCAGTAAAATCCCATTAAAGTCAACTGGACACCACTCCCCATACACACATATAATCGGTTAATCAGAATACTTTTAGTTTAACAGGGCTGTGGATAAGAGTATGAAATTATTTTTGCAGCTCACTACAACATTTGTGTTTAATTTTACGCAATTTTCTATATCTTTTCTAAATAATACATTTGATTTCTAGGTGGATTGACAGACAGGCAAACAAGACTGATTAGTTCACAGGGCCAGAGCTGCTTATGGTGGGAAATATCATTTTAACATAGTGTTTGCTTTTAGGAGACTTTGTATATTCTAATATGTTGCAACATTATTCATACCAGTGGACTGGATAAACATGCCTTTGTCCATTGCTTGAAGATAATAGGTTCAAATGGTGCCTAGCATGTGAAACAAAGGCATCAATCAGAGCTGTCAACTTTCAATTTTTAAAAAAAATAGGTTATGAAGCAGAACTGGGGTACAGCCAGGGCAGATGCAGAGAAGGAAAAATCTGACAGTCAAGGGAAGCAAATCAGCAGCAGAAATTAGATAGTTTTTGGTGATTTAGTGTGTGAGGGACATGACCGCCTTCCGTTATTTGCCTCTACAGATGAATGGATTTCGAATGCAGGTGGTACAATTCTGTTTTTCAATGGTATACACAATGGAAGAACATGGTTTTCCAGGTAACACCATTAAAATACTACTTGATGACAATTTTGTCCCCCAGTGCATTTTTCCCATGGAATTGTCTCACAGATTCAGATAAGAGCCATAAGGTTTGTGTGTGAGAAAACTCAGTCTAATGTTTTGTGTCCTGGTTGTGAGTGAATCCCTAACTTTTGTGTCGAATATGCAGAGAGAGCAGGAAGTGGTGTTGCTGGGTGCAGTTGTACTTCTCTCACTGTACTTTTATCGAAGTGTACTCTTCAGAAGACTATGGGCCTTTCCCCACTACACTGTTATAGTGCTATCATTCCACTTTCAGCATCCTATGGAATTCTGGGGTTTGTAGTTTACTGAGGCCAAAGAGCTCTCTGGTTGAGAATTTTAAAGGCTGCTCCCTAAACTACAAACCTTAGGATCCCATAGAATGTTAAAAGTGGAATCATAGCGCTATAACAGTCTAGTGTGGAAATGACCTAGTATATTGTAATCTGGAGGAATTCTGATTCAGCTTTTATTTAGAAATTCCTGGGAAAGTCTTTCTCTGCACAAACTAGATTGGGCTGACATAAAAGATTCCAGTAGGCCTTGTCTTTTTCACTTCATTGAGGATAGTACTGTTGAAATAAAACTGTACTCCATTTTGATCTCTTCACTACATTTTCCAGGGTCCCTGAAGAACGTTGATTATATACATGATGGAAAGAATTGGTAAGGACAGGGCTATGACCAGTGTGGATAGACTGAGCAGGAGTGTATTGGCTGGATTCAGTGGCAACCTGCACACTTACCATTTGAACAGACCCAAACTATGTAGACTTATCTGTATCTTTAGATTGTAATGGATAGGATCTCCTTACCATCTATCTCCATCCTAGAGTGAAGAGCTTTATTTCCTTCATATCTTTTTGCAAAACTACTGTGGAAAGAAGAAACAAGGCCATTAAATAATTCATTTAACCTAAAAGCGAATGGCTTCTCCCCTCCCCATGGATTAGAATTGCATTAGGAAAGAGCAGGGATGATGCTGTTGACCCTGGTTTCTCTGGCCATTCTGCACTCCACTGTTCTAGTGCTATTATTTCCACTTACAACATCCTGTGGAATCATGGTGTTTGTATTTTACTGAGGGCAAAGGGCTCTCTGGCTGAGAATTCTAAAGGACCCTCCCTAAACTGCAAACCCCAGGATTCTATAGGATGTTGAAAGTGGAATAATAGCATTGTAAGAGTGTAAAGAGGAAATGGTCTCTGTCACACCTATCTGTCCTCTCATGCAGCCCCACCATTAAAATGATAACTTCTGCAGTATGGAGTCCTCTCCACCAGTGTAGAATAAAACCTGGAAGTCTGATTTCCCAGATTCAAAATTGTGTTATGAGCTGAAGAAGTGTACAGTTAGCTTCCCACTGTACAAGTTCAGCTTATAGCATGTGGAGGTTTGTAGAGATAAATGATGAAACTGAAGCAAAGGGGACAGAGCTGAAATTCTCATCTCCTAAGCCTCTCTTATGTGCTTTTTTTTTGGTGTGTGTGTGAACGTGGGTGGATGTTTGATCATGGCTGAACAGAGTTGTTGAATCAGACCATGGTTCCATCTAGTGCTGTTGTGACCTCTCTGTCTCTGCAAAATTTCAGGGAGAGTATGAGAAAGTTAACTTTTCTGGATGATAGCTTCCAATAGCTGCCAGCTAGCATGGCCAAAAAGTATGTCAAAAAAGTATGTTAGTAGCTGTATACCCCTACACTTGATATGGCTCAGTTGACAAATTGATACAATGCTATGGCCGGAGGCTTTGCTGGATGAGAAGTAAGTTGTCTGGACATGTAAGCCAGGCCAAGGGACTCCTCACAAGCGTAGCCAGGTTGTAGGTAGGTTACCAGATGCTTTCAAGTGCTGATGAGCTTCCAGCTAGCCTCCGCTGAGACAATGCCCCTTTTTGCACCTTATCTGATCCCAGTGGCATCCTGTGAGGATTCCGGCAGTGGTTCTGCTGGGAGGGGAGCATAACAGGAGCACCCCCTCTGCCCCAGCTACCTCTGGGATTTAGGAAGCATGATGGCCCTGCATTTTCCTGCCTCATTGCAGGCGGGTACTGTCCCAGGCTACACTGAGGCAGAAAGTGCAGTCGTTGAGCCCAGACCCTCTGTGCACCACTTAAGTGCAGGATGGCAGTGTGATCATGGGTCATTGATGGTGAAAACCCGTCAATGATTTAATCTGTGATTGTGCCACCCGGGGATGGAAGGAGGACAGGATAGTGATGACAATAACAATAATAATAATGATGGTGATGTTTATAATGCCCTTTACACCAAAGGGTGGAACATCAACATACATAATCAGGGGCAAAGACAATAAAACAAAACTTCACAACAATACATGGCATGAAATCCCCAGCACCCCACCAGCTGCTACCCATCTCAGCACCTTAAACACAACTCAGTGACTTAAGATGGTGAGTTAAAGAGGAAGGTCTTTAACAGTTTACAAAAATGGGTGAGATTCTCCTCAGCTGGAGGTCCAAAGAAAGACCTTTCCACAAATGCAGAGCTAGATCTTGAAAGGCTTGCAGCCTTGACAGAGTTGTACGCTTCGGTGGAACAGACAATAATCTTTTGCCTGAAGATCTCAAGTTCCTGAACGGAACATACAACACAAACTGAGAGGCAAGGTAGTGAGGGAGGTTAGAATGCAAAGCTTTAAATACCAGGACCAAAAGTTTGAAATAGTCTGTGGCCCGAACTGGTAGCCAGTGAAGGAATCTGCGGGAAGAAGAAATAGTTAATATTTTGGCAGATTTAAAACAATCTAGACCGCATTGTTCTGAATTAAAACTAGAGGAAGAAGGGAGCAGGAAGGCAAACCTGCTTTTTTGTTTTATGAAAGGGTTCCTGGAATGGAACCCCTGCATATATGGAGGGCATACTATATTTTACTTTAACTGTTCTGGCTTCATCCCATGGCATCCTGGGGTTTGCAGTCCCAGTGAGGCACAAGAGCTCTGCAGCTGAGAATTCTCAATGTCTATCTCTAAACTGCAAATCCCAGGATTCCACAGGATGTTGCCATGGCAGTTAAAGTGAAATTATAGTGCTATAACTATATAGTGTGAAAGGGCCCCAGGTTTTGACTGCAGTGTCCTTTCTAAACTTGTTAAAAGGCCTAAGCAAATAGAAATACCTTTGCCTAGTGTTTAAAAGAGACTAATGTCAGCACCGGGTGCAAGTGAAGTTCTGTTTGTGTCAATGGCTAAGGGGATGTAACCCTGGATGACCTAGAGTGTATTCATGGGTGCAATTAATTTAAACATTTATTTAAATCATAGTAGAAAAGCATAGGATCAGGTCTTTGAGATTTAAGACATGATATACAAGAAATCAGAAAAAATCAGAGAAAATGCAATGCAGTGCTTAGAATGTGTAGATGATCTTAGAGAGAAGGCTTTCAGTACTACCATCATGAAAAGCAAGTTTGGTGATGACATGGGACAGGGCTTGCTTGGTGATTGCTCCCAAACTGTAGAGTTCCCTCCCACTGGAGGCTAGGTTGGTCCTGTCTTTTTTATTACTAGAATTTTACGTGCTTAAAATCTCCTTTGGAGGTTTTTAAGCAGAGGCTGGATGCCATCTGTTGGGAATGTTTTGATGTGTGTTTCTGCATGGTAGGGGGCTGGACAGGATGACCCTTGTGGTCTCTTCCAGCTCTATGATTCTATGATTCTACTTTGTTTTAATCTAGGTTGCAAGATGCCTTGTGCTAGGAAAAAGGCTGGATGCTATTAATTAATTACATAAATATAGAATTTGATTTAAAGAGTCAGATTAAGCTGGCTGTTACTTACTAGATTCACAACAGACAAAACTAGTTAAGGTGGTTGTTGCTGTGTGCCTTAAAGTAGTTTCAAGTATTACCTATCATGGGTTTTCCCGGCAAGATTTGTTCAAAGGGGATTTTGTTGTGGCCCTCCTCTGAGGCCAAGAGAGTGTGAGCCACCCAAGACCACCCAATGGGCCTTCATGGCCAAGCAGGAACTGTCATCACAGTCCCATCCTTTTCCTGTCCCTGTGGCAGGACAATAACGTTCTGTGAAAAGGGTCAATAAGACCCTTTTTGCACCTTACCTTTTAACACTGCTGGGTTGGGGTCCTCGCATGAGAAGCCTGGGCAGGAAGGCTCTCGCAAGCCTCCTGTTTCAGTTCTGCAGCTCCTTCCTGCTCGCGCAAGAGCCCCACCCACGCCCCGCCTCTTCCTTCCACAGTGCAGCCTGGGAGTTGGAGGCCCGGCTCCCGAGGCTCCACATGGCAGGTGAGTGTGGCCCAGACCCATGAGCAAGTGCAGGTCATTTTCGGCTAAACGCTGAAAATAAAAAAAAATGCATGTTCACTGTGCGTGAGGGCCTTGAGTGTCGCGTAAATGGGAGTGCGTCATGCAGACTGCTCCTCACATTTACATGACGCTCAAGGGGCCCTTTTGCTTGCAAACTGCCGTGCGAAAAGGGCCTAAGTCTCCCATGTTCACATTCTGTTCCTGTTGCCTCTCACCTCTGGAGTGTCTTCCTTTATCCCATGTCTGCTTGATAGCACAGAACTATCAAATCAACCATTAATTCTTTTTCACCTACATGCTAAGGGCATCAGTCCATCCCAGACTCCATCGTCCATGTTGCTGGAGAATCCTTAACATATTCATCCTCCAGGCAGAAAAAGAGTACTTAAACCTATATTTTCACTAACTCAGACATAGAACATCAGCTGCTGAATGTCATTCTGAATCCCAATTTGTACCATCCTTAGACTCAAGTCTAAGTCACATAGCTATTTCTTCGCTACACTGCTGGAGTGATAAATACTGCCCATTCCCTGAAATCTTGCAATCAACCTTTCCTTTCTTTCCTTCAGTTAACTCTTGTGTGAGTGTGTGAATGTCTGAATCTAGTGTGTGTGATTGATTGAATTCCCTAATAAAACACATTGAATTTTCTGTTGAATCACTCTCTGGTTCTTCCTGCAAGTTCCTCATAAACATTGATGGAAAGATCTTCCTAGGTTACCCCATCTCTTGCACATCTCCTAATTAATTCCCCATCTTTTTGCTTTAGGCACAAGTACTGCTGGAGGACCTCAAGGTCCTCCACATTTTGGGGTAGCAAGTTAATTTTCTGGAGATGTTTCCTATCTCCACCACCTGTGACCCCTTAATTAAAGATGGGAGGTAAGGTTCTTCTTGTGTGTGAAAGATGTTTATTACCATTTAGCTACAGTCATTCCCTTAGATAGTATAATCAATTTGAAATGAAAAGACCTTCCTTCCTTGTCTCAGACTTTCAACCCTGGATCTGTGCACAGCCTCTTGATTCAGAGATTGTTCACAGGTCTTTTAGTTACAACAGTCTGAGGAGAAACTGCAGAGGTCAAGTTGTTCAATTTGACATGCCCCTCCTCTCTCTGCCTCTATCCTTGAGCTTAGTTTGAAGTTTTGTAACTCTTATCCTAAACTTCTCACGCTGGGTTGGGGTGGCTTTGTTGTCTTCAGGACATCCTATCAGGCTCTCTACTTTCTGAGGCAAAGAATAGGGGTTTAGTCATGCTAACCAAACCTCCCATTTTGAACAGTGTGATGGTTATGAATAGCCTTGACATTAACCAGTATTAAATTCTCAAAGAAAAAAAAATGCCAGTGTTACATAGCATAGATCAACAAAAGAACAAAAAAATGGAAACACAGTTGCAAGCTTATCCAAGTTTTATTTATTTCTTGGGCAGGGAAAAATATTGTAACATTTAGAGATCATTTATAACATGTTAACAAGCAACATAGTGCCTATAGTATGTTGCTCAGGGTGGAATGAGGTTACATTTCAAAAGAAACTTAACAAGTGTGAATGAAGTTACTTTATTGTTAAAGTTTCAATGCCATTCTCATATGAATCCTGAAGTATATTTTGAAACAAAACAACAACAGAAACACAGCAACTAATATAAGGGTTTACTTTTTCTAACTTGGTAACAAGAGATGGTAACTATTTACTTTTAAAAAAACTATAGTCAGTGGACTGAACTGATTTTTAAAAAGAACTTTTTAAGTGCTAATAATTATTAAATCACAAAACTATAGAGTTAGAAGGGACTGCAAGGATAATCCAGTCCAATTCCTTGTCATGCAGGAATACACAACCAAGGCCATTTCTGCACAACACTCTTATAGCATGATGATTCCACTTTCAACCTCCTATGGA
This sequence comes from Ctenosaura bakeri, assembly GCA_948474755.1. Taxonomy (NCBI): domain Eukaryota; kingdom Metazoa; phylum Chordata; class Lepidosauria; order Squamata; family Iguanidae; genus Ctenosaura; species Ctenosaura bakeri. The sequence goes on along the minus strand of CAOLHI010000074.1, from coordinate 855,246 downwards.
ATCCTGGGATTTGCAGTTCCAGGAGGGGCCATCCGGCCCCTCCCGGAACTGCAAATCCCAGGTCCATAGGAGGTTGAAAGTGGAATCATCACACTATAAGAGTGTCGTGAGGAAATATTCTCAAGCACATCTGAAAATGGCCATCCTCAGTTAAAAGACCTTCAAAGAAGAAAAACTAACTACGCTTATAGGCAGTCTGTTCCATAGTCTAACACCTCTTATATTGAAGGTATTCCTCTGAATATTTAGAAGGCACTTCTTTTCTTGTAATCTGAATCTGCTGGTTCCTGTTCTGCTCTCTGGAGCAGCAGTAAACAAGCTGGCTCCATCTCCTACATGACATTCCTTCAGGTATTTACCAGTCTTCTCTTCTCCAAGTTAAATATACCCAGCTCCCAAATCTGTTTCTCATAGGGTTTGGTTCATAGACTTTTGACCATTCTATAGAAGTATTACATACTTTTCAGTTTTTTTCTGAAGAGCAACTTAATTAGATACGAGGGCCCTACTCCTACAGTGAAAAAGTGTTTTGTTCTTCCACTTGCTAGCATGCACTGGCATTATGGTAATTTGCAATGTGCACTGGCAACCAAACTTATTATGTGCTCAAGAGAAAGTGTATGGGGTTTAAAGTGAAAAGAGGACAGTGAAATGCCTACTGACACACCAACTCCACTTCCACACTTGGGCCATTTCCACCCTACACTGTTAATAGTGCTATTATTCCACTTTCAACATCCTATGGAATTCTGGGCTTTGTAGTTTACTAAGGCCAATGAGTTCTCTGGCTGAGAATTCTAAATGCCCCTACCTAAACGGCAAGCCCCAGGATTCCATAAGATGTTGAAAGTGGAATTACAGACTATAAGAGTGTACTACGGAAATGGCCTTGGTTGGCATTCTATTAGTGACATACATAAGCGTAAGCCCACTTTTTATCTATGTATGCATTTTTAAAAATTCTATTGGTGCTTAGTATTCTCTTCTACTTTCTGCAATTACCAAAAAAAAGTTGGGGAGACTTAAAGTTTTGCTGTGCTAGCCACTCTAAAGGGCCATTCTATGGCTGGTCAGGAGTGCTGGTGGGTATCTTAGAAGCATCTGGCTATGCCCTGTAGGCAGATGCAGACCAATGATATAATCTGCCTAGATGTAAAATTTACAGTGTTATGTTTTATTGCCCTTGTTTTTGACTCTATGTGTTGATGTTCCACCCTAGGTTGAAAAGGGCATTATAAATAAACATTATTATTACCATTATCCTGGTGGATCTCAGTATATGTTATTGATCTGGCAAAGCCAGATGCTATTCTAATCCCATCGTGTCCACTGGCCATAGAATGGTCCCTTATGAGCCTATTGCAGAAAAACTATGAATCTTAGGCATGGTAACTTGGGAGCCATAGCAGATCTTTTACACTGTGGTGGGCAGAGCAGGATCTCAGTCTATGGATGTTTAGCATGAATGTACGAAAGGGGGTTCGAACTACATTACTCTGCTTAGAATTCTTCTATGCAGCAAAGAACTCTGAATTATAAAGGGATTCTGAATTAATCAGGTAGTACTCCCATTTGTTTCTATAGGGCACATGCAAACAAAATTTCTACTGTTAGTAGCTATACATCCCCACTCTTTGATATGGTTTAATTGGCAAAATATGATTTAATTAGCAAGATATATTAATTGGCTTTGATATGAAATGTACCCTGATATGACTGGGAGGCCAAGCTGGACAAGGGGAAGACACTGGCTAGACACGTGCACTGCAAAGGAGGTCAGAGATCCCCTCTAAGCAGCCAGGTCATTGTCAGGAAATCACCAAGTGGTTGCAGTGGTGATAGAGCTGTTACAGCTTAGCTTAAGTCTATCAGACAATAGTGACTGATTGTTTCAACCCTTCTTCCCACCAACCTGGAAATTTCCCCATTGTCCACAAGCCTGTCCAACTATTACAGAGCTATCATGATGTCTATTAAGTCTCTGACACCTAACAGTAAAACTATCAACCCATTCGAAACCCCCATCGTATCTGTTGCAAACTCCTTTGTTTACTTGACCACAGATCCATTTGAATCCATGCCCTCCAGGTAGAAATTGGGTTTAAAAATCCTCAGTTTTGAAAAGACGCAATACATCAGATGCTGAATATCACTCTGTCACCCTGAATTCTGATTTGTACTACCCTTAGTGCAAGTTTAAGTTACATTGCTACTTCTTCGCTGCTCTTTTGGATTAGTAATTATTGCCCACTGCCTTAAGTCTCTCTATCAACCTTTCCTCCTTTTCCTTCAGCTAGCTCCTGTGTGAGTGAGTGAGTGACTGTTTGAATCTTGTGTGTGTATGCATGATTGAATTCCTCTCAATAAACATTTTAGTTTACTTTTCATCTCTAGCTGGTTTTCCTGCAAGACTCCATAAACATTGGTGGAAAGATCTCACTAGGTTACCTTGTCTCTCATTCTCCTCCTAATTAGAGCTAATTATTTCCCCATTTTTTTTCATGAAGGTGCAGGTACTGCTGGAGGACCTCTAGAGTCCCCCACTTTTTGAGATAACACTGCTTCCTAGTAGCTGCTGCACTGGATACAGCCAAAGGAACCAGCATTCCAGCATAACCATAGGTTTGGAGCAAGTGTCTCTATGGCCATTTCTATCCCATGTGAATTGTCCATACATTGACTAAAGACATTTACTTTGTGTATATGTCTGTGTGTCTGCATCTTTAAGTCACTTGTAGACTCATGGCAACTCCATGAATTCCATAGTGTTTTCTCAGCAATCAGCATTCAGAGATGGTTTGCCAGTTCCTTTCTCTGCAATACAGCACAGAGCACCTGGTCTTCCTTGGTGATCTCCCATCCGAGTACTAACCAGAACTAACTCTGCTTGGCTTTCAAGATCAGACAGGATGTGGTGCCTTTAGGGTATTTGGGCAGGCTACTTTGTATGTATACTGCACATTCACATATGGATTGTGAATACTCCAACCAGATAAAAGAAATGATTGTTGCAATGTGAGAAAATATCTTTCCAATTTGCTTTTCAAAAGCTCTGAATTACAACTTTAATTTAAAAAGCTTTTCCATGTATTTATACAGAAATGTGCTGTATACCTTGTGTGCGCACTGCACATTTTTTTGTATAAATATATGGGAAACCTTTCTAAGTTAAGGCTGTAGTTCAATACTACTAAAAAGCAACTTGGAAGGATAATCTCTGACAGTGTAACAAACATTTCTTTTATTTGATTGGAATACCCACAATTCATGTGTGCATGTGTGTCTGTTGGTGTGCACACACAACATATGAAAGCTTGCAGTTCTTGTACAGTTCTGTCCAATCCCTTTTCCTGAGGCTCTGCCAAGGATCTTTTGGAGAGTCATTGACCCTTGTACATTTATAAAATTTCCCCATGCCTGTCAGTGAACACTGGAGACATTGGATAAACAGAAAGGAACCTTCCCAGCACAGACACAACAGCAAAGGTCAAACCTCAGCATCTCCATCACGGGAAAATCTTCCCAGTCAGTTTTGCTATTCATCAGTTTTAACACTGCCCCCAAATCTGATAAAGAACCGGTGGTTAAGAATGTCAGGTAATGAACAGAAAAAAAGAGCTAAATATATGCTTTGATAGCAAATGATCAAAGGGAGGTTAAAACCAGATCATCTGCAGTCCATATTGGCAGTATTAAAACTATTTTGTGTAAGTGGCTTTGAAATGATGAGTAATAGCCATCACTTCTAATTTCTTTGATCAAGTTACTCTCTAAGGATGGAAAGAATATTCCAAATATATGTTTCTTGAGCGTCATGAAACCCCAGTGAGAAGAATCCTGAAGAGAGTCTTCACAGTTTGATACTTACCTGTGCAAAATTTGCACATGATAGTTTTTCAGATTTTGCAAAATCTCATTTAAATTTGGTACAGAATAGGTCTGAACTGCAAATAGTTTGAAAACGGTGCAGTTTCTGGAGGTTTTCTTGCAGCAGGAAGAAAACTACAAAAATTACTCATTGCTTCCATCAAGAACAAAATTAGTGAAGAATTACCTCCCCATTACTCTTTGTTCTCACAATAACAACATTTTATACAGTGTTATTTGAGGCACAAGAGGGATTACTGTGACTGAAGTACAGGAAGGGTTCCTTTGGGGCACCAGTGGTTTGTGGTCTAAGTGGGGATGGGGTACTTCAAGAAGAGGTGCCCCATCCCTCCCAGACCACAGATTGGGAGTGCTTCAAGGGTATTTGGGAGTTGCCTGAGCTTTGGGTTTCATACTAGGCTGGTGCTGAAGTTTAGTAGATGTAACTACACCTAATATGATAGTCACAAGTTTGTATCTCATCCTGCTAGGTTCTCTGTACTTCTGGCCATTGAGAATGTAACATCAGTGAAATCAAGAAAGTTCCAGGTTCTGGATGGAAGATTTCTGAAAACTTCACTCTTGAGTTTTCTAAAGGTTGAGTATGCCAATTTTGAGATAAGGTTGGTGGCAATAACACAGTGATAATTTCTTTAAAAAACACACAAAAAATAAATATTTATATATGTACTCAAATAGGTATTTTTAACAAAACACATTTCTATTTTTTTTTAACTCTCACAGTATGCATTTGTAATAGCATACTGTCACATATTTTTTTGCCACATTTTTTGATCCAAGAATTTTGGAGGCATGAAATCCACACGACAGCTGCATTCTGACCTATACACAGTCCGGGACACAGAAAATAGGTCAGTTTGTATTAGAATTAACAAAGAATTAATCCCTTTCCAGGCATTCAACATTAAGGTTAAACAAATACATGAGGAAGGGAGCACACTAGCCTTACCCTCCTCATTATTGCATTGCTAATGTGAAAAGCAATGGGTCTGAAGAAGAGAACCTTTTTTGTTCTTTAAACATACAGAATGTCTCCACGTGAGCCAGATCCCTGGTAAATCTAAGCTTTGGTTCAAATGAAGAACTTCCACATACAGAAAAGGGTCTCGACTTCAGAACTGTTGCTTTTCACCTAAGTGAAGTGATGACAGAGCAGGTGGGGCTACCATGTTCCCTTCCTCACAAATTTATTGGACCCTGTTGTTGAATGCCTGAACAGGGCAAAAATTCCTCAAGCATCTCTAATATTTATGTCTGTAGTATATTTTTAAAATTGGTCATCTTATTGTTGCTAGGACAGAGTACAGAATTGCAAACTAAATGCATCACTCTCTGTGCTTCCAATATTTTTAATGTATGGATGATGACAAAGAAATTGTCTAGCAAACATGGTCTGCTATCTCTTTCTGTGTGTGTGTGTGTGTGTTTGTGTGTCTTTGTGAGTATATGTATTGAAACTGATAGGTCAGAGCTGCAGAATTAAATCCCTGAAAGCTTCAGTTTGGAGCAAGCTCTTGAAAGGTAGCCCCTAAAATGTATAAATTGTGAAGCAATCAAGGGTGGGCATATTTCTTTGTGTCTGATAGTGTTTTCTCCCTGAAGATATTTTCTTTGTGCTAATCTGCAGAGATAACTCTCTCGAGAACGCTTCAGACTCCCACGCTTCTTAAGAGATTTTATCAGACCATTGAGAAAATATATAACATTGGAGAGCAACTAAAGCATGGGGCTGTTTGCATTACCCTAGCTCATGTGACTAAAGTTTTATGAGGATGGGAGAGGAGCTTTCCTAAAATGTCTAGAGCTATTATTAACCACTGCTCTGATCTGCAGCCGTTTGATCTCAGGGTCTTATCTTTAGATGTAATATGCAGCTGCAAAAGAGTATCCCACATATACTTAGGAAATTGTCAAAATAGGAAAATCACTTACAAAAGAAAAAGTGAACTAAAAAATAATCTGCCTGCACAGAAACTACAAAAACTGATGGGACAACATATTTAAATATTACAACACATGACAGAGTCTCATCTGAATGTCTGTAGAGTCTTCATCTTCTGTTTCATCTTAGAATACCACGCAGCAAGCACGATGTAACAGCATGTCAGTTTTCCATCTGCACTTTTGGTTACATTTTGCCTAACAAAAAGATCCAGGGATCTTTCACCATACTCTATAGTAGTAGCATTATGATTTCACTTTAAATATCCTGTGGAATGCTGGAGTCTGAAAATTCCAAGAATCTCTCCCTAAACTGCAAATCCCAGGATTCTATAAGATATAGCCAGGGACCCTGGAACTGTTTTTGAAGTACAGGGTGGTTCAAGGCTGGCAGGTGGGTCACTGTGAATTTTATATATTTTCACATAAGTTTTACAAAATAGTAAAAACACAGTGTACAGTGAATAATAATAATAGTAATAATAATACATCAACTAAAGCAGTTAACAGTGTGAATAGGTTCAAGATGATGATAAAATAATAAATGCCATAAAACAAAGTTATTTAAACCAACAAATTAATATTTCAAGGAAAAGGGAAAATAGCTAAGAGTATATTAAGAAAATATGAAGATGGTTATAAACCAAGGCACTTCATAGCAGTGGTTTGTCAGGGGCTCATCTACGCAGGAGTCTTGGTGGTCCTGATAATTGGTCAATGCTCATTTCATGGCTGCTCAATCCTGGCCCCCAGCCAAGCATGGAGAGGTCTTCAGCCCCCTCCATCCATTCTGGTGGTCATTTGTTTGATTGAAGATCCTGTAAAAAAAACCCAGCTCTTTGGAGGTTAAAGTCAGGCTGTTACACAGCCTCCAGCATACACATAGTTGGTTTTGATCTGGATGTCCCTGACAGCTCTGATGCTGATGTTCCTGGTTGATAAATATCCAGACAACTCTAGTAAGAGAGAAGGGGAGACAGCATCTGCTCTCAAATGGGTTAGAATAATGATATAATCATGTGAGTTAGTGTTGTATGGTGGTTTGAGTGTTGGACTAGGACTTTTGAAACCAGGGTTCAAATCCCTTCTTGGACACAGAAACCCACTGGGTGATCCTCAGTGAGCCACACTCTCTCAGCCTCAGAAGAGGCAACAGCAAAGCACCTCTGAACAAACGTTGCCAAGAAAACTCCATGATACATTTGCCCTAGGGTTGCCATGAGTTAAAAATCATTTCAAGAAAGCACCACCACCACCACCACCAGCACAACAATAGAATTTGTAACTATGTAGATAAAAGCCATTAGAATTATAATTTTTGCCACAATGGGTTGCAATTATTGGACAATTATTATCTTCCATGGATGCCTGATATGTTTGGGAGCCCAGGTGGTCAGGTGGTGAGGAGAGGAACCTCCAAAGAGATATAGATTATCTGTCAGTCAGATCATCTGTCAGTTATCCCTCAGTCAACTCTTAGTGCATGTTGTTAAGCTGAACATGAAAATGCATTTTTAAAAGTTGGAGCCATCTTCTCTTTCTCTCTCTCTGTCTCTCTCTGGCCCGTTCCGCATGAGGGGGCTGCACCACTGTAGGGCTAGGATTGCAGCAGTCAGCTGGTCATGCTTCTGCACGATGTCATCCCAGCCTGCCACCATCTTGCCCCCAAGCAGCGCTTGCGGTATTTGCAAAATGAAAAAAAATCCATTTTACACCTACCGTCCCATGGCACTGCCATCCTTCCTAGCCATGCAGAGAGGCGGAAGTGCATCGGCTGCTCTGCAGAAGGGAAGAGGTAGGGCCAGCACACTCCTCTCTGCAGCAACACGGCAAGGTGTGGAGGGGAGGGTTCCCATCTTGCTCCCCTCCTGCTGCAAGGACTTGCTGGAGCCCTGTTGTGTGGAAATGGACTCTCTCTCTCTCTCTCTCTTTCTGATGCTGCTAGGTATAGCAATGCCAGTGTGCTAATCTACAGATGTTAACTTTATGTTCTTCTATGTGTTAAGTATGGAGTTGCCTGCCAGGAAAAAAAAAAAGCAAAGGATATCAAGATACAATTCCTTATGAATATATAGTACCCCTTAGTGTAGATTGTTGAATTGAATATGAAAAAATCCGATGGCAATGTAAAAGTTTGATGCCTTACATGAAATGTAAAATAGGACATAAGTAATGTGTCTAGATGATGCAAAATCTGTGCTTCTCACTAGAGGGAGTGCATATTTGTATATCTCCTACCGTGGCTGTAATAAAAAAAACCCTAAAGGTAATCAAAAACCTGCTTGTTTTTCCATATTAGAAATCCTGAGATCCCTTGACTTAAGAGTGCTTAAGTGAAGTGCTGATGTTAACTCTGCCTGTCTGGACTATACTGTTGGTCAAGAGTTGGATGCTCAGGTGACCAGATGGTGATAAAAGGGACCTCCAAAGATTATCTGACAAATGGCAAAGAGCCCACAGTCTAAAGGGGTGGGTAACAATGCTTGTTTCACATGGGAGTAGCTGTGGTAGTCAAAGTGGAATATAGCACCCCTGGAGATCTATGAAACTTGCAGACATCTTTATGACTCTTTGATTGGCCTAATAAAAATGCATTTAAAAATGTTGGAGCCATGCTGTGCCTATCTAGTCTAATGTTCTGTAAATGCAGAAGCCAACCCATGCCAATGGGAAATTTGTCAGCAGGACGTGAGTGCAACTGCACTGTTCACCTTGCCTTTCTTAGCAACTTACGTGCAAAGGTATATTGCATCTGCCTCTGACACTGGAGATGCTCTATTGCCAGACTGACTTGTAGCCAGCGATGGGCTTAACTCTATGGATTTATGTAAGCTGTCCCCTGGAAGCTGTCCACTACATCCTGTGACAGTGAATTTCACAATTTAACTATGCCTTGTGTGAAGAAATATTTTCTTTTAGCTGTCCTGAATCTCCCACCATTTATCTTTGGCAAATGACTCCAGAGGGAGAAGAAGCTCTTCCTTCCCTCCTTCCTCCTGATCATGCTGATTTTTTACATCTCTATATTGTTTCCCTTACTTATCTGTCTTTTTGTCTCCCAAGCTAAGCAGCCCTGAACATACCTTTTTCTCATAGGGGAGTTGTTCCAGTCCCCTGATCATTTTGCTGCATCTTTTTCAACTATCTGTTATTCTGAGTCTGGATTTTTTCTTATCTATACCTCCACTGTTTAAATATTTCAGTTATGGTGTGTGCCTGCTTCAGAGACATTCACTCCAATCTAGGCCCCTTATGTACTGTGATGTGCCTGCGGAACTTCAGACGGCAGAAGCAGCTTCACAGAACTTCATGAGCATATGGAGTTGCCTTATGTCTCCATTCAACTCAGGAAAGTCTTGCAGGCAAAGGAGTATTGTGTGTACATTTGAGTTCCAAGTAAGCCATCATTAAATGATGGGAGTCAAATACAGATATCTGAAAAGAAGGCTTATCTGAGATTTCAAAATAACAGTATATCCCTTTTCTAAGTGGACAGTTTAAAAAAAATGAAAAACAAGTGTCAGGGAAAGGAAAATATGTTTCAACATGCAAAACATAGGAATTGTCCAAGTTGTAGTTTTATTTATGCTGCAGTTAAACTACAGTGACAAATTGGTCTGTACACACGAGGTAGGCTGATAGTAGGTTTGTATCACAGATACACTCTAGGAGTGCCAGCTCTTCTAGCTGTGGTGAAAGCAAGGAATTATTGGGATATGAAAGACATTCAAAATTTTTATTGTTCTTAGCAAAGAGGTTGTTTCAGCATGTTGAGACAACCTGCCAATCACAGGTCTTCTCAAGAGATCTTGCCAACAGTATAAGATAAGGAGCTGTCTGCTTCTCATCCAGTTTTTTTCAGATTTATTTTTTTTTAAAAAAAGTCTATGTGCAAAGCTATTTTGTTTTTTTCTTTAAGAAGCAAAACATCTCCCCAATGTGCAGGAGATCACCCGCACTCCAGATAACTTCTTCTATATCTTTTCTGTTGCTGACCATTGAGAACAGTCCTGTTTCCTCCGGAGGTGGTCAGAGTTCCCCTGTCTGAGACCACTCAGCACAAGGCAGCCAAAGATACACCTCTGTCCCCCTGACTCCAATTCTCTCTGCAATTCATTCTTCCATCTCTCTGCATTCCCCCTGCCACCTCACCCCCCCCCTTACATTTGAGGAAAAGTTGGTGGTGGGACTGCCACCCATGGTGTAGCACTCCCTTTGCAATGTGACACTAAACCATTCATTCTCTTAAGGAAGAGAAAGCTGTCTTGTTTGTTTTCTTAAATATATTTTGTATTTTTTTCTATAAAAAAAGACAGAAAAACCAAAACTGTTAATGTATGGAAGGTTTTTAATTTATAGGCCCCCTGCCTCCTCTATTGTGCAATGTTCATATATCCTGGTAGGCAAAGTTGGGGAGCGAGGTTTGTTTGGGGTGAGTTAAGCATTTATTCTGCTTGGTCCATTATCCTTCCCTCTCATGTATTATCCTCCTACCCTACTGGCTTAAGATTTCCCTCCCCATGCTTGTGTTTGAAGACTTGTATGGTGCGTGTTTAGAAAATAAAAAGTATTTTTGTGGGGCAGAGAGACAAGAATGTGTTCACCACCTTTAGTACTTTATATATTCTGCCTAGTTGGAATTCTGTTTTTTTAGGAGCCAGTGGGCTAGGAGACAGAACCTCTGTCTGGGGGTGGGGGAGGAAATCACCCCTCTTTCTGAGGGTTCCTGAGCCCCTTTGTTTGCAGTCTCTCTCTTTTGCCCCCAACTGTAGGACAGGAAAGAATGTTGTGTTTGTTGTAACTGTTATCATACTTAAAACTGTGCAGCATTCTTGCAAAGTTGCATCTATACACACACATACATACAAGGATGTCTGTGCTTGCACACACTAAAATTTACTCAAAAAGAAAAAAGTTAAAGAGATGTGTAGTTCTCAACAAAAGAAGAAGAAGGAGAAGCAGCAGCAGCAGCAGCAGCAAAGCACCCCCATATACAGGAAACACAGAAAGACTGGATATTTGATGAGATAATACTTCATTCATGAAAAAGATCTAAGAAAAGATGATTGATTTAAAAATGTTCATAGTTTGCACTATTAACAGCAGCAGCTATGTAACTGTACTATGGAACAAATGTACACTTTGTGCAAAAACCAATTTCACAAACAGCAGAACTCTCACCAAAAATATCTCCCCGATGTGGTTTCTTGTGCTCAAGGGGTGAAAGTGAGATGAGTTTTCTGTGAAATAAGTTAGCCCTGTTTTCCTAACCCATGGCCCTCCAGATATAGTAGACTTCAACCATGTGTCCTATTTCCATTTGTTCCTTTCAGATAAGTGTAGGAGGTGGTGTGTGTGTGTGTGTGTGTGTACATGGAATTGGCTGAGGAACCTTTCCATTTTGCTTTCCATTACTGGACTAACAACACTGGACACAGCCTACTGGAGGAAAAACATTGAATACATCCTATACCTGCTTTTGTATAACGTTAAATATATCCAAGAACAGATCTTCTGAAGATCTTTCCTTTCTTCTCAGTCTTAAATTTGAAAGGATGTCTCTGTGAGATAACCTTTTTGATCAACATAGTGTATTTATACACATGGGAATTAACCTAAAACTTCATGCTCACTTCCCCTCTCCAGTTCCCTACCAGCTAACTGTCAATCTAGCTCTCATTATGTGGAACTTTATATCCCAGCCAAAACAGCAGTTTGCTCTCTATTTTATATTGCCTGACTTTCTTCCTTATGGACATCAATGCACACAGCACAGTCACCAAAGAGAAACATACGTGATCTTGGCAAATGTTCAAAATTCAGCTTTGAATGAACCTCATAGATAGATTGACTGAGCACACATTTTAATTTAACAGTACATTGGTTCCCAATTGCTCCTTGCAAGGAAAGATTTACAGTGCCAGTTTCTTCTCATGCAACATCTTAAGTCTTTAACTTATTCCAGACTTCCACAATGCAGAGGATGTCCCTTGAAAACATAATGAAGAGATCATACTGAAAAGACTCCTTGAATGTTGCAGGTTTTATAAAACTACAGCCCTGTTTCAGAGAATGATAAAATTCTCTTAATCTTTCTTCACAATAAAAAATACAGAGGAGATACTGAGCTGGAAACGAGCCTAAGAAGCTGAGGCAAACACTGACAACAAGATATGCAGTTCAAAAAAATAATAAAATAAAAACACCCAGTCTAAATTGTACCCATCTAAGGCCCTTTCCACACGGGGGTTTAAAAACGGTGTAGAGCGACTTCTGACGAGGTTGTCTACACCGTAAAGTGGATTGGGGTAGACTACTTTTGCGTAGTTCCACACCCCAATCCGCGCTAGGGCAACTGGAAGTGGCGGTGCCGCGTGCTTTTTAAAAACCACGATCGTGCAGCCGCATGCAGCCCCGTCACAGCGCCCAGTGTGAATTTGCAGGCGCGCGCAAGGGCATGCCTGCAGATCTGCTGGGGGTGGGCTTTCTGGCTGGCGAGCTTCTCCGGTTGGTGGAGAGCCTCCGCCATTTTGGGCCCCGCAGGATGCCATAGGATGCCGAGGAGTGTGGAGCAGCGAAAACGCGCTGCTCCACACGGCAACGGACTGAGGTAAGCTCCGTTTCAGGACGTCTCAGGACGTTTTTTCTTTCACGTGGGGAAAGGGCCTAAGTGTTCATATAGGATGGGGGACACGTGGCTGGATAGCAGTACATGTGAAAGGGATCTAGGAGTCTTCATAGACCACAAGCTGAACATGAGTCAGCAGTGTGATGCGGCAGCCAAGAAAGCCAATGCAATTCTCGGCTGCATCAATAGGAGTATGGTGTCTAGATCGAGGGAGGTACTGGTACCACTCTACTCTGCTTTGGTTAGACCCATCTTGAATACTGTGTCCAGTTCTGGGCACCCCAATTCAAGAAGGATATTGACAAGCTGGAGCAAGTCCAGAGGAGGGCGACCAAAATGGTGAGAGGCCTGGAAGCCATGCCCTATGAGGATAGACTTAGAGAGCTGGGTATGTTTAGTCTGCAGAAGAGGAGGTTAAGAGGGGACATGATAGTCATGTTTAAATATTTGAAGGGATGCCACGTAGAGGAGGGAGAGGGCTTGTTTTCTGCTGCTCCAGAGACCAGGACAAGGAGCAATGGATTCAAGCTGCAGGAAAGGAGATTCCACCTGAACCTCAGGAAGAACTTCCTGACAGTCAGGGCTGTCCGGCAGTGGAATCTGTTGCCTCGGAGTGTAGTAGAGTCTCCTTCCTTGGAGGTTTTTAAGCAGAGGCTGGATGGCCATCTGTCGGGATTGATTTGAGGGTGTTCCTGCATGGCAGGGGGTTGGACTGGATGGCCTGTGTGGTCTCTTCCAACTCTGAATTTCTATGATCTTTCCAACTCAAATCTGAAATTATCTATCTTCCAACAAAAGAAGATCAGGAAATCCATCAGAGAATGGCCACTATAACCCCAGTTTTCAGAGAGGAATCCAACAGGATTTTGGAAAGTACAGATTGGTAAGTATAAATTCTGTTCTGGGTAAATTACTGAAAAGCATTACTTAAGATAAAAACATGAAACATACAAAAGGACAAATTTCACTGAAAAAGAATCAATATGGCTCCTGCAAAGGTTACTCTTCCTGTCTCACTAATCTTTTATAGTACTTTGAGAGTTCCAATAAGTGATCTGGTAGATATCATTTACTTGGACTTCCTAAATCCTTTAGACAAAGTCTCTCACCTTTGACAAAATCATTTAAACTTTCTAGTTAAAGAATAGAAAGCATAAATTTTAAATAAATGGTCATTTCTTGCAGTTGAGGAGTGTAACCACTGGAGTGCTATCTAATTGTTTATAAATGATTCAGAGTTTGGGGTGAATGGTGAATTGGTCAGGATTGCTCTCAATACCAAGATATTTGTGGTGGTTAAAGAGTAAACATTACAAAGTGCTCCAAAGTGATCTCTACAAATGGAAAGGGATTGAATCATTGAGCTGGTGGTGACTGGCTAAGAACATGATATTATATTATAAGGATTGTGATGGATTGCCTGGTAACATTTTGACCCAATCTGTGGTTGCTGTAAAATTCAATATTGAGCAAAAGTAGAGAAAAAATTGAAAACAAAACTGCTAATATCACACTCTAATCAAATTTATGGTGCAACCAACTTGACTGTGTGTATGGTACTAGTCATCACATCTGAAAAAGGATATTCTAGAATGTGCAGTGTGTAGAAATGAGCAACCAAAATGATTAAGATGCTGGAACCACCCCCTATATAGGAAAATTACACTGTATCATCTCAGTCTTTTTTTAAAGTCGGTTAATAATGTATTAAACTGATAGAGATCCAAAAAGTTATTAATGGTATGGAAAAAGTGATTAAGGAGAGATTTTTTTCTTGTTCTATTAGAAACCAGGATTCTTCACTGAAGCAGAATATATTTAAATTTAGAACAGGTAAAAGGTAGAATTTCTGTACATTGTGCTGTGGAATTCAGTACAACATTTAATTATAGCTGCTAACTTGGGTGGTGCTATGTATGATAACAGTAGCCATTGTTACTAGTACTGATGGTTATACCTTACTTTCATTTGGAGAAAGTTTGGCTCAGTATACCAGCTATTGCACTCATACTCTTGACTGTGGGTTTCTTGTAGGCATCCAGGTCGCTATTTCTGAATAAGAGATTAAACTAGATTAGCTGTTGGTCTGGTTTTACCCCTCCTTCCCTTACTCCCCCCTCTCTCTGCTAATATATTATTGTCAAATGTTTTACATTATTTAATTTCTATCCTAAATGTCCTCCTGTTGTGTAATTTTCACAACTGCAGTTGGCATTCCACATTCATTAGTGTTAGGGCAGAGGACCTTGCAAAAGTGAGAAAATGGAAAAATTCAAGATGTGTGTGTGTGTGTATGTGCATGTGTGCGCCTGTGGGAAGAGGGGTGAGGCATGGTGGGGAGGGTGGGCACCCAGGGTCCAAAGCAGGTCAAGGAAAGGAGAGGGAAGGGGGAGGGTCAGCATGGTGGCCCTATACTTGCCTTTTCTTTTCTTGAGTGTATGTGTGAAGGCATTGGGAGAAGGTTTGCTGAAATATTGGGCTGTGAGCTGAACTTAGCTGGCCAGACTAAGCTGGTGGAGAAGAGGAGGATGAGAGGTGCGTTTTTAAAGGGCTGCATAGCTTGATAGGAGCAATCGAGAGGGAAGGTTCCCCTGGAAAAGAAGCACTTGACATGGGGAGTAGGTTGGTTTGGAGAAATTCACAAATAATCAAATCTGTGAATGTGAAACTTGCAGATGTGAAGGGCTGGCTGTACTCTGTCACATAGCTATCAATAAGCAGGAAGACTTGAATCTGGATCTCCCCAGTTTTAGCGTGTCGTTCCAACCACTACACCACCTTGGCTTTCTGTTGGACTGCATATCTGTAAAGCAATGTATCCTTCTCAAAACATTATGTGAGTGCATTCATAGATATGCTTTTCTTAGATGCTTTGTCATTGTTAACAGCAACCTTTGAAGTTTGTGTCATGATTGTGAACAACATCAGGATTTTAAACTTCCATTTATACTTTCTTGTATCTGCTAATTGAGATTGTAGTGTAGAATTTTATAAAGAAAAAATAATTAAAGAAACATAGGAGATTACACCAAATTTTGGAATTTATCATCAATATCAGTTGCTTGGAGAAATTCATAAAGGATGAATGGAGGTGAAGGCAATCTACAATTTGCTTCCAAGCTCTGGTCATCTGAAAAATACTTCTGAGCATGGAAAAATTACTTTTCCTTTTTTTTGTATTGCAACTTCCACAATCCCCCAGCCTACATGGCCTTTGGGGATGCATATTTTAAGATAAAACATGCATACCTTACCAGCATATATACTGAAAAATGTGTACATTGAGAGAAAATATATATGGTGAGGAATAGCTGTTTTAAAAAAGGAAATATGCTAAGAATACCATTAAATATACATTTTTGTAGAGATAAAAAAAGATTTAATAGAGAGGAAGGAATACAGAGCTTGGAAAGGTGTTTGGACTACAACTGCCCCAGATCCCCCAGATAACATGATGGTCAGTTGGGGATTCTACAACTTTTCAAGCTATAGAACAGATTTATGAGAATGAAGTTAGGTGAAATTAACATGAACTGGAAATACACTGATCCATCTTTCCTAATCTCAAACGTGGAATTTTTCATATTTTATAGAGATAATAAACATATGTGAGATTGTGTGTGTGTGTGTGCGTGCATGCGCACGAGAGAGAATGAGAGAGAGAGAGAATTCATGCCTTTTTAAAAGCCACACAAACTTCTGGCCACCTTCCACCTCTGCCAAGACGTATCACAGAAGTTAATTATGCATTGTGTGAAGCATTTTCTTTTATCAGTTATGTACTTTTTGACTGTCATCTTCTTTGGGTGACCCTGTATGCCAGGTATTCTTGCTGAGGAAGAAAAATATATCTGGATCATTCATGATTCATTCCTTTTTAGAAAAGATGGTGGATCTATGTGGCATTTAATTAATATGTTTGTTATAATCTCTTTCCTTAACTGCTCTGTTCATTTGGTGAGGGGGGAAAAAAGCTCTCGTTGAGTGGATGGATGGAAACTTAATGGCATGACAGTAATAAAGAGAAAGAAAGGGGCGGGTGGAAAAGACCCTTGAACCTTTGAACTCCATGGACACTCTGAAAGACTAAACTGCTTTAGAAGAAACCCTCTCTGTTTTATGTGGGAGAATATATCGCAGGATGACATCATGCTAAATTTGAAACCTCATCCTGAACCTTTTTGCAGGCAGCTACTACGAGAGGGTGCACAATAGATTTCTTCTCTGTTGGGTGCTCAGGCAGAAAGCCCTTTCGCCCTCCACCTCTTCATAAAAACCTCCCCAGAAAGCAATTGCTTCATTGCACACCAGTAGCATATAAATGAGTTGAGCTTGTTCAGTTCTTATTGGGAGTAATAAAAGTCAGCCCAGTCGCCCTTCTTGAGAGTTCAGAAATGATAACCTTCAAGAGTAATTGTGACCAAACTAAATTTCCTTCTTATATGGACCTAACAACACTGTTAGTTGATCTTTTAAAAAGAAAAAGCTGGTAACTTTATAAGAATCTCACTTTTTAAGAAACATAGCTTCTATCTCAGTAACTATTCTTTTTAGTGCTGCTTTATTATACATGCATATTATGTATTCATATGTATATTTTCTAGTCCATGGATTTCAAACTATGCTCCACGGAACCCTGGGGTTCCATTGCAAGCTTTTCAAGGTTTCCTCAATGAAGATCTTAGGTGGTTTTGTCATAGTCTTAGTCAGTTTTGGCCCTTTAAAACCACAAAGAGCCTAGCAACAGGACATCTAGTCTCCTTGTCTGTTTTTGAGCATATTACGTGCTTCATGAGCAGAATTACTTCTAAATACCCCAGAGTGACACCATATTTGAGTCATAGAGGGGGTTTCAAGGATAATCTCAGACAGTAAGTTCAGGTGATATTTCTCATCCCAACTCTAAGGTCCTTTCCACACAGGGAAATAACACATGGTAGCGCGAACTCCATGGGAGGTTGTCTACACCGTAAAGTGGATTGGGGTGGATTACTTTAGAGTCATTCCACACCCCAATCCACGCTAGGGGCCCCGGAAGTGGTGGCGCCGTGTGCTTTTTAAAAACTACTTTTTATGTGGTTTTTAAAAGGCACGGGGCGTGCAGCCCCGTGCAGACGTGTAGCAGCGCCCAGTTTGGGTTTGCAGGCACGCACAAGGGCGTGCAGGCAGATCTGCCAGGGGCAGTATTTCTGGCTGGCGAGGTTCTCCAGTTGGTGGAGAGCTTCCGCCAGTCGTAAGCCGCCATTTTGGGCGCTACCGGACATCGTGGGACGCTGATGAGTGTGGAGCAGCAAAACGCACTGCTTCATGCGGCGACGGACTAAGGTAAACTCCGTTTCAGCATGGCTTCCCCACGTGTGGAAAGGGCCTAAGTGTGGGCAAGTTAAATTCTGCTGAAAATGGGATTGTTGTTGCTAGAAAAGACACCCCTATGTAATCACCCTTCTGTAGTGTCTTGTCTAGATGTCACTATACTCTCCATTTTCCTTCCCCTATCAGCTGTGGCCAATTAGGTGGAGCAGGAGTGGGTAAATATAAGTTTAACAAAACAAACAACAACAACAAAAATGTAATCAGACATTGCAGTCTGTGAAGTGCCATTGTCCAGGATTTCAGCCACTCTATTAAACAGTCAGCCACCATTCCATGGCCACTCAGCATACTTTGTTGTTAGTAAACTCTTTTGAGAATTTCTCTAGTCCCCTTAGGTTACCTCCTACTTGCACTTAGGGAAACCTTTCATTTTCTTGCTGATACCTCCTTCTTGTGTGTAGGTGGTCCTTCTTTGGCTGCATAAGCCTGAACATGGGAAATAAAGGGATGATAATGTCAGATTGCAGGATAGTTGTGAGTCTTCCTACCTTCCAGTGACACTGCTGGGGCAAGAGGAACATTTGCAACAGACCCATTCATTCATGCTGGGGACTGTTCACGAGAGACTTGTGGACCAAGCAAGAAGGGATATCTTGCCAACAATTTAGGACAGAAGCATCCCCATATCCTCAAGCTACTACTGGAGTTATTGCAATTGGTCCAACAAAGTCACCTTAAAAAGGCAAACATTTCTGATGACTCAAGGGCTGATAATTGGAGAAGACTCCTGTACCTTTAATGGTTGTGTAGAAGAGGGATTTTTCCGCAGATGTTGCTTGTCGTGCAATCAGGCAACAAGCAAGAGGATTCCTTCTCAGTTTTCAGTCTAGCAGCCCTAGTTGGCTCCAACCCAATTAAAAGTAGCATTTAAATCCATTTGAAATCAATTTGGCAAATGTTAATTCTTAGTGGGATTTATGAACAACAAACTTTAATTGATTGGGGCCTGAGTCACATTTCTGGAAGCAGTTATTTATTTATTTATTTATTTATTTATTTTCAGTTCCAGAGTTCAGTTGGAAAATCTGCTATGTGAAACCCTGCAAAAACAATGTGGCCAAAGTTTGCGGTAGAATTAAAAAAAAAATATTCATTTGTACAGTGGGCAGAATGCAAAGCCTTTCAGCATAATTGCTCCACTTTAACTAGTTGTTCCTTCTCTTTTTCTTTTTTCTCTTTACTTTTTTCCTCCTTTTGCCAAACAAACAGACAAACAAAAACCCATTAACATTTCTTACTAGTGTATATACTTGGCGTTGCCTAGGATTTTATTTTCTCATAGGTGATACTTTTTAGAAAGTTTTGAGATCCTGTGTCTCTAATTCCCCAAACTGTCTTGTCCAGTACCTGTAACTTTTCCCCGTATTCCCCAATCCAATCTCTATTCAGAGTTATTAAAGTACAGAGGTTGGGTTTGTGAGGGAATATACTGCCCTCCTCCTTGCTGCTAGGCTTCATCTACATAGCAACCGGCTTATTCAAGACAGGCACAGTTGACAGAAGCCCAAGATCTCTCTAGCTGAGAATTCTGAAGGCCCCTCCCTAAACTGAAAACTCCAGGATTCCATAGAATCTTCTTAGGCAGCCAATCATATGAGGTCTTCGCTTGACACAGACAAACAAACTTTGACTTTTATATATCAGAAGATTACTTGAAGAGTGGTATGTTAGTAATATACTAGCAGCACATTAATTTTGACCTTGCTCTAAAAACAGCAAGTGCAATCTGCCGTAGATTTAAGGAGTGCTAGGGTACATCTTAGAGCCAGTGTGGTATAAAGGTTTGAGTATTAGACTATGACCCTGGAGAGTGGGGTTCGATTCCCCACTCAGCCATAGAAACCCATTGGGTGACCTTGGGTGTGTCACTCTCAGCCCCAGAAAATCCCATAATAGGTTCACCTTAGCATTGCGATAAGCCAGGTACACAGCAGCAACAACAGCAGTAACAACAGCCCATTTCCTTGTGTGTACAAGTTCCAAATTCAGTTTCCTGGATTTTTACCTGAGAGTGATACCAGCTAGCTTGAAAGACCTTCACTTAAAAATCTCTCAGAGTTGCTGCTAGATAATGGTAGATCCACTTGGATGAAAAGGGCATGGTCTGATTCAGTACAAAGGAGGTTGGGTGACATGGATAGGGGCTGATGTATTTAGGAGGGAAACTTCTCTTCAAAAACCAGACATTTCCATGCATGAGCAGATACCGTATAGAATTATTTCCTAAATGTTCGGAATGATCCATCCCAATCCCATATTCATGACCTTCCATGAACAGATAATTAGATGATGTTCCAAGAAGGTTCTTTTTTTGGAGGGAGGGAGCTAAGATGGATGGAAAGAATATTTGACTTTATTCATGTCCTGGCTAAAAAAATATATTTCTCAACACTTGGAAAACCTGATCAGGAAAAATAATACAGTGACAAGAATACAGTCATGTGGTTTTTTTTCTTTTGAATGCAAAACTGCTGTTTTCTGACCACATACAGTAATTCTGCAAAAGAAAAAAAACATGAAAAATTCTTTCACAAAACGTGTAGTCTTGTTATGCAAAATTGCTACTTTCTGTGCAAGATTTTTGTTGTGCAAGGTTGCCCTTTTTCATAGAAAACAGCAGTTTTGCAGGACTCCCCCCCACACACACATGTACTTGACTGGCTGGAAACAGTGTTCCACTCTCATGCAAAAAACTCCCATGTCTTTCACCACAGGATAATTTCCCATAGCACTTTGTGATGTATGAATTCTAATGAAAATTGCTCAGAAATATTCATTTTTTTTTCTCTGCAGCAGAGAGAAAACTGTAGAAATTATTCATCCCCACTTGAGACTACAAAATAGTCATATATCCCTTGGAGCTGTTGGAATGGGTTCTTAAACTTATGTGCTAATTCTGGATCTGCTACTGGCTTTGGACACACACAAATATCTACACACTTTTTGTTGTTGTCTATATACTTTCAACCAATAGTATCCCACTTTGGGTGCCATTTACAGCAGAAAATGTGGCAAAGAAATATTTAAGTTGCTTACACCATCTGTTCTAATCTAATACTATAATTTTCTATATGAAAAGTAATTCCTGACTTTAGATCTTAAATTGAACAGCAAATGGGGTTAAAAAATTTCATTAACAGACATGGATAATGTGCTTGCTTACCTCCTGCCAGTGTGATGATTTCTTACCAAAAGGGCTTTTCTTTGCCATGACAATTTTTCCTTTATAATATGAAGTCATCACATTGAGTAGCCCTGCATGAGAATCTGATGAAAAGCTCAACTAATTCTCTTCATGTTTCTAATATATGAACCATTTCATTCAAATCACTGGTGGACAGGGAGGTGGAAGTGGAGGGAAGGAGGAAAAGCAAAGGTAATCATTGTATAGACGGTGATATTTTTAATTTGGTGACTTGACTTGTGCAGGATTTGTAGGATAATGGTTTTTTCCCCTCTTTCTTCAAACTGGGAGGAGGCCACATAATGAATAGGATTATTTGGTGCTTGATTAGTTGGCCCACATTGTATTTTTGAGAGACTCAGGGTAGAAAAACAGCTGGGATTGTGGCTCAGGATTGTGACATATGCATTTAAAATACACACAGAGTATCTTGATTTTGTTAAGCCACTTCCACACCACTCTCTCATCTTGCCATGGGGATGGGAAAAGGACAAGACCCAGTTGTGTAGGGACAGAGGGGCAATGTTTGCCCCTAGCAGCAATATTTTGGGGGCATCCAGGCTCATAGCCATGCCCCCGTGCACCGTGCCCCCACCCCCACACACGACGGCCACACCCCCACACACTGCAGCCATGTCCCTGTGTACCATGGCCACGCCCCCATGCACCATGGCCATGCTCCTGCACCATAGCCCCTCCTCTCCCACCCACCCCCTCCACACACTCCAAGCTCCACCATTGATGGAACTGCGATGACAGTTCTGCATGACATCATTGCAGCCCCATCCTTCTCCCATCCCCAGGTGGCACAATCAAGAATTAATCATTGATGGGTTTTTCCTGTCAATGACCTGCAATTGTGCCACAATTGCAGACTTACCTGTCCTGTGGAAGCCAAGGAAGTGCAATGGCTGTTCTTCCTGCCACAACACAGCCTGAGAAAGTTCTCTGCTGTGCTGCAGAAGGAAGACGCATGGCCACGGCACTTCCTTCACCACGGGGCCAGCCAGAGTGGATGAGAGCGCTCCTATGGTGTTCCCTCCCAGCAGAGGCAATGCTGGGATCCCTACCAGATGTTTGCATGAAAAAGTGGGTGTAGAAAGGGTGTTAGAGTCTTCTACTGTTTTACTGCAGAACAGTATTTAAATAAAACAAGAGTAGATCATTATGTCATATTTCCTCCACACATGTAATAATCCCACTGCATTCTGTGCTGGTCAGACCTCATCTTGGGTACTGAATTCAGTTCTGGGCACCTCATTTTAAGAAAGATATAGACAAGTTGGAGCAGGTTCAGAAAAGGGCAACAAGGATAAGAGGTATGGAGAACAAAACATACAAGGGAAGGATGAAGCATCTGGACTTGTTCAGCTTGGTAATGAGAGAACTGAACAGGTACTCTTTAAATACCTCAACCACTGTCACAGAGAGGAGGGGGCAGGTTTGTTCTCTGCTGCCCCAGAGGGTAAAACCAGGTCCAATGGTTTTAAGTTAGAGGAAGGTAGATTTCTATAGAACATTAGAAGCAACCTCATCATAGTGAAAGTGGGGGAAAAACCTCGGAGGAAAAAAAGCATGGACAGCTACTTCATGCTTGATGCTTTAGCTGGAGATTGTGCACTGCACTCGATGGCTTATGAAGCCACTTCCAGCTCTATGATTCTATATGTATACAAAATGGCAGAAACAGAAACAAACTATTCAAGGCCCATATCTGCAATGTACAGTGAATGGCCTGTATACAAAAATGTTGCTAACAGGGGCAAACCATTAATGTTTGTCCCATGTCAAATTTGCAAAGTCAAAAGAGTAAAGTGGCACATGTTTTTTTCTGGTGACTACAAACATGAGATTTAATTTTCATGCTCCAACAAGAGTTGAATTTCTCTGTACATGGAAACTAGTGCATCAGGATAAGAAGGTCAGTCTTGTCTTTTATCTGATATGATAATTTTCTGTGAGCAGGGAGATTTTAATATGAGCAACTAACCAACAATTCTGTTCTTCATATGTAATTTCAGATAGGTACGGACTAGAAGTGATTTTGCAGAAGGTGAAGATCTATCCGAGAAAGCATAGGAGTGGAGGCACTAAGTTTTTGGTTTTGCTGAAATAGAAGCAGATCTGTGGTGCATATTTAAAGTCCTTTTGCAGTTCCTACAGACAGAATTATTGTTGCTGGATTACTGGAAGGATAAGAAAAACCCATTATTTTATCCACTGATTGACTAATTAATTGAATAGAAAAAAATCACCACATTCCTCTAATGTATATCTATCACTCAGAGTAGCTTGCAATAATATAAAGACAGAATCATAGAAATATTCAAATCAGCAAAACCAAATATTAATATTTCTTAACAGTGATGTTAAGACAGGAGAGTGAATCCAGGGGATTCTAAATTGGCAGCCTCAGGAAGAAAAGAGGCTGCCAGCTCCCCTACACAAGTGCCACTGCTGGCTTAGCTGAAGACACTGGAGGAGGGGAGAGACAGACTAGAGGTTTGGCTGGAGAATTCTGGGAGCTGTCATCTTAAAAAGCAACTTTTCTAAGAAAATTAGGTGTAGCATAGAAACCTGAGTTAAAGGGAGGATGGGAAAAGTAGAGTGATCATGAGAAAAAGCAGGAAAATAATAGGAAAGGGAGGAAGGAAGAAAGGGAGGGAGGGAAGAGTGGATGGTATGAAGGAGAAAGAAAAGTGGAGCATATGGAGAACTATTGGAGAGAAGAATTGAATAATTGGGAGGGGGTGTAGATGTGGAGAGAATGAGGTAAGAGAGGCAAGGAATACCATATACAGGTACCTGCATATATCCACACATCCTAGATAACAATGCAATAGATCATTTTCAATTTCCATCATTTTTATACAGGAACCTCCTTAAACCACCAGCAAATCACAGATGTCATCTGCTTTTGTGGACTGCAATATCAAAATAAGAGATCTGGGACTTCCCAATAGCATAATTGTTTTGAAACATGCATTTTTCTGATCTTCACAAAGCACTGTCACCGCACAGATATATTGTGTGATTTGATGGTGGTTTTGACAAGGCACACCATGTTAAAGAAATACTTAGTTATGATTTAGATTTCTTCTTCTTTTTTTAATATTTCAGTGGAAGACAATAACATAGAATCATGGAATCGTAGAATAATAGAGTTGGAAGAGACCATAGGGGGCCATCCAGCCAACCCCCTGCCATGCAGGGACACCCATCAAAGCATTCTCAACAGATGGCCATCCAGCCTCTGTTTGAAAACCTCCAAAGAAGGAGACTCTTTGGAGACCGAACCTAGAGACAGTATACTCCACTGTTGGACAGCTCTGACTGTTAGAAAGTTCTTCTTGAGGTTTAAGTGGAATCTCCTTTCCTTCAGCTTAAATCCATTGCTCCTTGTCCTAGTCTCTGAAGCAGAGGAAAACAAGCCCTTTCCCTCTTCTCTATGACATCCATTCAAATATTTAAACATGGCTACCATGTCCCCTCTTAACTTTCTCTTGTCAAATCAGCTCTGAGTTTTTCTTGCCTGAGAAAACCCCAGTATAGGTCATTGTAAGTTGAAGTCAACTTGTAGGCATACAACAACTGTTTCTTTCAAAAACTAATAGCCTATGTAAGGCTTTGCTCACTGACAGAGATTTTGATGAAAATAACACAGTAAAACATCATCAATAATGTCAATACTTACTTGCATGTAATGTAGTATTCATATTATTTATCATTCTTATTTACAGCATTTTTTGTAATGTTACTGTATTTTGTCACTTTAAACTGCTGTTAACCATCCTGCATTGAGTGTAAACAATGAGAAGAGGCAGCTAGAAGTTCTTCTGTAAACAAAACAAAACAAAAGATATCTAAACACCAAGAGGGCAAAAGGACAAAGCAATACAAAAAGTATAACAGCAAATAGCACTACATCACAACATCAAAAAAATATTGCAAAATAGCTGTAGTACTTAAACCAACTTCTAATCAAAGGCAATTAATTTGACATAAAAATGTTTTTTAGGGCACTCCTAAAGGAAATGTAGCCAGGAAGAGAATTTGTGCCTTGGCTCAATGTTTCTGTGCCACTGGATTGCTGACAAGCACAGGCTGTGTGATTTTCAAGACTTACATAAATGTAAGCTTTGATTTGATGGAGATGCAGGTTGGAAGGGAGCAGCCAAATAGGGATCAAATTGAAGATCATCTCCTGTTTTTTAATTCTACTCAGTTTGAACCTGACTTTGGATGTTTCCATACTGCGCAATTATAGGAGTTTGATTTTTCCTTTAATAAAATGGATCCATTCCATGGAATCCTGGGATAGGTAACTGATGCACCTTTTTTTGTGCTAGAGCACTTTAGTGCTTTAATTGAAGGGATTTCACTAGTGTTCTCTAGGATTATTTCCGCACTAGATTGTTATACGGCTATTATTCCACTTTCAACATCTATGGAATCCTGGGGTTTGCAGTTTAGGGAGGGGCCAGGATTCTTTAGGATGTTGAAAGTGGAATAATAGCACTAGAACAATCTAGTGCAGAAATGGCCTAGGAAAGAATTCTAAGTCTTTACAAAACTGCAAATCCTACAACAGTCATAACAGCTAATTGTGGAATCAAAGTGTAATAACTGTGTAATGGGGTAACACCACTTCACTTAGATCACATTGAAAAGAGCATCATGATTTCTGATTCTTGGAGCCTGACTTGGCCAAAAGTGCTCTCTCTCTCTCCTTTAAATATCCCTCTCCCTAAGATACCCTCACTTCCCCTTATAGCAATGTAATAACAGTACAGGTTCACAAAAACAAGAACTTGTGTGACAATTTTTTTAAAAGTACTAGGTTTTTTTTTAAGTTACTAGTTCCTAAGCCCATGGAATAAAAAGGGCAACATGAGGAAAAACGAGTTGTTAGGTAGTGTGTGGGGGAACAAGAGGGACATGTTGCCCTTCTATTTGCCCCCAAGGGTTTCAGTCAAAGTGCTTCATTCAAAGTGCTGTGATCTGAACTTCTGCAGATCAGCATACAGCACTAGCAGGCCTTTGAATCCAACTCTTCTGCCTGTGAAAAGGTTGAATTTTTGTGTGGGAAGCTATAGAGACTGTGGCACAGACAGCAACTGGGAGGGGGGACGAGCCTCTCTTTCTCTCAAGTGGGAGATCATTAGTCTCTTGGCAAGAGGGAAAAGGTGAAAATGTTGTGACATTAGACTTGTGAAGTCAGCAGTGAGCATGGAAAAAGGGACGCTTGGAAAGGGCCACCCAAACAAACGAGGCTTGTGTTCATTGTTCCCTGACAAACTGTGGAAAATTACATTTTCTGCTCGGGTGGTGGGGGAGGGAAGCTGAATAATAGCAATAATTCCATTTTCAGGAAAGGAAAATGAGTTTGGCCTCATTGCAAAGTGGAAAGTCTCAAGGTCTCCACAAAGCAGGTCTACAACTGAGGCAGCTCAGGCTGAAAAAAGAGAGTGATCTTTAGTAGAACTGAACATTGTCTCAGCGTGCTCTCTGATTCAACAGGATTTCCATGGTTTCCAAGGACTACACTCCACACGAACAGAGCTGATAGTGGGCATGGCTTTGTGTATATACTGTGACACCTTCAACTTTTGAAAAAAGCTGCAGACTGAAGGCAGATGATATATAAAATGGCCAAATCCATCCCCATCTCTCATTGTTTTGTTCTTAAGCAGGAGTGGCCTATTTTGGAAGATCCTGGATCAATTTTGGAAGTTTAATTTTCTGTCATTTGGACCCATAGGGGCATATGCTAGACCCCAAACACAAAATAAATAAAATAAATACAAAATAAAACAATAAAATATCAAATCCAGAGGTGACCTCTGGTTCTCCTGTTATTCACCCCGTGACTCCAAATGCACAAAACTAATACACAGAGTTTTCTTGTCTTGGGGGCAGCCAAGGATCACCACTAGCTGTTGTCTGATAGCTGATGCCTCACAATGTCAGAATCCTGCAGGACCCTTCCTCCCCTCTTGAGGGCCTCCTGAGGTCCCAGAGATGATGTCAGTATTGCATACTGGCTTTCAGAACATACCTGGCCATGATTCTCAGCTGCCTTCCATCCTTCCCTCAGCCACTACATGAATATGTTGAGAAGGTGACAAAAAATAAATAAATGGTGAGTTTGGGCTAGGGAGCAAGAACAGTTCCCAAACTTGGTCAGGGAAGAACACAAAAGGCTCTCAGGAGAATTCTCTTTGTGCATTGCCTGACACTTGAAAACCTTTTTTTTCATTTTCCCCTGAGCCTTTGAAATTCTTTCCATCCCTAGTTGGCAACAGATCCTATCATCTATAGCCAACGTAGCCAGTGATGAAGATGATAGGTATCATAATCCAATACATCTGGAAGACACAAAGTTGGGGAATGTATAATCATTTTGAAATGCCAGATTATTGTCAGATACATCCTTCTTTTTATTTTTCCTGGAGTTGCATTAGTTCAGATACTTATAGTCCAGTGAAAATAGTGAAGGAGAAATAATTAAAATCAAGGCAAACGTACGTATAAACAATACTATTCCATTCTAATTGATTAAGTCTGACAATAAACTTTTTATAAAGGTTGTCTGGAGATGCAAAATGTAATCCAATGTGTATTTATCCCAAAATAAATCCAGAGAGTCAGCATGGTGTAGTGGTCTGAGAATCAGACTGTGATCCTGGAGACCAGGGTTTGATTGCTCTCAGTCATGGAAACCCACTTGGTGACTTTGGACATGTCACGCAAGATCTGTCCCAGAAAACTCCATGATAGGCTTGCCTTAGAATTACCATAAATCAGAAACAACTTTAAGGCACACAACAACAAACCTAAAAAAGTATGTATTCTGGCATTATTAGTATATCAGGTTTTTTTTAAATTTGCTCTATGGGTGAATCATAAACACTGAATTAATTCATTTGGAATGCTGCCAAATGAATCCGTGCATGCTGTTTATTCATACAGATAAAACTGCAACTTTCTTCTTTTTCTGGTTTGCGTGATACCTCATGATGATACAGATGTTTGTCCTAATATCAATCTTCTTGGTATTCTAACCCTCTCTACATGCTCTATATGTCAAATTTCTCCCCTGCTATTCCTCTCTGCCTATATGTATACATACTAATATATGTCATTCTCTCTAATCCAGATGGAAACATCAGGATTTGTCAATTAACTCATTAAATTATTAATTTGTTAGACATTTCCTGAGGATGACTGCATTCCATATATTTCCCCATTAACACTATAGTGAATCTTACATTTTAATGAATTAGCCTATTTTGGTGGTTAGCTGTCATGAAGAGGGTGACTCTTTCTACCTCTCTGCCAGGTTCAGTAAAAGAGAAAGGCCTCAGGAGAAGAAAGATCAGGATCAGAGAAAGTGACTCACATGGCTTTGTTGTGGTTGGATTGTTCTAATAAAGCAAGAAAATAGTGAGGAATGGAATGGAGGAATGGAATGTGTGTGTGGTGGGCAATTTATTTGCTTACCAGTTGATTCTCAGGCAGCCATGGGTCTTTTAAAATATCAACCCTTTTAGGGCTGAAGACTGGAAATGTCAGGAGCAATTGAGAAGACATGCCAGTCAGTAATATATGAACATGACAAGTGCAATTACATACAAACTTAACAGTTATCTGAGTGGATTACAGTCTGTGATCACTCCAAATGAGCAGCTGTGTAGCACTTCTTATCAAGAACAGATGTTTGTCATCCCCCCCCATGTGTATGTATACTTGAGTTGATTTATAACAAGGAAAAACTATAAAGCTGTTAGCTCCTCAGAATCAATTTCCATTTGAAGAACATTTTTTAAACAAACCAAAAAATTGAATCAGAAAGACAAGTGGGGTATGAAACCTCAAAACAAAACTCTAGAATCTTAGACATTTTGTCTACAAACTGAGGAATTTAGGGTACAATTTAGATGGTTAGACAAAATGATCGGTGATCAGATATCCTGTTTTACTTTGTTTTAAAAACAGTGAATGGATCCAGTTGGTAGGCTTCCCAGGGCCACAGTGCTGGGGAGGGGGAGGAATTTGTGAAGCCAGTACCATCCACTGGATTTTGACCTTTTTATCTTTGGGGATTTAGGTGTCAGTGTGTGGAAGATGACTACTAGATAGTATCTATTTCAGATCTTTTCTCTGGTATGATCTCAGTTAAGCAAACTACATTTTTCAGCCTCAGTAGCTCCCAACCTTCTACCATGGAGTTTATAAAACCTTCTTACCTTGCAGAACTATTGAAGATTATGCCATAATGCAGAGATCCACAATCTGAGACTTGAGGGACATGAAAACTGCTCCCTCTCCAGGTTTTAATGGTGGCCATCCAGGAGTATCTTGACTCCCTGCAGTTGCCATTGAATCTGCCCTCTGATAGATAAACACACATCAGCTGGCATTCTGTTAGTGATATATGTAAGCATAGGCCCATGTTATGCCTCGGAATGCCATTTTTTGGGGGTGGGTGCCACTGGAGAAATTAGTATTCTTTTCTACCTTGTGTAATGACCAACCACCACCCCAGACTCATGGTTTTGCTGGAATACTCCTCCTGAATGGCCGTTCTGTAGCTGGTGGAGAGTACAAAGGATTGGAGAAGCATCTAGATATACCTTATATCCAGACACAGACCAATTATCAGCTGAAACTCTTAGACTACACTGTCCAGTGTAGGATTGCAGCCACTAATTCCCACCAATTGGTATTAGGCTAACTAGGGGAGAGCATCAAAAGAAAACTTTCCATTTCTAGTAAGGAAATTGGATTTCTAGAATGTGAGTATGGGTGTGCACATGTGTGCCCATGTGCATGCACATGAGCTTATGCAGCTCCAACTCCAGGTCAATACCACATGTGGACCTCAGCGCTGAAAATGTGCACACTCTAAATAAAACTTTGTCTAAGTAGAAAGTCAGCATGATGTAGTGGTCTGAGTGCTGGACTATGATCCTAATGACCAGGGTGTGAATCCCTGATTGATCATGGATGCTTACTGGGTGACCTTGGGCAAGTCACACTCTCTCGGTCTCGGAGGAAGGCAAAAGCAAACCACCTTTGAACAAATCTTTTCAAGAAAAGCCTGGAGTAGGCTTGCTTTAAGATTGCCATAAGTCATAAACGACTTGAAAGCACGTAGCAAGAACAAAGTAGATTGTCAATATTTAAACTGAAAAGTGGCACAGAAATTTTCCATGTATGTATGCAGCCATCTAAATGTAAGGAGCAGAAATAGAAAACTGGAAAGCAAGTGTCTGATCAGCAAAGGAGAAGGAGAATAAATCTTTTGTTACATACCAGTCCGGTTCACAAGGAGAGTGCAGTAGCAACTCCAGAAATTTCTGTTGGATTTATGCCCCCGAAGAAGGCCAAAAATATAAAAACAGGCCGAAACTCGTTGGGCTTTTTAAAGAATAAATTCTATTCCATCAACAAGCACGTGAAGTTTATTTTCCTTCTCCGTTGCCATCTCAATGTAAAGCATTTCAACCACTTTACTACTTGACCATTATATATGTCAATTATAATGGTTCCTCTGGGCCAAGTATCTGAAAAGTGACAGTAACCTCTGGGTCTTACTCATCAATCTACCATATATGGAAACTTATACCATAGCAAATCTACCTTACAGGTAGATCCTTATTATAAGGATTATTATTGAGATAATGAATGTGAACTTTTAGAACCTTCAAGATTAATATAATTTCTATCTGGTGAGTATCCATTGTCTAAGGTTATGGTTCTAGAATAACTATGTTTCACTTTCAAGTTTGCTACAACTGGGAAACTGCAACTAGTCCATGACATAAGAATTGATTTCCTTTCTGGGAAACACATGCAAGCACATAACTATCAAAAAGCCAGTATATAATCATTCAGCATCAGAAGTTATTGGGAGGAATTTATGAAGAAGGAAGAAAGCCAGCTTCTTGGATGAAACAATGTTTTCTGTGCCTAGTGGTCATTAATTTGCTAAGTATATTCAGAAAATAAGCCTGTGCGGATATTTAAACTCACCGTGAGTTGGGGGCGGAGTGTAGAAAAGCTATTTGTATGGATTACAACCTTCATAATCTTCAGTCAACATGATGAATGAGTTATGGTAAAAAATGGACCATAGAGAATTATGGTCCAAAACAGTAACATTTTCTCTTGTTGAGGGGCGTGAGGACTGTAATTGCACTGATCTATCTTGTTGTTGCTGTTTTTTAACCACTAACCCTTTCTATTCAGTGCTGGTGCCATATTTTGGAAGCCCCTTTGGCAGCATGCTATCAGTGGTTCCTCTTTCCTAAATGAACCAGTCTAACTCTCCAAACCACTCTTGCCATTGTCCCTCTCTACTTGCCTTTCATTCTTGGCAGATGTAGCAGAGGTGATTTGAACTAGAGTTTGAAAAGTCAGTTTTGAAAGTAATTAGATGTAGTTAAAATTCTGTGAGAAACTTATTCCAAGTAAGTGGTTACCAGTACAGTTAGAATTTTTTGCTTTTATGTTTCCCAGAAATAACTAAAAGTTACTTAGTTATAGATGAATTTAACGGGTTTACTCTAGTTGGTACCAATAACTGAATTCAGGTTTAAGGTATAGGTGACCTACACTAAATACAGTGTGATTTTTACCATGTGCATTCAGAAGTAAGGCTCTGTGAATTTAAGGTATTTTGACCCAGGTAAATGTTAATTAGATTGCAATTTAAGGAACAGAGCAATTCTTTCTTTTTCAGATTTTAAGGAAACTGGCTTCACCATAACACATTAAATAACTATACCTATTATACTTAGTGCTTATTTTTTTCTACATTGAACATCATTTTCTCCCTAGCAGGTATCCTCTGTGAGGAGACATTTCCTGTATACAAAAGAGTAGCCATGGGAACATTTATTGCTATACAGAAAACTGTGTAATAGAAGACGAGTTTCTATTGAGAGTGAAATGCTCTCATGCACAGTCAAAAGACATTATGAAGTTGGTGAAAAAATTTGATGTTTTAGGTGAGTGAGAATTCTGGGTAAGTTCCAGCAAAAGTTAAGCAATTTGAATGCACACTGGTGATGTTTTGTCCATGAACTGTGTTAGTTAAATACTGAAATAGTAGTTATTACTTTTCAAGCAAGTACTTCCAAAACCTCTGCTGATTAGAAAGAGAACCAGCGTTGTTACCTGGTATGGTTTCAGAGCACATGAATGAACTCTTTCCTGTGAATACACATCCCTATCAAAGATCTTGTTACCTTGGCCTTAAATTTAATGCAATAAATCATGTTCACACAGAGCTTTCTAAAAGGGGAATTTTACCGAACACATAGAAATTAAGATGTACACAACAGTTGCATTGGGGAATAGCAGAGTTTTGTAAGTGGCAAACAGCACATGTAAAGTAGAGGTTCATAAATGGCAGACAGCACACGTAAAACACAAACAATGCTTAATACAGCACAGTTGCTTTAGGATGGGGAAATACTAATTCAAAGTGAGCAAGCTTGCAAGGCTTCAAGAGTATGGAACTGAGCATTATGATCCTTGTAGGGGTTGCTAAATGGAGAAAAAGGTAAGGGAAAGAAAGAAGTTGAAAAGTAAACACAATGTAATACTTTAATCCACACACATGCATACCAGAGGGGGGGGGAGTTTTAGGAAGCTGCAGTACGGAGGAAAGTACTTCCTAAGATGACAAAAGTTACCTCTCCTTGTTTGGACCTTTCCTGTGGGAAGATAAGAAGCCTTGGCACTCCTAGCAGGAACAGTGCAAAGACAAGGAGGACATGGCCATCTATGCCAGAATATGGGCTTTGAGAAAGTGAAAGGCCAACAAGAGTCTTTGATCAAAATCCCAGATTCTGGGGTCTGAAACAGTAGTTTCAACTAAAAGGATCAAAGCTTAGCATGGGTAGTGATTTCAGCAGGAGAAAAACAGAGCTTGGCCAGTGGTTTTAGCAAAAAGCCTGCAGAATGAGCAGGAAGGCAGCTCAAGCTTTTGGTTCAAGTACATCCCACTCCCAGGACAATTAACCTTTGAATTTGACATCCTTTAAAGCATCTCAGGTAGGAAAACTAAGCATGATGTTAGGACGTTCTCTAAACAAAGGGTGTCCTTCTGGAGTTTGTTAGAGACATCACCTGCTACTTTGTCTAACAAAAGGTGGTTCTGTTTCATATCAACACCTACTTAAGAAAGTATAAAATGACCATTAAGTTGATCATCTCTGCTCCAAAAGTGGCATTTTCTATCAACGGCATTGCCAACTGCAGGGCCTCATGTTGAGAGAGATGGAATCTTGGCTGGGGATATTCAGTATGTCCCAATGGTTTAATGTGCAATCTTGACCACACTTTGTGTTGGCATTAATGGAATTCATTGTAGGTGCAAGTTATAAGATTGAACTAGATAAAGTTTTCAGTTAATCTGGAGACAGTCAGATCTGTACAACACTCCTGTCAAGATGTGCTTTGGCTCTCTAACATAAGAGTGAAAGGATTGACAGTATTGTTTTTGGCAAATGGTGTGAATTGGTATGGATGCATTAACGAATTACATTTTGGGCAAATGAATGCATTTAATTAATTAATGTAATTAATGTAATTAATTAATTGAAAACAAAGCTACCCTCTAGGACCAAATCCTTACAAGGTGGCTTTCAGAAAACATCAGACTGGATCTAGCCGTAGTTACACTTACAGTAGCTCTGCTGAAAGAATTGAACTTTAAATTCATCACAACTAACTGAAATCGTATTGATTATGTTTACTCAAAGCATAACTATTTATGGGTTTGCAACAAATTGAACTATAAATCACTATAATAACATAATATATATAACATAATAATATAAAATCAATATAATAAGGAAGGGTCGATTTACCCCTTCCCTCTCCTTCCCTTTGTCTGCTTAGGTATTTTTCTCCATGAGAGATAAATATATTGAATTTTATTGCAGACAGTATTTGTACTGTAAAAATATATTGAATTTTAGCCTAAGGGTGGATGAGATACTTTTTGCATGTACATGTATACCTTTATAGGAGAAAGGTAGGAGGGAGAAGGGTTAAACTGAACAGCTCCTCCTGTGATTGTCTGAGGCTGTGGCCCTTTCCGCTTGAGGGAATTAGAACATGCCAGTGCATCCTATCATGGAGGTTGTCTGCATCTTGGAGCGGACTAGGTCCGGACTATTTATCTTAGTTCCGCACCTCAGTCCACTCCAAAATGCCCCCAAGTGGTCCTCCAGTGTGCTTTTTGAAGAACGGAAGAAAAACGGTCTTTTATTTTTCAGAGCGCGCCGTTGCGTTCCTGCTTACTTGTGCAGATGCGCGGGTTCACATCAATGCGAGCCTGCGATCTGCGGAGGCCAGGCTATAGGCGTGGAGAGCTTCAGCGGTTGGTCCGGACCTGGAAACAAGTGGAAGCCACCATTTTGTCAGCCGGAGCAGTGCGGATCTAAGACCTCGCACTGCTCTGATTCACCCTGGATCAAACGGAGGTGCCCTGTGGAAGGGCTTAAGGGAGAGTCCGCATTACTGCGGACCCAGAAGAAGCAGTAACTAACGGCATGGAGCGATTCCCTCGCCTCATGCGGAAATGGCCTGTGTTTCATCTTTAAAATGAGGTTGGGGGAAAATGGTGCAGCTTTTGCAGACAGTAAGATGTCTTCTTATGACCAAATCACTGAACTTGTGGGACCTCTTGATGGGTTTTACCTCCAGATAAATAAATGCATACAAGAAATGTGTTAATGGCTCAAAAACTGGATCCTATTAGATATGTGATACTGGGATGAAAGACTAACTATATGGATAGTAAGTACTAGCAATGTGTGAAGCATTGGTGACTATCTCACTCTTTTATTCTGCAGATCTTATTGACTCTTTCCTATGATCTCTGTAGAGACTGGATCTTTAAAATGTTTTCTCTGGTGAAATTCAGCAAAAGTCTTTAGACCCATATTTAATCAACCTTGCCTGCTGCTAGGAGAATTTCTTTACTAGTCTTAAATTTGCAATGAAATTCTATCTTGGTAGGACATTTTGTACTAGCCCAAGTGGGGTTGTGGTAGTAGTGGAGGCTCCACCTACAGTGAATAAGTTACTCTCTACACACTTGGACCATGGGCTGGCAATGAGTACGAGTGAGATACATATCACAGTTGACGTGAGGTATGGTTTTCTGTATGTTCCAAAAGGGGTGTGAAAATTACCCCTGTAATTTCTGCTTCCCTTATTGCTTCAATTTCTTGGAAAATTCCTGAGATGCTTCATCAGAAACTGAATTCCCATATATGACCATGTACCAGCAAGCTGTTAGTGTAAGTAATCCTACCATTTATAGTAGATCTCTCTTATAAGACACGATGCCACGGTAACTTTGAAACTATTGGTTCATAAATTCAATCTAATAGTTTTGTGATTATTGAATATGTAATAAGCACTGACTTTGATCCAATAAACTCTAACAATTGTTCAATTTTATTTGGTCTATAGGATTAAGTAGCCATGCCCAGTCTACTTGTGCATGTTCAGTTTAGGGATGGTAAATCTCACTTCTCTTGATTCCCAATGGCTATTGAGAACAATGAAACAATTTTCAATCCCATAGGTTTGGATAGTCCAGATTCCCAATTTCCCACAAAGACAGGAAACTGTGCAACTTTTCTACAAAATTTATGCCCAGAAATCTGTGTCATTTTCTTGAAATGTACAGGTTTTGGCTTAGAAATTTAAGTCTGAGCAGCTTTCCCCCATGGAATGGAAACTGTGCAACATTCAAGCTGGCAAAGCTTGCAGCTCCAATCAGCTTGAATTTCATTTCCTGCAGTTTAACATTTGAATTGCACAACATTCAAATTGAAAAAGTTTGCAGTTTTAATCAATCCATTTCCCCTCCCCCGAAAAATGACATTTGGTTTGTGCAATTCCAAACCAGCAAAAGCTGCAGTCACAGTGTCAAACCTTTCACCACAATGTTTGTATTCTTCCAAGTACATAACAAAAACAATATGAGTTGGGGGGTTTTTTTCTGTATAAAGCTTCACAGTTTTCTGTGCATAGTGAAAAGTGTAGGTTGTTACCATAAAGTTGCACAGTTTCTCAAACTTCTGTACAGTTTTGTACAGGTTATGTTGTGCTGAGAAGAAAAATAGTTCCTACAAGTTGTGGGAATGTTCAGTGTGCTATTTTTCCTTCTGTGCAAATTGCTTGAGGGGTTTAATTTGGAACTGATTCCCAATGAATGCTGAGGACAACAAAACCATTTTTCATTCCATAGCTTTGAGATAGTCAGGATTCCAAATTAAACCTCAGATAGGAAGTTGATGAATTCTCATTCCATCCCTAGTGCAGATATTTATTTTTGAATCTTTTTCCTTTCTGAAAGAAGTGAAAACGTTCCATATGTAATATACAAACCCTGCAGTGGCTCTTTGTCAAAGGAACCAATTAGTTTAAAGGCATGGATCTGAATCCAGACAACAGCAGACCACTTTTGAAGAAATAGACATGTAGATCTGTACGTTTCTATAGGGAAAATATTGAGTATAAATACATTTAATAACACCGGCAGCTGCTGCAATCACCAATGAGAACATAATATGCTGGACATAATTATGATTCCTTGAAAGAAAGCTTGAATAAGAGATGTGGCAGTCCAGGGGGGTAGGACAATTGCAGACAAAGAGAGGGAAGAGATTATGAAATATCAAGACTTACAAACAGAGATGCAGTACCTCTGGGAAAAGAAAATTACTGTGGTTCTAGTAGTGATAGGTGCTCTGGGACCAAATGGATTGACAAAATACAGAATGAACATGCTAGACATAGGATCACAATAGCACAGTTACAAAAAC
This sequence comes from Ctenosaura bakeri, assembly GCA_948474755.1. Lineage (NCBI taxonomy): Eukaryota > Metazoa > Chordata > Lepidosauria > Squamata > Iguanidae > Ctenosaura > Ctenosaura bakeri. The sequence continues at coordinate 818,372 of CAOLHI010000074.1, read as the reverse complement.
CAACACTGCTTGGGATGTGCCACGTTATCCAATGATATTTCACCAATCCCTACATTCATGTATACAATCTGGATCACTGATTATCCAAAAAGCTGATTGGTAACACTTGATAGATTCTGAAACTCATAATAACAACAACAATAATGATAAAAGCACATGTATCAACTGCTAGTCAAAAAGCATACATTATGAAAAATGACACTGTGGCCATTTCCGTATGATGAGGCTCTGGCAAGTCCTTCTGTTGCAGCCCCAGCAGTGAAGGGTGCATGCTAGGAATGATCTCCTCTACACCTCACTGAGTCACTGCAGAGGGGAGCATGCTGGCCATGCTTCTTCCTTTCCACAGTGCAGCTGGGCACTTGCTATTGCTGTGCTGGAGAGGGAGGCATCACCACTGTGCTTCCACCCTTCTTCACAGCCAAGAAGGATGGCAGTGCTGGCAATGGTAGGTGTAAAACAGTTTTTATCCATTTTGCAAATACCACATGCATGCCACTTGGGGGCAAGATGGCGACAGGTTGGCGATGACATCATGCAGAAGCATGACCAGCCAATCGCTGCCATCCTGGCCCCACAGTGGCACAGCCCCCTTGTGTGGAAAGGGCCTGTGACTCATGGGAATGGAAAACGGTACCATTATGTCTGACACGTTCCTAAAAGAAACGTTGGGTATAGCCATGTGCATATCTTTAAAGCTATAATATGAAATCTAATAACGGTAGGCAATTTTCATGTAAGCTATAGTTTTTGATTTGCACCTCAGCAAACAAATTACAAATTATGATCTGTTCATCCGCCGCTATTGGTAAGTGTAGTTAGAATCATGGACATAGGTCCTGTGTTCTCTCTTGCCCCAGCATGAAGAGTGGCAGCATTTCAGGGCAGCATTTCAAAAGTGAAAATTTTACTCCAATTCCTTTCCCACCTTTTCTTTTTTTTTGCAATAGCAATCACTTGCTGCCACCTGCTGATATTGTTCTAAAATACCACAAAAGCTTTATTGCAGTCCACTATTGTTTGTTCTGGAATATTTAATTTCACCCTGAATGCAAATATTTACTTTTAACTGTAGAAAAGTATCCCTTAGGATTCTACATGATGCAAATCTGTTCATTTTCAAAACAAACAAAAGTGAAATAAATGTTCATAATCATCTGTGGATATGAAAATTCTTTCTTGGAATTATTGATAAAATGTTTCTATTCTTGTTGACAAGGATACGAGGATTCTATCATATAATTATTGTTCTTTTAAATAAACAGAAATAATCTCTCTCTCTCTCTCTTAAAGGATAACTGTGTGGCACAAACCAGTAAAAATTAGTTCCCAACCTTTTCTTTTAAATCAGGGTAATTTTGGCAAGCCAGTTTCAGTTCTGCCATACCCCTGCTGGGCCAAATTGTTTAAACTAGTGGTGACTAGAAGTGCTACAAGTAAGTGGAATCCCATCTACTGGAAGGCACCTCTCAGTGCTTTTCAGATCATTCTGGAGCTTTGTTTGTTTGTTTCAAGAAGCCCCTCAGAATATTTTTTTTTGGGCTAAAACAGCAATCTCTGGACAGTATTTTTTGCCCCCAGGGCTGTTTTGTGGGCATTTTTTTTTCATGCTTCTTTTCTCTAAGGGTGGCTTGGGGAGGTCCAAAACTGAATATCATTTCCGTCCAGGCTGCATGCATCTTTGATCAATGCACACCACTATATTGTCATCTAAAGCTTTTGTAGACCACAATGTAATCAAGCCATTTAAAACAGTCTTAAGGCTTTTTTTTTAAAACATTCATTTAAAGATACCTTCTCCTGTTCCCTCAACAATGCACACTGCACACAGAGGGAAACAGAATTAACAGGCCAAAACTGAGTGTGTGTATATGTGTGCACACTAAAGATTGTGTGAGTGCACACCTTCACATCAGCTATCAACATACAGTGATCCCATTAATTTCATAGGGCTTTTCTAACTGAAAAATTACACTCGCCTTCCACAAATATTAAAATATGGCCCAAACCAAATCCAGACATAAATTAGCAAAAATAAGGAAAATACAATCCTCACCCCAGAAGACAGCCTCAAAAACCCAGCTCTTTATGAATTCAGATGTGCCCCAATGACCAAACCAAAGCATCTTTAAAAAGGTAGGAAGCAAGTCTCAATGCCTATTGCAAGATCTCCAGCAAATTAATACTGGTTTCAAAGGCCAAATTCATGTGTTTAAAAACTAGCACAGGATACCATTCCCAGCTTGACACAACCTCCTTCCCCAATTAATAGTGGAATCAAAGGAAGTCCATTACCCTGCCCCCCATCCCCATTTGGTAGCATTCATAACAGGAAAGCACCAACAGACAGATTTCTGAGAGGTTAAAAAATAACCTCAGTAAGCAGAGCAGCTTTTTTTTTTTTTTAAAAAAAGGTCAGAATGGCCAGAAAGGAAAAGACAGAGACAATAAGGTCTTGAATCCTGCCTTAAATAAGTTTGGGTTCCTAACTGTCTGACAGCTGCTGTGTATTCCCAGCCCACACACATATACATCCAGATTTCTTAGATTTTAACATTCACTTGCTTTTCCTGAACAGGTGGTAGTTAAAATAATATGCCCACTCCACTCAAAATTAGCCTTGTGCTTCTCCTGAGCAATGCCCAAGAGCTGTGCTTCATGGCTTAAGCACTGTCTTCCAAAAAATGTCCACAGTTTGTGCTCTGCTTTGGCCATGCCCAGGCATAACTTCTTCAAAATGTTAAAGATGGTTACTGTCTGCAGGTGGCAATTTCTGTTACATCTAGTAAGGATGTATGTATTCCAGACCATATAGGACACCCATGGCATTCTGTAGACTCCAATACCCTGCCTGATGCCTGTTCTATCAGTAAGCATTTTCATGACATAGGCCATTTCCGCACTAGCCTGTTATAGCGCGATGATTCCACTTTCAACATCCTCTGGAATCCTGGGGTTTGCAGTTTCAGGAGGGACTGACCGGCGCCTCCCGAAACTGCAAACCCCAGGATTCCAGAGGATGTTGAAAGTGGAATCATCGCGCTATAACAGGCTAGTGCGGAAATGGCCATAGACTGTTCTACAGATACTGTGGACTGCAAAAAAAGATAAAGAAATGAGTCCAAGAGAAAATCAAGTCTGAATGCTTGCTAGAGGCCAAAATGATTAAATTAAAGCTGTCATAGTTTGCGCAGATCATGAGATAATATGACCCAATGGAAAAGATGTTAATGCTGGGAAAAGTGGGAGGCAGTAGGAAAAGACAGAGATCATGTTACAGGTGGCTAGACTCTTTCAAGAGAACCAGTGCGGTGTGGTGCTTTGAACATTAGGCTGTGACTCTGAAGACCAGGGTTGAGATCCCTGCTTAGCCATGGAAAACTACTGGCTGACCTAGGGCAAGTCACTCTTCTCTCAGCTTAGGTGGAAGGCAGGAGCAAACCCCTCTGAACAAATTCTGCCAAGAAAACCTCTCACAAATTTGCCTTAGGGCCACCATACATTGGAAATGATTTGAAGGCACACAACAACACCAACAGTGTGATATTGTAACTCAGTTTAAAGAGGAAGATAACTGGATAGAATGTTGCCTAAAGCTCCTGGCCTCTGCCAGGGAGGAAGGTTCTTTTAAAAAGAGTTTTTACCTCTGACAGTGGGAGACAGTTGGACAAGACAGTTGTCATTTGCAAAACAAACTGGTGGAAGAGTCAGATGTCTGAGGGGGATTTCTGAGCATTGGGTGTTTGAGAGGATTTAGGCAAAGTGTCTGATATAACTTAATTGGAACAGTGTTATTTGTCTGAACTTAAGAACTGAAACCTGAAACCATTCATTCTGTTATTAAATATAGTTAAACTGTTAAGTTATTTTGAAAACCTGACTCTAGGCACCGTTATTTACCCTGAAGGAAGGGTGAGGTGTGCTTACCACCAAGAATCACTTACACACAGTAGTCCACAGTGAGATCACCTGAAGGCCTAAGGTCCCCAAATCCAAGAGCAAGTCCTATAAAGGGACTGGAAGGCAGAGTGAGAGTGTTGGGTTTCCAGGGACTAGGAGCTCCAAGGGTCAGCCTGGAGGAAAGTCTGTACATCACAAAGAAGCTCATTCAAAGAAGCCACAAGCGTGAGTCGGCAGGATCTGAATCACACTGTCAATAAGAGGACCTTCTGGAATTGCCAAAAGTTGAAACTGACTTTATGGCAAATAACATCAAGAATAATTGCAACTGACCATTGCAACTGACCAACTGAAGCAAAATGAAGGATTCCAATACTGTTATCTTTCCCTTTCTTTCTTGTTTGCAATTGGTTCAACAATTTACCTGCTTTGGTAAATTGGGGTCTCCTTGATTTATCAAAACAGTCTGATACAACTCATTAGTGAGGAACAAGTTGGGAATCACTGAGATGGATGCTAAGCAATAAATAAATAAACAGATTAAATGGAATAAATTGTGAGAGGTGACTGTTGTCCTCATACCTGAACTGTGAACTTCTCCTGAGCATCTGGCTGACTACTGGGGAAGTGGGATGCTGGACTAGACAGCAGTTTGGTCTAATTCAGCACAGTTCTCCTTATGTCCTCTCTCCCAGGCATGAATATATTGACCTATACTTGAGGAAAAATGAATTTGCTCCCCCAAATCCTCTTAAGTTGTTAACTGTTGCAAATGTTATGTGCCATACTCTATGAACAGCTAGCATTGGCCCTTTTCTCACCTTACCTTTTCTTGGCACTGGGGTGCAGGGATTGTGTGAACAGCCTCTTGCGATAAGCTCTCATGTCCTCGCTGTTCACTCCGCAGCCACTGTCTGATAGTGAGCAGGCAGCATGAGGGTTCCTCCTCTTCCTTCCGCAGTGCAGCCTGGGATTTTCCCAGGCTGCACTGGGGCAGGAAGCATGAATGCGATGGCTCTGGAGGCTCTGCACGCACAGTAAGTGCACATGGGGTCCTCGAGTGATGCGCAATTGCGCACCATTTTCAGCTAGAAGCCGAAAATGAAATAGTGTGTGATCAGCGCCTGCCAGCCCCAGCAGCATTGCACAATTGCGAGGACATCATGTGGACGGCTCCTCACAACTGCATGACGCTCCAGAGGCCCTTTTAGGAACTTAGTGACCTGTCATCGCAACATTTGATTTTTTTTTAACCAAGTTTTTAATGCAATTTAGTACAAGTCACTGAAACAAAGTTTACTCTGGAAATATTGTTGGATGTGAGGCTTTTGCTATTCACATCTGCTGTTTTATCTGCCATGTTGCAGAAAGAAAAGAAAAGAAAAGAAAAGAAAAGAAAAGAAAAGAAAAGAAAAAAAAAAACCAAAGGGTGAGCAGCCTGTAGTCCTGGCTGACAGTCCTGCCTAATGAGGAATTGTGACCATCTTATATATACAGATTATTTCAGTGCATTGGAAGTTATTTCTTGTGTTGCTTTTATGGCTCTTTTCCTTTTATGTGGCTACCTACAACTCAGTGACAGGATTGTGGGAGTCGTGTTTCTACTGAAAAGTAGGCTGGCTTTGTCAGCATGCTAATCCAATAAGAGGGAGGGATAATCTGAGTGGCCCATGGGCCCAGAGGGAACTTCCTCTTTCCCACTAACTTGGCTTCAATGAAAGTGTGTGTGAGAGAAGGGGAGGGCTTGTAGGTAGATGGGGGATTTTTAAGTGTTTGTTTGTTTTTGCTTTCTGGTCTTTAGAAGAAAGCTGGAAAGATCTTAGCTGGATTTTGGTGGGGTGGATTAATAGTCGTTTTTTGTGCTCCCAGCATTTCTTGCTATAGTGTTTCATAAACGGCTGGAGTGTGAGAAACTATACTGCTTTGCTGGTTGTTTCAGAGATGGAAAGAGAGGGAGGAGGAGTGTTAACAAGTGAACTGGCTGTTTAGTACAGGGCATTGAGAGGAAGGGACCAGTACACGAGCAGTGATGGGGAAGGGATGTTATGATGATGGGGAGGGAAAATCTTTAAGTGGCAACTTTTTGTCATCCTTCATTGATCTCCCCCTGACCTTAGCTTCAGTAATCCTGGTAGCTCAACTTTGGCCCTTTTCACACCTTACCTTTTACTGGTGCTGGGCTGCTCGGCTCGCACACAAAGGCTTCCCTGCTGCTTCCCTGCCACTTCCCTGCTGCTTGCGCTCCGCAGCTCCTTCCTCTTGCACAAGTGCCCCACCTCTTCCTTTCGCAGTGCAGCCTGGGACCTTTCCCAGCCTGCACTGCCCAGAAAGCGCGACTGGCCCAGCTCCCGACACACCGCACGCCAGGTAAGTGTGCACGAGGTGCCGGCACATGAGCGCGCACCATTTTCGGCTTTAAGCCAAAAATGAAAAGATCCATGCCCGCCCTGCGTCCGTCCCTTGAGCGTCGCGTAAATGTGAGTGCATCATGCATACTGCTCCTCACATTTATGCAATGCTCAAGGGGCCTCTCGCTTCCAAAACACCGTGCGAAAAGGGTCTTTAACTCTGTGAAGCATGTGCATGCTAATGAATACTAAACATATATGCAAAAACAGATGACTTAGTGAACAACTGTCACTATGCTACATTTTACACTAAAAGCCCTTCCTTCCTTCCTTCCTTCCTTCCTTCCTTCCTTCCTTCCTTCCTTCCTTCCTTCCTTCCTAGACAATCTTATGATAGTTATGCTTATATTGGAAAAAATGTTTATAAAACTTACATTCATTGTAAGTTGGTGTTTGAGTTTCTAATATGTTACTACACTAAATCCTTATCAGAATACAGGTGAAACTTCTCACCCATGACTTCTCTTTGTCCACTGCCGTCATCTCTGTTTTGGGCTGTATGAATTTTTGAAAGTTCGATTTCTCACCTACCCACACACTGGGATGTGCCTTCTGAAAGACAAAAAAGAAAGAAACCTTAACACAAAATGGCAAATAAAGGACTTTAAATACACATTCAATATACCCAACATATTTTTTCTTATACATGAAAGAACAATCTTGCAAAATTGGCACTGTGAACAAAACTTACCTGCAAATGCTACCTCACATTGCAGAAGAGCTTCTTGTTGAACTGATGGTTTTTGCAATTGTTTGTCAATAGTTGCATTTCATAATTCAGTTTTTCCCTTCTGTGTTATACAAGCTATTGATATTTTGAACTTGTACCGGGTGCTTCATTTCTCAAGACTGAATACTCCACACCTTCATGCTCTTCTTTTAGTGGCAATTATGCCTGTACCAGCCGTAGTGTTTGCAGTATCAGTACATGGAAGAAAGTGATATAAAATGTTTAGTTTTCAGTTTAAATCCATTTTTTTTAAAAAAGTCATAATCTAAATAAGAATGTACTGACATGAACAAAAACAAGGGCAGATCTAGCAGCATTTTAAGGCCCTTTTCACACATGACTTCAAGTGCGAAATGGCCATGGGAGCGACGCGGAATTGTGAGGATGGTTCTCCATGACGATTGCGTGGTGCTCCTGTAGCAATCCCCCGGCAATCGTGGATTATATCATTTTCGGCTCTTTGCTGAAAATGACCCTTGATTGACCATTCCTCCTGCGTCTCTCCCACACTTACCTGGTGTGCAGAACCTCAGTAAGCGCAATGGCTGTGCTTCCTGCCCCAGCGCAGCCTGGGAAAGTACCCAGCTGCACTGCAGAAGGAAGGGGCAGAGCTATCGCGCTTCCTTCTGTCCACATGGAGCTGGTGTGGAGGGAAGCACAGGGGTCGCGATTCCCTCTCGCAAGAGGCTTTTTGTGTGATCCCCACACAATGGTACCATGAGAAAGGTAAGGTGCAAAAAGGGCCTTAGACTCATTCATCTGTTTTAGCATGACCTTTCATGGCTTTCAACACACTGCTTCAAACCTATGGATGGAATTAATATCAAACCACAGGTATATTAGGAGTTATATATGTAACATCTGTCTAATCTGTTTCACTTATCCCCTTTTCTGTATGCACTCTTCATTACCCCCCCTCTCTCCCTCTTCCCCTTCCTCCCTCTTCTCTGTGACTCTCTTCCTTTTTCCTTTCTCTTCACACTTTTTTCCTGTTTTGCCTTCTTTTGGCTTGCCCATTGCATGCCTGTTTCTTGTCTCCTCATTTTCTGCACAGGTCTTCCTTTCTTGCATGTGCCTCTGCATGACAAATGAGCACACCATGGGCTTCCTCTTCCTGCTTCTCCCTCCCTCCTATTATTTGCTGTTCCTCACTTTTTGTACCACTCATTTTCACTATTGCCTGCTACAGAGTGAAAACCTCTGGTGAGGATGGCAGGGGACACCAGGAAGGAAGGCAATGTAGCAAATGAGAATGTTCTTTGCTATACTGTCCCCAGGAAAATGAGTTAGGATTGTGTAGAAATTTCATTGGCAGGGAAGGTACTTTACATTCTGACCTCAAGTTCCTTTTTAAAGCCACTAATATAATAATAATAATAATAAGAAGAAAAGAAGAAGAAGAAGAAGAAGAAGAAGAAGAAGAAGAAGAAGAAGAGAGGAGGAGGAGGAGGAGGAGGAGGAAGAAGAAGAAGATTCATTATGTTGGTCTCAATCTCCCCTTTTGTGTTTTCTCTCACCACATTGTAGAATGACATAACATTCTGGCTTGTATCACTAAAACCTGGTTAGATGAAGGAAATGTCTACCAGATTATCAGGTACAGTATCTGGCATATTTCAAATTCTTTTGAATAAAGATGTTATCTTCAGATAAAAGTTATTCAAGCTATTCTACATCTCAACAATGCAGTAAAAGACAGTGTAATATTTGAAAGGCAGTCATAGGCCTGTTTATCCTTATGTCCTTAGGCCTCACTGAACTTCATGAAGTTCACATCTGAGCAGACATGGATAAGATTGTGTGGCATCTTTCCTGATATTTAAATTAGCCTGAACTTTTGATGCCATGCATTTTTTTTGTAAATGTATAATTAATTATTGTGTTTGTTGAAAGCATTGAGACATATTAAAATTCTCCCATGGAAAGTTAAAAATAGTGTGCAGAATTTCATAATTGTACAAAGATGAGTGCAGAGATATTGTGATGATTCTTTAATTGTTTACTGAGTAGTAACACTTTCAAGGTCTGAACCCCTTCCTCTTAAATGTTGGTAAACTCTTACTAATTCAAAATAACACTTACCAGCAGGGGGCACTCTGAACTAAATTTTGGGACAGTAGAAGAAATAGGTTTCCCAAAATGTATTCAAAGGAAAGGCTACCCTAAATAATAATAAATAAGAGTGATATTCCCTTTTCTACTATTCTCCATTCAGAAGGAAAGGATATTTCTCTCTGGGGTACAGCTAAAGTTATATGGCAGCAAACTTCTGTAAGAAGCCTCAGTTTGAAGAATAGCTTTGAATATCACTGAGCATTAGGTGCTCGCAACCTGACCTTTCGGGAAGAGAATCTTAACTGTACAGATACTGTAGCCAATTTTGAAAAAGCTACTTAGATATTTAAATAAGCCTTAGGGATTATGGATCATGGGGACAGTTTTATGCATGTCAAATACAGAGCTAGTACAAGTTCTTGTAAAAATTAATTTGTTACAGTTACAGACCCAGGGCCCAAGTCCTCAGTGAGTTACTGTTATAGTTAGATTTCTTTTTAAAAAAAGTATTTTCTTTCAAGTTTTTCAAAAGCAACTAGAATTATTAATTTGATTTACTTAAAAATATCTCATCTGAATGCTACAAGCTGGTACAAAAAACACAGTCTTCCCACCCACCTTGCTATCAAAGCACAACAGCGCAACAGTACAACAGACCAGAGCCATTCCCACACTAGTCTGTTATAGCACTATTATTCCACTTTCAACATCCTATGGAATCCTGGGGTTTGCAGTTTAGGGAGGGGCCTCAAAGGCCCTCAAAGGCCCCTCCATAAACTGCAAACCCCAGGATTCCATAGGATGTTGAAAGTGGAATAACAGTGCTATAGCAGTCTAGTGTGGAAATGACCCAGGAGTAAGCAGTACCAGGTACAACCCAAACCAGCACTTGAACCAGGTGAAATCTTTTTCTTCCCCCATCTAGCAGTTATAAAATTAACTGAAAACATCAAAGGAATGAAGGTTTTTTTTCCATTAAATTAAACATGTCACAGGTATTAGGGAAGTGGGGAATTACAAGTAAGTAGGTTTTGTGACTACTTTCTTCCAAGCCTCGCCCATATATTTCAACCTTCCACAAACTGAGCACGATGGTGAGATTTGTGGTGTGTGGGAAAGGAGGAGAGTCACTTACTTGTGAACTGGAAATGAATGTAGGGATTCTCTCAAAGGCCACCCACAGAGGAAAATGAGAAATTTCAGAAGTTTGTAAAAGGAGGTTGTGATCTTAGCATGCTGTTCAGAGCCCCCGCCTCCAATTTCCTTCTGGTTTGCTTCTTTAGTGCTGAACTAAAAGCCTGGTCAAGGTCTTTCAGAAGAGTGCATTTCCGGCAGGCCTATCCAGATTATTTTTTAAATGATGGTTTTTAAAGTATTTATTGATTGATGTTTTAACATGTACTATGATTTGTTTGTTGTTTTTAATATGTATTCTCACTTTGTTTTAATTATTTCTTGCTGGTTTAATTTGTGTTTTAACTTTTGTTATGTTTGTAACTATGTTTCTTTTTTAAAGTACTGTAAGCCACTTAGAGTCCTTCCGAGGTAAAAAGTGAGATACGAATAAAGGTAAGATAATTAAATAAAAACAAACTAACAAACAAACATTGGTTTTATATGCTCTTTTAACTTATGTTACACATTGTGCTATTTGTGTGTTACTTAACAGTAACTCTTAACATTGCAGATTATGTTTTATGCTATAATTGTATACCATGAAAGATGTCCCTGTTGCCGTTCAAAGTCACGGTATACAATTATAGCACTGTGATTCCACTTTAACTGTTATGATTCAACGTTATGGGATCCTGAGATTTGCAATTTAGGGAGAGATATTTGGAATTTTTAGTCTGATAGCTCAGACACCTTACCAAACCTTATCAGACACCTGTGGCTCAGGCACCTTACCGAACTAAATACCCCAGGATTTCATAGGATATAGCCATGGAAATTAAAGTGGAACCATAATGCTGTAATTGTGTAATGTGAAAGGGGCCCATGATAAGACTATCATGGAGAATCCTCTATCTAGCCGCACCAGAATCATGCTGAAATTTAAAACAAACAAACAAACAAACAAACAGACAAATTTTGTGGAGTTGGGGGATTTGAAGAACTGGAGCAGGCTTCAGGGTTCATAAAAGCTCCAGGTGCTGCATCTAGTCCCAAGGGCCACACTTTGCACACTCCTTCACTAGATGGTGCCATGGGGCCAGCTAGTCAATAACAGCTCAGAGAAGGGTTGTGTCAGGGCCTCCCAGTCACTCCTAACCTTGGGTAAGTCTCTACTTCTCTCAACCTGTCGTACTTCACAGGCTATGTTGTAAAGGATAAAAGCATGGGGAGAGTAAGAATTGTATACACCATCTTGAGCGCCACAGAAGAGAGTGGGGATATCACAGTTGAAGGAGGGGCATTTAGAATTCTCAGTCAGAGAGCTCTTGGGCCTCAGTAACTACAAATCCCAGAATTCCACAGGATGTTATAGTGCTATTATAACACTGCAGTGCAGAAATGGCCTAAATCCAGTAATAAGAGCCAGCATGGTGTAATAGTTTGAGCGATGGGTGATGACTCCGGAGACCAGGGTATGAATCCCTGTTTGGCCATGGACAGAGTGACCTTAGGCAAGTCACACTCTCTCAGCCTCACAGTGAGACAAAGGCAATCCCCTTCTGAACAAATTCTGCCAAGAAAACCCCATGATAGGTTGACCTTTGGGTCGCCATAAGTTGGAGACAACTTGAAGGCACACAACAGCAACAAATCAGGTAACACAATTTGGTTTGAACCAGCACTGACTTCATTACAAAGATTTTGTTTGTTGTCAGGGAAGCAGACATGTGCTCATAATGTGTATTACACTTGCAGCCCAATTGTATGTGTGTTTATACAGAGGTCTTACCAAATTCAGTAGTAAGAATCAGCTCCCAGCCCACTCAGCTTCTAAATATAAACTGCGGAGTAGGCGTTACCTTGTCTACCCCAGGCAGCAAAATGTCTTCTGCTGCCCCAGCCTAGCAGGCCATAATGCATGGTGGATGAGGTGTGCTTGACTTGATGGCCTGAATGCTGAATGGGCCTGATATCAATGCACTCCATTATTGGCTATATTATTATTTTGTTGCAATGGTGTGCATCATGTAGAGAGCACGATGCTCCTTCAGCAAAGCAAATTTCCCTTGCCAGCTACAGTAAGTGGCAGTACAGGAAAGAAGGAAGCTCTCCACAGTTCAGAAAGCATACTAGAAAATATTTGAAAAAACAACTATAATCCCAAAGATATCCAAACTGTGCCAATATTTATTTTGAGTTGCTGGTGATGTTATCAACATTGACATAACTGTAGAAGTTTCACTGCACATCCATAGATTGCCAGTTATTCTCTAATTTAGCTCACTGGCTCTCTATTGATTGGCAGCTCTCTGGAAAACTAGATTGACTTATCTAATTCATTTTAATGTAGGTTCTTGGATCTAATTTTTCTCACTGTCGAGGCAGGAAGGGAAATGGAAATGGAAACAGGGTAAATGAAAAACACACACATTATAATTTGAATCAGGGCTCCCAACCACTTGCCAAGCAGTCCTTTGTATTAATTTATTCAAAATTAAGACCCATTGACTGCAATGTGGCTTACTCCCTAATAAATATGATTAGGATTGCACTGATTTTTTTTATTGGATGAATGATCCACAAAGAGACAGAGAAAATATAAAAACATTTGACTTGGCAGAAAATGTTCCTACTGAAATATGATGGACCACATTTACAAGTCATCCTGTTGCAATCAAACAGCCCTTGAGAACAAAGTGATAAAATATGGGTCAGTGTTGTATGAGGCAAGTAACTGTTAGTTGTTATAGAGTTGTGCATTTTGATTGTTATGTAAGATCTCACTGCAGAAACCTAAAATTCCAGAATTTCAAATTGAGTTCACACTAAAATCATAGAAAAATATTTGTCTCCAAGAATAAAAAGACACATCATGCTAGCCAGGTAGGTATAGTTGGAAGGTGGGTTCTGGTATTAGACGCAACTTCAAAATATACCAGAAATGTGTCCACATAATGCGGAGAAAATGGATATGGTACCTATTAGATAGAGGTAGTTGGACAGTATGGATTATTGCCTTGGGCATTGTTCCAAGGGAATATGTGAAATTCACCTTAGTAGTATAAATCATTAGCATCTTGCATCACTGTTTTTAATGAACCAAAATGAGAAGCCTTGTAAGCTAATTTGAACAAATACAGAGTATTACTCGCAGCAGGAGACTGCAAACATCAATCAGCTCATGAAACTTTGGTTGTGAGAGATTCTTGTATGAATCTTTCATCTTAACAAAAAAAAAAAAAAAAAGATATTCAGAACTCAACAATAGATCTTGACAAGATTCTCATGTGTGTGAATGCTCCAGAGAGAACTGATGCCTTGTTTCACTGTGTAAGGTAATAAAAATATTCCATTTCCAGGGCCAAGACTAAAGAGAACCTACCTGCTCATTAAAGAATAATGCAACTTGGCTGTTTTACATAATGTTTTGTAAATTAAGCTTCATGGTAGATGCCTTTATTTTCTAGGCTTGTCTGAAGTCCCCCAGAGAAATACCAGCTCCAGTCTGAAGAAACTGAGTATTTCATAAAGTTCCATGAGCCGGAAAGCCTTTTTCAGATGTATGCTGTGATAGGAGGATTCCAAAACACCATCAGTCCTCCCCTCCCCAATGCTTTATGTTAAATCTGCCTGGAGCCACAGAAGAGGTCTCAGCACAGTGCTCTGTGACTCTGAAAAAGCATACAAATCAGAATTGGCACTTTTCTCCAAAGAGGACTTTGAAGAATAGCTGTCCACTTGGAATGAATGAGCTGCCTTCACATGTAAGAGGATGCCAGTGTTAGGCTACCTTCAAGGTTCTGAATACCCTCAAGCATTTTGTGTGTAGGGGGAGAGAAGTATTCAATGGCCTGAAACCATAGATGCTAAGCAGCTTTTAAAATCCAAGAGAATTTACACTAGAGAAAAAGGTGGCAGGGGGGCAAAGCTTGAAGCAATGTTATCATATCTGGTGACAAGAATGCCTAACACGTTGGGTACGTTATATGGTGCTTGTGATATTAGATGTTTGTGGGCAAAGTTTAAATGCCTTTAATCTGACAACATTTTTGTGGCTCTTAGATGGTATTGGTGCGAAGCTGCCAAAAGCACATTAACTCTTTCAATTTGAGAGAGAATGGGCATGCTTAATCGTCCTATTAAAATCCAAAGGATCACACATACAGCAAAGCTGGCCAGATGTGCTATCAGGCTTAAGTGACAATCAAGTCTTTGTGTGTATGTGTGTATGTGTGTGCGTGTGCACGCATGTGCACAGATGGAAGCTTTCCTAGCATTTTCAAGAATATTTGTACAGTCCTGAAGAACGTCAAGTATATTGCTTTACAGGCTGATTGAGCAAAACACTGGCCATTTCCGCACGGGGTAATAAAAACGGTGCTGTGCGTCCTCCACGGAGGACGTCTGCACCTTGGAGCGGACTGAGTCCGGACTACTTACTGTAGATCCGCACTTCAGTCTGCTCCGGAACGACCCAAGTGGTCCTCCAGCATGCTTTTGAAATACCTGATTTTTCTGGTCTTTCAAAAGCCCGGAGCACGCTGCTGTGTGCCTGATCTCCAGTGCAGATTTGCAGGCTCACACCAATGCGAGCCTGCAATCTGCGGAGGGTGGGCTTTAGGCTGGCGAGCTTCAGCGGGTGGTCGGGACCCACGACCAACTGGAAACCACCATTTTGGATGCCGGAGCAGTGTGGATCTATGACCACGCATTGCTCCAGAGCAGCCTGGACCGGACCGAGGAGCCAGAAGATCTGGTAAGTAGAGGCACGGGGCAATTCCCTCGCCCCATGTGGAAATGGCCACTGACATCTTATCTTGCTGGTAGATATGTACCTTTCAGGATGATGAAGGTCAGGCATGAAACTACTCCAAGGCAGTCAGGAAATCACTGGGATCCCTCTTGCTCAAAGGATTTTATTCTAGACTTCAAAGGAGTGCTGAATCGGTTTTGAGTAGTTTCTTCATAGTCTGGAATAAAGCCCTTGAAATGGAAGCCACAACCATCTCTGTCTAAAGGTTTATCTTTTCAACAGAATGCTCAAGGCTGCATGGGTTAAGACTGAAGGTCCTATAAGCCTCTATATGAGACATGTATTAGCAAAACCTGATAGGCAACTTTTGTGATGGTAGGATGTTCTAATTTGTTACTCTGCATGTTAGTTAAGAACCAAGCATTATAGTTTTCCCTATAGGAAAAAAATATATCCAAAATACGTATTTTTGGCACTGAAATACAAAACACTATAGATGAGTCCTACTGAAAGGCAGCAGTTGTTATAGAGATCATAAGAAGTGGTTAGCGAAACTTTCAGGATGAGGTGTCTAGGGTTTCATCATGCCCTACCATCATCTGCTAACCTGATGGGCTGGAAAGAAGCTCTTTATGGATACTGGACCAAAAGCTCTCTTTTTTACTCAAATTCTAGTTTTCAGATTTTGCCTGTTTAGATTTGGAATTAAAAGAGTCTTAGACCTACCTGTAATGCTTCTCCCTTGGTAAGCTCCCGTCTTTTTGAAATAAAGATAGAAAGTTTAACTACCGGTAGAACTGGAAATAGCAAAGTCTGTAACAAACAAAAGGTTTAACAACAATGATAATTGAAAGACTTATTAAATTTTTTAATTTGGATTTAATTCAGATTTATTAATTTTGGATTACAAGATGGAGACATCATGAGAAACTATTTGTTTTGTCAAGAGGAGACATTGTATTGGACAAAGGTAAAAAACATTGATCAGTTACTCTTTGCCAGGTGCTTTAGTGGTGGATGTGGAGAAATGTCTGTGTTTCAAGGAAGGAAGAGGGACACCCCTCTGTACACAGGTTTCTATCAATTGTGCTTGGGGAACTGAGAGAAATAAGAGGAATGTTAAATTCCGTGTCAAAGTCCCTTAGAGATGAGATTGGGACACTAAAGGACAATGAATGTTCTGAACAATCTGAGGAATATAAAGAGGAAAAGATTAATCAGCTCTCTCAGGATATGAATGTGGTGGAATGGCAAGATATATTGTCAGAGGAGCGGGTGGAAAATGAAGAAGATTATGTAATGCTGAGACAAGATGAGGAACCTAAAACTGTACCACAGGAGGATGATTGGGGAGATGACAGAGACTGCATCATCTCTACATTAGATGAAGAAGAAGAATTCAGTAGGCAGGCAGACGAAGCTCAAGCTACATCAGGTTGCCTTTGCTTTCCCTGTCATGACGTCATAATACCATCCTAATGACATGTCATGTTTTAAGGTCTGTTTCCATATAACACCTTGTAAATCATCATGCACTATCATACCAGATTATTTGCTGTTTCCTGCCATGTAATACATGTGGTGCTTTGCTGCTTGATGCCATGTAAAAGGCTGGAAGGGGTTGATGGAAACTGAATGAGAAAACCAGTGTTTTGGGAATAAGGATATGTTGATACAATAAATCTTTACAAGGAGGAGAGCATGAGGTCAGGATGCTGGCAGGTGGAAAGCCAACCTGGGAAAAGGAGTTGTCGTAATTAGCTGGCAAATAGAGGCACTGTATTCACAAATCTGTAATGTTACCATTCAGTCCTGGCAATTTCCAAAGCATGCAATTGTTACTCCACTGTTTCTTAATTAAAGCTTTGCAAACTTCTAAGATTTAACTTCCTAGATAAACTTCCTAAGATAAACTTCTTAGGACTGGAGTTATCCTGTACATGACAGGCTATTATGACTGAGGGCACTGGCGATATGAAAATCCTGAGTAGGAATGCCAAACTGGTAAGAGAAGAGATCAGAGATGAGAAGGGGAGAAAATATCGACAATTCATCTCAGAAGAGGCTGAGATCAAGATGTGGAAATATTGTGTAAAATGACATCTAAAGTATAAAGTAAGCATTTCCTGCAATCTGTATTTTGTCAATTTTTTGGGAAACCCTCCCCTCATGTTAAGATATAACTTAGATTAAAATAGGTTTAAATGGTGTAATTAAATGATCTTGTAGTATTTTTTTCTCTCACTCAAGTTATGAAGCTAATTAAGAAATGTATTTTATTGCTATAACTAAAAAGAGAAAATAATTTTTGATTTAACAAAGTATACAAAGTTTTGTGTTGGGGTTAGAAAGGTATCAGGGCAATGGCATCAGAATTATGTATAACAGACAGTTCAAATTGTTACTTTTAATGTTTAAATATTAAATGTTAGGATTACTTGAGTTTTGAAGAATGGAGGATTGTTTCTGTTCAAATAGAAGTAATTCCTATCATCAAATATTGTTAAAGGATCGGTATTGGAGACCTAACCTTTTATGAACTTTTTATAGGACAGTTATTTAGTACTGTAAGTTTTATTTTATATATGTACTAGGGTATATACCCAGCATTGTCCAGAATTTTATTTTCTCATAGGTAATACTTGTTAGAAATACCTTAGGAATCACCTTACCTTACCTTACCTTACCTTACCTTACCTTACCTTACCTTACGAATTAGATGCGTTGAAATACTCAGATTTGAGATTCTCTGTCTCTAATTCCTCAATCTGTCTTGTCTAGTATATGTAACTTCTTCCCATATTCCCCAATCCACTCTGTATTCAGAGTTATTAACATACATAGTTTGGGTTCCTGATGGAATACACTGCCCTCCTTCTTGCTGCTTGGCCTTGACACCATAGCAACTGGCCTGAGCTCTTTGGCTGAGGATTCTAAAAGCCCCTCCCTGAACTGCCAACCCCAGGATTCCATAGAATCTCCACAGCCAGCCAATCATATGAGGTCTTCTCACTTAACACCGACAATCACATGAGGTCTTTGCCTGCCTGATGCAGACAAATTCACAAACTCACAAACAAACTCTGACTTTTATAAAGTAAATTAGTAAAATTAATAAATTACAGGAAGAAGTGTGCTTTTTTTAAAGGTGGAGGAAGCTTAATTAGGATTTCAATATAGAAGCTGTGGAAAAAGACTAGTCATTTTTACTCTTTCTTGCTATTATTTTTTCTTTTCTTTATCTTTTATCTTTTCTTTCTCCTTTTTCTTTTTATCTTTATCTTCTTTTCTTTATCTTTTATGTAGGATGCAGGGAATAATGTATGCAACTGTCATTGCAATTGTTTTAAGATGTAATTGTTTTATTTATTATATTTTTATTATATATTATATAATTCTAATAAAACTATTTAAAAAATAGGTCCATGAGCATAGGCTTTGAAAGAGTCATGAGGTGTCAGTTTGATGGGGCTCATTTTGCCTAGGAATGGATCAATTATTTCTGGACTGTGTCAGGTTTGCATGTGTTCATAAGTTTGATTTGTCCCATTTCTGCATTAGCCTGCATGTTGTATTAACTTGATTAAAATCATAATTAAACGATATATTAGAAATTATTTTTTACAACATACAGACCTGTAAGTATCTCATTTGCCCAGTTTTTAAATATGCCCATTTTTAAACTATCCTGAAATATACATTTTTATGTACAGTTTGGTACCTTTTTCATTACTTGGTGGAATGTACAATTGGAAAGACACCTTGAGCTTTAGCCACATATTAGTCTAGTAAGTGTGGAACATTTCAAAATGTGGACCAACCAAAATGATCACACATCTCTACTTTTGACTTCTCTTCTGCAAACGAATGCCTAGAATGCAGCAAAAGTGAATTGAAACCATTTATCTTAAACTTGAAAATGTCTGCCTTCATCTATGGTTTCTCACTGTAAACACTGTCCCAATTCAATCTATTTTATAATAGCAATGATATCATACGATAAACAAATGAAAGCATTTATAAATATATCAGTATTGTGCGGAATGAGAAAGCTAGACCTTATAAGCAACATTTCATGATGTCAACAATTTTACTTTCTGTTTGTTCCTTAAACACTTAGCCTTAAAATATTGAACACTAAGAGAACCACACAAATCAAAGTATAGAATTTTACCTCTCTACCTCTCAAGATAACATATTATCTAAAGCTAATTCTTCAGTTAGGTGTGGGTGGAGATGGTTTACTCCATTTCCACTCTTGCCCTATGTTATTTTCTTTTTTAAAATGTTTCTCGGTGCTACTCCTCTTGCAATTCTTTTTTGCATGCAGTCTAAATGTATAGTCAAACTGAAGACCAAGGTTATATGTGTCATGGGTAGTAAGGATGCACTAGTTTTTGAGGAAGTACAAGGTAGGACCTGAATACCTCAAAGCAACCAGATCTTGTCTGATCTTGCAAGCTAAGCAGGGGCAGCCCTGATTATCACTTGGATGGAAGACCACCAACAAACACCAGGTATTTAAGGCTATATTTTGGAGGAAGAAACTAGCAAACCACCTCTGAGTATTCTTCACCTAAGAAAACCCTATGAAATTTATGGTGTCACCATAAGTTCACAGGCCACTTGAAGACATGCCATCTACACATCCATACCCACAGTGTAATGTAGTTGTTGCACAGTGATGTTGCAGAGTATCCGAAGCAAAATGCAGAATGAGGGATTCCAGTCCAAAGCCCCGTTGAAAGTTGGTGTGGTTATTGTATTGAGTAGGAATAAACTCTGTTCCATCCAATTGACCTTTGTATTTGATAGGAGGAAAGTATACCAGGAAAACCTTGCAGCAATCAAAGTCTCAGTCTTCTGGTGCCACTGCAGTTAGGAAACCTGTTCCATGTCATTTTCAAATATTTCTGGTTCAATGAACTGAGTGAAAAGAGGAACTGAGAAATATTTCTACACCTCTTATTAGCAGTGGATACTGCTAAGCGTGCTTACAAACCTCCATTATTGCTCAGAAGCTGGGCGTTTAAGATGAGGCTCCAGGGTATTATCCTAGCTTGTTGAACGACATTAAGACAGAATTCCCTAATTTGGACACAACAGAGAAATCTAGCTTAGATTACCAAAGTCTGGGATATTCCTCAGCTGGTGTACTTGCTTAATTTCTATGGGACAAAGTAGATTATTGATGGAAAAGCAAAATCTGCGTCCATGAAGAATTGGGGGAGCCTGGGCAGATGCATGAGGAAGTTTGGTCCTTTTCCTCTTCTATCCCCTAAAAACTGAGAAGGTTGGATCTAGCCCTTAAACTTGCAAAACAATGCATTTAGCCAAACAGAATTTCTCTGTGACTGCTAATTTACAGTGCAGTGAAAACGACTGTGTACATGTTTCCATTTCTAATAAAGAGATGGTATCCGGAATAATAATTTGCTAGAGGAAATTAAACTTACAATGTATGCTCTCATGAAAGAGACTAGAATAAATTTATATAGACAGTAGTAAGAATGAATTATTTCCCATATGTGTAGGGGTTCTAGTTTCATATTCCATTTGATTGACATGTCTGTATGGGCCATTACTATGCTAGATTTCTGCATTTTTTAAGAAGAGGAGGAGGAGGAAGAGGAATCCTGTTTTCCTAATATTATATTGTTCTTACAATGCTATGAAACAATCCTTTGTTTAAAAAGAATAAGAATAAGAAGGCAGCAGCTAGTCAAGGTATTAAATTAAAGTGGAAAAAAAATTCCACCAAGTCACTTAAGCACACTCATTATTATGGCCCTTGCTACCTCGGGCCACTGGAGAACTTATAATTTAGTCTGCATTATGCAGTTTGAAGTGTTTTATGTTCTGCATGGGAGCAGGCTGCAATTCAAATATCATTGGCCATGAAAAATATGCACATACATTTAGCATGGAAAATCTCCAAGGGCATGACAGAAGAGACGGGCACATGTTGCCGCAGCGTGATGGAGAATTTCTCTGAATTAATCATTTGGACATAGTTTATCACCATTTTAGAGTTTTGCCAGAGACATTTCCTCCCCATTTGTCGGAGAAGCTTATTATACATGCACATCTCCAGAAGATAATAAGGCCAAAGCCTTTGATGCTTAAAGGCAACCGGCTCTGTTAGATTCTGTTATGACACAGACAACTTCTCCACTGACAGAGCCGTTCAGATAACAGGAGTAATTGCTTATTTTATTGAGTTTAGGGAATTGTGTTCCATTCTCCCTCCTTGCCTATTACATCAGTTATTATGACCTGTCTTCTGTCATAATTTAGGGGGGAGTGTAAAATATGCATTCTGAAAGCATTTACTGAAAGAAAAGACGACTTGGTTTAAATATTTCGTACATATTCCCAAAGTGCATATAGTATAATTTTTATAGAGACGAGCTGGAGCTCCTTATTACTCTTCAGGCCCAGTTTTAGCAGTCTTGGGAAAAATTGGCTCCTTTTTTCAGTGATTTTTTTGTGTGGGGGTGGTGGTGGAAGAGAGAAGAGTTTGTGAAAATTATTGTGAGTTTTTTTGAAAAATAAATATTACTTGTTTTATTTGTAGCAATGTGTATGCCTTGCACACTTTGCTTCCCCTCAAATATCAGGGATTTTTGAGCTTCCCTGGCACCCTGCTCTCCAAGTCTTCTTCAGTTTCAAAACAACATCTTAACCAGAGGGAGGATTGCCTTTCTCCTAGTCACCGCCAATCTAGTGGAGTCAGGCCTTGCAGGGATGAGCAACTGGCAATTTCTGATGAACAAGGAGGATGACATCATCTGTCATTGACCCCCAAGACGTGCCCCAGGGTTACTTAAATCTCCACTTCAGGACTGAGCTTAATTAGACAACATATAGGCTCAAGATTTGGTTTAAGTTTTAGACTTTTCTGTTTTTCTCCCTTTAAATCTTTTTGTACCACTTAGTCTGATGAATTGTGCTGGTAAATTCACAAGTTCATGCAATTTTGCTGCATTTTAATTATTCCTCACACAGATTTATTCAACGGGATTCTGATTTTCTTTTCTTGTGAAAAAAACATGGCCATCTTTGTTTTTTATTTGCATCAAAAATGGAATCTACTACCAAAGGAAGACTTTAAGCACTTGAAGAGGGACAGCACTGAGTGTTCTACCTCTCCCCTCACTAGGTAAGACTCATTTGCCTTTTAAAAATCTAGTCTGCCGCCTAAACTTGAATCTCTTATGTAAAGGCAGTCATGTTTCTTGTGTTTTGTTCCATGCTTGTTCAGAAACTCTGTGTTTGGCCCAACATAATGGGTACATTTCTGAATGGCAGCCAGACGGTGCATTCCGGAAATGGAGACTCACCATTTCTGTTCCATCTCTGTATACATTGTTAGGTATAACCCCCTGCCTGGAATCCTTAGAGTAACTTCTTCAGGGTGGAGCTTAACTGCAGGTCTCACAGCCACAATATGTGCCATTATTTTGGCCTTTTATGTTTCTTGTCCTATCTCTTGCTACCTTGTACCACCTAGTCTGATGATGAATTGTGCAGAATTTGAATGCTTGCACTTGGTGGCATTTTGTGGTAGGCCCAGATAAACGTATTTCCCAAGTATGGATATGTGATTCACATGAGTGAAGATGCATGTACTGAACACAGTCACTGGATGTGACTAGAGAGAAAATCTGAAACTAGTTCTGTGTCTGCATACTAAGATACATAGTCTTGGCTTGACCGCATGTGGATTGGTAGAGGGAGAATTCCTTCAATCTGGTGGGAAGGAAGAAGAAGAAGACAGGCCAATCAGCAGGAGGGCGATGAAAGCTTAACATCACCCCCAGCTCTGTCCCAGCCTATTTTTCCCACCCACCTGTTTTGGGTAGCAGAATGGTCCTCAGTTTTTGGTCTTGGTACCAGTTTTGAAGTGTACTCATGATTGGTTTAGAGCTTTGAAATAACTCCACAGAACTAATGGGCTACAAATAATCCACAGCTTTTAAAGAATGTAAAACAATGCAAATAAGACACTTTAAATGGAAATAATTCATTTTCTAGTGCAATACAAGTGAGATTGTTGCCTCATTATTCATTCAAGAGGGGCGGTTTGAGGAGGAGGAGGAGGAATATCACATGGTTCAGTTCTGGCTTGTTTCTACTGTGATGCCCATGCTGTTTTTTTTAGTGGTAGGAGTGAAAGTACAGACAGCCAGAAGCTGAGTAACTGAGAATGACAAGAAGAAAAAGGCAGAAAAAGAAGGGAAAAAAAGTTAACAGAAGAGAAGAGATTGAAAAATGAGTGGGTGGAGAAATGGGGAGGATGCGAGTAGCTCACTGTGTGAGGGAAACATAGAATTTTTATTTAACATGGCAATGCTGAAGAGGCCTTAGGCCTTTTTCTAAAGACTGTCAGCTCTGGCTTACTTTTTCCCTTCTCATTTTGTTGAGGGCTCCTAGCAACATTTAGCAAAGCTGACTCTTATTTCCCGTGCATTCCCACTATGTAGTTTTATTAATGTGAAAACTATGTGATGTTATTAATATTGGATATCAAAGTATTGAAGCATCAAAAGTATTCCAACCTGTTTTGAGGCAGAATAAAAGACTGTCCCTTAGTTTATATTTTTAATGTAGCATGCAGCACTGATTTTTGGGGAACAGGCTACAGCTAGCGATAACATGTGCCTTGTCCCTGCTTTTTTCTTTCATTAAAGAATAAAGTGTGTGAAAGCGTAGCACAGCATATGTGTGTTTACTGAGAAACAACTCCCATTGAATTCAATGAGGCTTACTTCCAGGTATGTGAGTCTATTATTTTAGGCTACAAAAGAAGCATTTAGAAGCAGCCAACAACAAAATGTTGCCACAAGGGGGCAACAGTGTCAATTAAACATGGACCATTTTCTGGTAATTTAGTGGTTTGCTTTAAAGGTTAAAAAAAAAAGTAAAATAATGCAGTTTTACAAGTTTTTTTCTCTGATGAAGTTAATAACAATGAATTTTTTTTCAAGCTTAAGAACATTGAATGAAACCAATTACCTTTAAAATATAATGGCTTAATTCCTCTTTTAGGTTTGAACACTGGACTATGACCCTGGAGTCCAGGGTTCAATCCCCTCCTCAGCCAAGGAAACCCACTGGGTGACCTTGAGTGCGTGACACACTTCAAGCCCCAAAGAATCCCATGATAAGTTCACTTTAGGGTCACTATAAATCAGAAATGACATGAAGGCATGCAACAACAAGAGCAGATCCATTAAATCAATTAGATTTATCTACGTGTTGGCTCATCATTCAACAATTGACTGAATAAGTCTACTTCAGTTGGGACTAACTGATAGGATTTTGGCCAATGAAAGCATCTTGCGCCACTTCAACATTTGCAAATAAAAAGTTAGAGGCAATGTATCCAGTACTTAGTTGGCTTTTGAGAGTCCTCTTTTCCTGCCTATTTCATGCTGGCTCCGGTGAAAATAATGCACCCAATGTATTTACAAATGTTCCTCTTATTTCTCTCAGTTCACCAGGCAAAACTTGATAGAAAGCAAATTTTGCTGTGTACAGAGGAGTGCCCACTTCCTTTCTAGTTTCAGCTAAAGCCATTTAATTTTGAATTTAACTCCCCTCTTCCCTTGTAACCATCTCATCCATGGTCTTCATCCCTGCCACCAGCTTTTTGGATCCTTCTGACTTTGTATTTTAGGATAATTGTCCTGAAACAGAACACTTTTTAAAAATAATCTTTCACTCACTTCATCTAGTCTTACAGACTAAATCAATTTGGTTTCATTCAACTGTCAAAGTAATTTGATTATAAATCAGTTTCAAAATAGCCTCCTTCTTCTCCCTCTCCATGGGCTGTCTCCCTCAGCTCATTAGCTTATCAGTCCACTGGCTCAACTTGAATTTGTTTCTCCATAAAGATTTTCATCCACCTTCCATATTGCTATCTTCTGTATCTCCCTCATGTTATACATCTCCCCACAGTTCCTCCTTGATCTAGCTGATCTCATTCCTCAGGGCCTCAATCATATTCCCCTTCACATTTAGAACTTCCTCCATCATCCATTGTAAAAATTTCTGAGAGAGTTCCTGGGAAGGTGCTATCTTTCATTCAATCCAGCTATTTCAGAGTTAACAACTCACTTCACACACATCTAGCTGAAAGCTACCAGCAAGACAGTCTTACCAATATCAAGTAGATAACACTTGTACTTTTTAGTGCTGTAGCTTCTCCTTGTTAAAATCCCACTCCATCTTACAAGTAAAAATGCAATTCAGTCTGTTCACTAGATAGTCCCCAATTTTCTAATTTATTTGTCCCAGTCTTCTGGGGTAAGATATTTGTATGAGCCAAACATTTATTTGGCACTTGATTGCAGAAAGAACATGCCTGGAGAGGCTTCATTGTTCCATTTTAATCAGACAAACTTCACTTTCATAACTCCAAAGGTTAATTAAGAATTTTTTTTTAAAAAAAAATAGGTTGCTGGTATAAGACTGAGGGACTGACATCTTTTGATGTTCTTCAGATCTAAACAGCTGCATTTCATGGCAAAGGAAAAAGATGTCACTCCTTCAGTCCTTCCCACTCATAACACATTTATTCAAAAGTAAATGAAATTAATGAGAATTCTGGACTGATGGTTGATTCTCCACTCCTCCTTAATTCTGGAAGGAATTTGTCTAGTCAGAGTTTCTTTTGACCAGCACTTTTGCTGTGAAAGCTCTCCTCAGTGCAGAACTGCAGCCTGGAGCTTCTACCAACTAGCCTTCTAGAAGTTCTTCCCACCAATGTTTTGGAATGAGTTGAAAATAAGAGCCAATCAGGGAGTGGACTAATATGGTGCTTAGAGCCAGATTGGAATAGCTTATGGCAGTTATGGGTTTAATTTTTCACTATTTTTTTCCTGAAGGAAGCAATGTGTGGCATTTTTGTGAAGAAAACAGCATTTTCTACACAGAAAATAATTTAATTATTTACAGAAATATTTTCAGTATAAAGGATGCTATTCCTTTGCATAGAAAACACCATTTTCTGCAGAGAAAACACTGTTTCCGTTTCCTGCACAGAAAATAATGTTTTCTGCACAGAAAATAATGTTTTCAAAGACTTGTGAATTTTTCATAAATGCCAAACTGTGAAGGTTGCCATTAGTCCAGGATTCTCCTTGTCAGGGTTTCTCTGACACTTAAAGAAACAAATGTTTCAATCACTTTCAGAATACATTTTAAATAATCTTTCCATCTGTCATGACAGTTTGATAGAAAGAAAGTCAGGCACCCAGCTCTCAACTTCAGTACAATGACTTACACTGATTAGATGCCAGCTTGAGTTTAACTGGTTTTGATTTGTTGAATGTTCTGTGAAGTTAATAAAACTGTGCTTGTTTAGCCCAGTTTTGCCTTCTGTCTTCATTTTTCATGAAGGGTGAAAGCAATTTTACTTTTCAAGGTTAAGTGTTACATGAAAAAAGTTGCACTAAACCTAGAGCTGCCTTTAGCAAGCAAAAAACTTGTGTAAGAATTTCCATATGTGAAGCATGAAAACACCACAAGTAACTAAGTGCTCCTTTTCTCTCCCAGATCAAGGGGAATCAGAAATCACTACACAAAAGTGAGTTCCCCTGGAGCCACATGCTGTAATATAATGTCAAATACAAACATATGGTTTTGCTGATGAAAGCCCCATGGCATTCCAAAAGATTTACAGTGTGACTCTATATATCTCCACTCAGTAGTCACTCACACTAAGTTACTCCCAAGGAAAATTGGTGTGGTTTTACTTTCACAACTATGTGTTCTTTGAATGGTGAAATAACAGCCATTGTCAACATCAATGTACTGTAGTTTGGAGCCTAAAATATACCAGTGATACTGTTCTGAATGCAGATGAAAATGTATTGGACATGTAAGCATTCTGAAAAAGTTAAAACAAATTAATATCTAAGAATAAAGCAAAATTTTCATTGAGACCAGATCTAGCCACATTTTCACTTTGCTCTACCACTTGTTTGACTCCTTGTGAACAGTTATTGGAAGAAACCTATTCTAATGAAAGGGACCATGGATGCATATATGTTCTTTGGATACGGGTCTGTCTCTAATATAGTTCCACAGATTTGAAGCCTAGCCCACCAACAATTTGGCATGAGCACTAAGGGTACTATGGTGGCGCCCACCTTTTTTTTTACTCTTAAAACGGTAGTCATGAATTTTAGTTAATTAAAATTTATCTGTAGTCTAAAGTATCCTCTGAGCCTGTATCAGAGGGCATGATGCATACATTTATAACATAGTTATATCTCTGACATGGCACACAATGCTTCCAGTGAAATGATGATGCACATTGAGGCACCAGGCATGATGTCTTATTGCACAATAGGAGCCTCCTTTGGGCATCAGGGTGCCACACAAGAAGGCCCATCACACAATGGAAGCCTCCTTTAGGAAACAGGATCCCAGCACAACAGAACCATTGTACAACAGGCACACTACTGGCTCTACTTCTGCAATGGCCCTGATGATATAGCTATGTTTCTGCTCCTGTCCTGAGAATAAGAGTAGTGCATAACAGCACAGTTCAAGTTCACATGATCACAAGTCAGTTTACAATGACATAACTTCTGAACAAGATGCAGGCATCATCTTTAGATATAAGACTCTGTAATCATCCCTAGGTAATCATCCTCAAATACAAGGTCAGGAAGATTAATTTCTTCACAGGGCCTCTTGACCACTCCACATGCTACTTCCTTCTGCAACGTCCCAAAGTCTTCCTACAGTTCAAAGACTATAAGTCAGGGAGAGATGGGGTTCTAGTTGCTTGGTACATGGGAGAAGGAAATGAGGAGATGGGGTTTGAGTTGAACAGTGTGGAAAAAGTACTAATTTCACTGTGAAAACCAGTGAAAAACAATAAAAGGGGAAGGTAGGGGAAGAAAGAGCAAAGGGAAAGAGAAATAGCATGGTTGGGTTTTCTTTTATAAAAATAAACCAGGCAAACCCTACTATTTCTGCTGCTCATATGTTCACTTGATTTTGCATGAGAGATATTGGCCCAAGATTCCAAATACATCTGAGTGCAGGAGGTGAGTGGAGTTAACGTTGTTGATCTTCGCTTTAAGATGCGTAACAGTGAACTAGAAACTAATTGGTGCTCTGCCACTAAGATAAGAAAGAAAGTTATATTACCCCAATTTTGTTATGAATTTATCCAATTTGTGGTCTGCAAGATTATTAGTGAAAATATGCACATATCCTTTTATTTCCTCTTATTGTGAAGAGGAAACTACAAGTGACAGATTCGTTTTCTTTTTTCCTTTCTGAATTATACATCAATTAATGTGCACCAAATGTGTCTTTAAAAAATGTGCACAAACACTTTAATTAATGGTAAAAGGCATACAGTAAGAAATATGTTTTAAACAGGCATATTTTAGGAAACAGTACTTCCTATTTTTCATAGAATTTCCAGTTTCTGTGTATGATTATGAAAGCTGGACAGTGAAGACAACAGACAGGAAGAGAATCAGCTTATTTGCAATGCAGTACTGGAGGAAAATTCTACAGATCCCATGGACTGCCCAAAGACAAATAAATGGGCTTATGAGCAAATAAAGCTTGAATGCTGCCTAGAAGCCAAACTGACTATAATAGGCTTTCATAGTTTAGACATATCAGAAGAAGACATGTTGTTGCTGCTGCTGTTGTTGTGTACCTTCAAATCATTTGCAACTTATGGCAACTCTAAGATGAAACTATCACAGAGTTTTCTGGGGGCTGAGAATATATGATGTACCTAAGGTCACTCGTTGGTTTCCATGGCTGAGTGGGGAATCAAACCCTGGTCTCCAGGATTGTAATCCAACACTCAAACTATTACATCATTCTGTCTCTGGAGAAGACATGACTCATTAGAAAAGATGATAATGCTTTGAAAAGTGGAAGGCAGGAGCAAAAGAGGAAGGCTGCATTACAAGTCACTATACTCAATCCAAGAAGCCACAGCCCTGAATTTTCAGGACCTGAGCAGGGTATTGATGACAGAGTTATCTTGGAGTTTGCTTATTGATGAGGCTGCCATAAGTTGAAGGCAATTTGATGGCAATTAATGACAACATTAGGAAAAGTGCATAGTGTAAAACATGCATTTTCATAAGAAAAACACCACACATGCATGTATGCATAAAACATACACAACTCTCTCTCTCTCTCTCTCTCTCTCACACACACACACACACACACACACGCACAAGGATGATATTCACACTTTGGGAGGTCGTTCAGGAAATTATTTCGTGCATATTTTTATTTGCATGCACATACCATGTTTTTCCAAGTACCAGGAAACTTTTTCAGGAAATCAATGAATGAATAACACAAACAAGGTGATATT
Source organism: Ctenosaura bakeri (assembly GCA_948474755.1). NCBI lineage: Eukaryota > Metazoa > Chordata > Lepidosauria > Squamata > Iguanidae > Ctenosaura > Ctenosaura bakeri. The sequence goes on along the minus strand of CAOLHI010000074.1, from coordinate 789,033 downwards.
CTCTCCATCTTTAATCCACAATGATGGAAGATGAATTCACACTAGAACTGTAGTGTGAATATGAAAACATTCGTGACATCCAGGGAAGCGCATGAACCTCAGACCCATTGAATAAATTACACAACTGTGTTCAGGAAAGAGGTGAATTTATTTATTTCAGCAGGATGATGGTGGCTTCAACTGGATTTTACTCCAGATCTCAAATAAAAATAATAAAAATAATTGTTTTTGTGAATATCTAACTCATTTAAATTATACAAATAGTTTTGCAGTAATATGTTGGTTTTACTTTATATGCACAAGTTCACTTAAAAATGATACTGTGTATAAGTGATGCAAAGGGGACTCTACACACACCACACAAACACACAAAATCTGTTTTCAGTCTATGATACTGGTTTTGTGTTCAGTTCATGAGTACCGAACCTGGTAAATCCATTAAAAAAACCCAACCTTAGATGTAGTGAAATGCAGCCACTTGCCATACTGTGTGAACATTTGACCCTTTATGCTCCCCTCTACTTGTTGAAAAGGGGACACTTTGTAAAGTGGACAAAGGTCTATTCTGCCACTCACCCTCTCCTATTTTAACTAAGTCCTACTTAACATCTGTTATTAATTCTGCTGACCATTTTGTTTTTGCTCATGCCAGACATTAATCCCTATTTTGTTTTCTCTCCATTGGTTACCAGACCCATATCCTACATAGTTTAATTTTTTAATCGCTTTTGTTGGAAGATTATTTTTCTGTGTCATTGTTTTCCTGTTCTCCTCAAACTTTGTTTCCAAGAAGTGAAGGCAACATGACATCAAAGATCTTCAAGCTGATCTCCAGATTTCCTCTCTGTCTTTAAAGCAACTCTGACCCTGAGGGGAAAAATGGTTCAATATAAATCCACTGTCACCAAAGCCTGACTCCAGCTATTTGGATTTCAAAGGAACTCTCCACTGGTATGCTTCCCTTGTAGCCAAACAGCAGCTTCATAGAAGTGCTTTTAGGTGGGATCAGGAGCCAGGGAGAACGAAAGAGTTAGACTTCCCCAGGGCAGCAAGACTGTATCTGTTATTCATTTAACTAAACAGCAGCGACAACATATATGCAAGTTCATTGCATGCTTGGCCATGAGACAACCAACAGGCTAAAAGTGTGATAGAACAGAAAATAGGGACAGGACATTCCAAGGTCTTCATAGAATGAAGCAGAGCTTGGAAAAGTTACTTTTGGATAACAGTTTCCAGAATACTCCAGTCAGTATGGCCAGTCATCAGTTTCTTGCATTACATCTCTTTCAGATGTACACTGCAATCTCCCCTCCACTTTTTTGCATATCTGTTTTTTTGTTTTCTTGTTCCCCTTACTCCAATTCTGTTCAGCTTTATTCAGCCTCTTCCAATTTTTTGAAAGTATCTTGGAACCATCTGTTTTAGTTAACCTATTATTAGGTTAACTAAACCTAACATTACTATTAGGTTAACTAAACCTATCAACCTATTATTATTTTCACCAGTGATATGGTGGTCTTCTACAATGTCCTTCACTTTCTTTTTTCTCCTATTAATGTGTTTTCCCTTCAAAATGTTCCTAATGTTCCTCCTGGGACCTTACTTTTTTCTGAACAGTATTTATTTTTGTGGCGGGGGGTGGTGATATAGTTGTTGCTGTTGTAATCTTTTTCACAATTCTGAGATTTTAAGCCATTTGTTGATACAGGATTCTCCAAAGTATATTGCACCCATGCAATGCATACTTTAATATTTATTTTCCTTTCCCCTTTCTTTCCCTTCCCTTCCTCTTTCTTTCTTTCTTTCTTTCTTTCTTTCTTTCTTTCTTTCTTTCTTTCTTTCTTTCCAAAGCTGCATGTTGATGTATATTTGTTTAGAAGAAATTTGATTTTAACGGAGAATTTCTTTAACAAAATCAGCTGTTGTTATGTATAGCTAAACCTAGGACTTTGTTCCTGCTTAACTATTTGACTGGATCTGTGTGGATGCCTGTTGGCCTGATTTTTAAAGACTTTCCCAGAGTAAGTCTAATCCCATTTTGCAAGTGCAGTAGCCAATAGGTTAACTATAAACAGAGAAACACGTCAATTTTATGTATTGTGAGGTCATTTTCACATGAAGAACAGAGTCTTATAATGAAGATGTGTTATCTGCCTTCAAAAATCAATGGTGCTACAGCAAAAGGTATTGTTTAAAAACAAGAAAACATTGGCTTTGAAAAACTCTTTTGACTCACTGCTCACCTGCTTAGCTTCAGTGACTATTTCAAAGGTGATAAACTCAAGTACATTACTCCTGAAACTTCATTCCTGTTTCTGAGACAGGAGCACTAGCAATATATCCCATGCTTGCTTTGTGGGGCTGGAACTCCACCTGGATATGGAATCCCTGCTTGGCCATGGAACTGCACCTGGCAACTTTGGGCAAGTCACACTCTCCCAGCCTCAGAAAAAGGGAAGAAAACTTTATATTAGAAAACAAGGCCAAGAAAACCCCATGATAGGTCTGCCTTAGGATTACTATAAGCCAGAAACAGCTTGAAAATACACAAGAAAAACATGGTATACTGTAATTCCAGATATAATTGAAAAAGCGGATTATGATTGTGTTTCACTTCACTTTCAAAGTTATGTATTCTTGTTCAGTGTGTTGACTGGAGAACTGTGTTCAGTTCCTTACTGCTGTTATGACTTAAGATGTGTTAAGAAATCATATTCGTCTCTTTCCAATATGGCAACTGTTACGCTCATAACACTTCCATACCATTTAGAAAATTCCCTAAAACTTCTACCATGAGCTGTACATCTCCTGCATAGCATAGCAACCTACATAAGCAAAAACAATTAGATGTTTTTCATGACCGTCATAGAAACCTTGTGGGGCACACTTGTCAAAAAGATAGGAAAAGAATTTTGTTGTCTCTCTCAAAGAAGAACAGAATATACACTAGGTAACTCCTGACGCCAGCAAAGTTCAAGTTCCTATTCAGCCATAGGTGACCTTGGGCATGACGCACTCTCTCAGCCTAAGAAGAAGGCACAGCAAATCTCTTCTGAACAAATTGTCTCAGGAAAACCCCATGAGGAGGTCAATATGAGTCAACCTGAAGGCACAAAACAACAAACGACAAATGACTAAAACATTTAACAAAAGTCTTCAGACACTTGCCAGTGCTGAAGCAAAAGCAAAAAGAGCATTAAACACACTGTGTGTGTGATCATGTTTTCAAATATGAATCTATAGAATCTAGATCATCTCATTTTTTAAAATATATTTTATTAAAAATATACCACGCATACAAACCAAAAAACCAAAAACAGGCAACAAACTACCACACAAAGAGAAAAAAGAAAGAAAATTATAAACATATTCTAAACACTAATTACTAAAAGCTAACACTAATTGTTAAGACTAAATTCTAAAACTAGCTACTAAAAAAAATTATTAAAACAAAACTAATTTCCCACTTTCCTTAGGCAGACTATTGTTGATTATATAGAATGATAACAACTTCTCTAACTACGTATATCATTTCAAAGATTCCACTGCTGCTTAAAAATACTAATTATCAAATTGAACTGCGATAATAGTTGTTTTCTTGCAAAAAGCTTGTTAATAATTCCCATTCCTTGATGAAATCAAGTCACTGATTTTTTTTCTCTTTTCAAGGAGTCAATTTGTCCATCTCAGCTAAGTCCCACAGTTTTATCAACCAGTCCTCTTTCACTGGGATTACTATTTTCTTCCACTTCTGCAGCTGTGACATATATTTTGTCAAACTTCTTATCCAGCCAATTCTGCATTATCCCCAACAGATAGAATTCAGGCCTTAATGGCATGCTGATTTTCAAAATGTTACACAGCATAGCATGTTTTTGGTTGCAGAATTTGTTGGCCTTTACACATGTTCACCACATGTGATAAAAAGTTCCTACCTGTTGCTCACATTTCCAACATCTGTTTGAGACTTCTTTATGCAATTTGGCCAATTTTTCTGGAATCAAATACCACTAGTACATTATTTTATAAATAACCTATTTAAGAACATAAGAGAATATGAATTTAATCCTCACCAACCACATCCTCTCCCATTGTTCCAGCTGTATATTATATTGAATATTTTGTGCCAACTTCATCATACAAGCTTTAACCAGTTCTTCTTCTATCTCAACAAAAGTTAAACATTTTACCAATTAAATGTTCATCATTTGAGCACAACTGCTTCTCAAAGTTTGATTTAGTCAATACAAAATCATATAGTTTTTTATCCATTTTGTATTTTTCTACTTTCTGTCATAAAGAAATAATTGAAAACTGCAACACTCAGATATTACATCTTCCATCATTTTATTTCTATAGTGTTCCTATTCAATTTCTCAAAGATCTTGGTAAGTCAACCATTTTTATTTCTGTGTAATTTCTTTCCTATAAAAAGCATCTTGTGATGACACCCACAAGGGTGTCTTATGACATAATCTTGGTCTGTATTTATTTCAAACTTTTATCAGAGCTTTTTGCACATGACGGTTATTGAAACCAATGTTAAGTCTGGCTTTATCATGCCACAAATAACCATGCCATCCAAACTTTAATTCATGCCCCTTTAGATCCAATAGTGTCTTATTCTCCAACAATATACATTCTTTCAACTAAATTTGATTGTATGCAGCAAAATACAACTTCAAGTCTGGCAACCTTAGTTCCCCCCTCTGTTTGACGTCCTGTAGGATTTCATATTTTACTCTATGTTTCTTCCCTTGCCATTTGAAGTTTGACTTATCTGTATGCCATTAATTAAATAAAAAAATCATTGGTCTCAACTGGTATAGTCTGAAATAAATACAGTATTTTTGGCAAAATATTCATTTTGATAACATAAATTCTGCTCAATAAAGATGATGTAAGTTTTGCCTATCTTTGCAGACCTTTCTTAACATCACTGTAAGTTTTAATGTAGTTAATTTTCCAACAACATGCAATTCATATTTATCATTGTAATACTCAAATATTCAATCTTAAATCCCAACTTTTTAATCAATTGCATTTATTCTTCTTTTCTCATGTTCCTTGTCAACACCATCACTTTTTGCCTATTTACCTTAAATCCTGCCATGTCTCCAAACTCCTTAAATCTCTCCAGCAATATCTCTACACAACCAACAGGGTCTTCCAAAAGAAAAATTACTAAATCATCTGCTAGATCTACTCATCTTAGTACTTTTCCAGGGGGCGGGGTGGGGAGGCAACTGTTATCTTTGGATACTGTCTTTTAATTTGGCACTAAAAGCACAGAGGAGATTGCTCAGTAAATTAGTCTTGCTCATGAGGCAGGTTTGTTTTGCTGTGACAATTGTCCAAAAATATACATTTAAAAGTACTAGATTCAAAAGAACTTTTTGTAGGGAAGAAATGAAATGAGTAGATTTACTTATGTAGGAAGATATGAGTAAGGAAAAGCATATAAAAGAAGGATGGCTGCAGAGCTTCTTTCCTTCATGAAGAACTCTGTCTTCTTACCTCCTTGGAAAAGTGTGTACTGGTAAAGGTGAAGAATGAAATGAAGGCTTAACTTACATCCCACAGAACTGCAAAGTAAAGAAATGTCCATGTAAAACTTAATGTTTTCCCTTTTTTTGGTGAATATTTCAGTATCTTCTTTAAATATTTTAGGAGAAAAGAAGGATGATTGCACACTTTTTGCCATTTGCTTTTCTTCTTCTTTTTAAAGAAAGCGTTTTCCACTCGCTCATTTCCAGAAGGTCATCTTTGAGATGTACAAGCTAGCCCCCTTCATTTAGGTCTCCTCTTAACATTCATATTTAACTTTCCTTTCATTCCGTGGCCTTTATTAGCTGAGCTCCTGGAGCTTGTAGCACATTTTAAACAGCAACACTGGGAGGATGTAAATGCAGAATAATGTATCAGGACTCAAATTTGCATGGTCAAATGTCAAAAAAATTAGGTCTTCCCCAGAACCATGTCAAGAGAAATAACATAAGTGGCCAGCTCAACAGCAGGCCTGCCATTATCAGTTAGTTCAAGCTGTCATCTCTGCCTAGGAGTGGAAGCAGTGGTCATTAGCTTTAACTCAGCAGGGGGAGGTTGCAATTCTTTTTTATTGTATAATATATATAGGTCCCATTTTTAACACCATATGACAGTTTTTCACAGAGCACCCACAATGTTATGGTGCCTCTTTGACATGGAGGTGGTGTCTGGGGCAGAGAAGAAAAAGGAGAGACAGGGAAGAACCTTCCCAATCAACCATTGTCAGCTGGAGCGTGTAGAAACCGAATTGCCGATTGGATAAATACTCATTTAGAGTAATCACTTTATTTCAGGTCTGTAATGACATTAACAAGCTTGGAATACAGGGAATTACATGAGCCAGAACAAATAATTGAATATTCCGCTACCAGAGAACGCGAGGCAAAGTCTGACTTAATGTCATGCCATTTCGGAAGCCAGCACAAGCATGCAATTAGATAATAAGCTTAAAAAGCATAAAATTGACACTGCTAGTCCAAAAAAGAGGACTATTAATAGCAAAATGATCAGCTTATAAATTCAATGAAACAAAAAAAATATTGTGCCATATTTATATTTTATCAAGCTGATTAGCTGAAATGGTATAAAAGTAAAAATAAAAGCTAACACAGACATAATGTTACCTAACCAGCCATTTAGCTTGCAATGCTGTATGTTCCCACCTAAGAGTAAACCTAATTGAAGTGAATGGGATTTGCTTATGAGTAAATATGCATAGGATTGCATTGGTAAAGATCAATCTGAGAAAAATCCATGAGGTGTGCATGTATTGGTTTTTAACAATTGTTTCAAATTTTGCTTCCCAAAATGGAAACAGTAAAAAATAGAATCTGTTCTATGACACGGAACTCTGAAAGCAAAGGGGGAAAAAATATTGTGAACATCATAGGCCTAATCCAATATTAGCCCCAACTAGAGTGGACCCAGCAAAATCTATCAGACTTATATAAGTGGTGACTGATAGGATCCATTCTTTTCAGTGGCCCTTTTCGCATGTTAGCTTGTTAGCGCGATGAGCTAGAGCCCTCGTGCTATCACAAACATCGCAAGAGAGCCGCTTGCACTCCGCACAAAGCAGGGCATTTGCGAGAGAGCACTGTTCCCCGCCCGGTGCCTCTTCCGCATGTCGGTGTCATGGGCCACGCCCAGGTCCCGCCATGTCCCCACCCCACCGGCCCTGATTGGGCGGTGGGTTTTCTTTTTAAAAAAATTTTTTCAGTCTATTGTGCTAACGTTAGCATGATAGATCCTACCAACAGGCCATCGCAGCAGCCCCAAGGGCAGATTGGTAGCAGGGCTACAGTGCTAACACACTAACGTGCTAATGATAGCACCGTTGTTTTTTTTTAAAAAAAAATAGTCAGCCAGACCCCGGGGGCTGCTGTCGTCTTGAGTGTGGCGACACAACCCCGGGGTGGGCTCTTGCGGCAACATGTCGGACAGTGTTCCTTGCTACCATGGGAGCAGCAGCATCCCTGCTGCTGGGCAGGGCTTCCCCTGGGGGTTGCTGCGTGACGGACAGGCAGCTGGGACTGGCCGCACCCCGCCCACTCCCGGCTCCTTCGCGTAAGATGGCTCCGCAGGCCCGCTGGTCGTGCGAGCGATACATAAAAAAGGGGTCATTTTCGCCTTTCAGGCGAAAATGAAAAATGCGACTCCAGCACTACCCATGGTCGCAAGAGCCCCGGGTCGGCCAGAACGTCATGCGGTACAGCGGCTTGTGAAGGGGGGAGGGAGTGTGCTTAATATGCTTTAAAAACGCCATGCGAAAAGGGCCAGTGTGTTGGCTGTGGTTGGGACTAACAGTGGGTTTAGTTTTATTGACTCCTGGGTTTCACTAAAACTACCACTTGACATTATTTTGCTGATACATGTCAAGAACTATATGGTACAGTTGTGCTATGCTGTGCTATGCATAGCACTATGCTGCTATGTTTATATTTATACTAGTGTATTTACCCTGTGTTGCTCGGGATTTTATTTTCCTCTTAACAACTCAGCAAACTGTCTTCTCCAGTACCTGTAATTTTTCCCCATATTCCCCAATCTAATCTGTATTCAGAGCTGTTAACATACAGAGGTCAGGTTCCTAAGGGAATACACTGTCCTCCTCCTTGCTGTTAAGCCTTGTCTCCATGGCAACCAGTCTATTCCAGTACCTCTAACTTATCTCCATATTCCCCATCCAATCTCTATTCAGAGTTGTTAACATAACAGAGGTTTGGTTTCCCAAGGAATACACTGCAATTCTTCTTGCTGCTGAGCCTCGTTTCTATAGCAACCGGCCTGAGGCCCAAGATCTCTCTGGCTGAGAATTCTAAAGGCCCCTCCCTAAACTGCCCATCTCAGGATTCCATAGAATCTTCACAGCCAGCCAATCACATAAGGTCTTCTCGCCTCACACAGCCAATCGTATGAGGCCTTCGCCTGACTGACGCAGACAAATGCATAAACTCACAAACTTTGACTTTTATATAGTAGATTTATATTTATAATATTATTTTAATTTCCCCCATTCCTTCCCAAGAATTATGGGTAATTTTTTTAAAAAATGGATACAATGCAGTAAGATATAATGGCCAGAATCCAATAATATAATGGGCAAAAATGGTGATCCTCTCCTCTACTTTCTGCCCCCCACCATGCATGACTGTGCAGTTAGAAAAACCTCTGGAACAATTTTCTCACCTTTGTACTGATCACAGGGGCTGTAATGTGTGTGTGTGTGTGTGTGTGTGCATATTTGTGACTGATTGTGGCAGAAGCAGTGGGCTCGCACTTAATTTTCCATTTGTATCCTGGTCAGTGTATGAGCAATATCTAACATTTTTACTTACACAGTGAATATTGCCCTTCCCTTCTTTCCCCTATGGACTACACTCACTTCAAAATCTTATCTGGGGGGTCTTGTCTCCTACAACTTTAGTGGGGCTACACAGATGAGAATTAGGCCCTTTTCATACACGGAGGAAGAAACAGGTGAAAACACGCTACAACGGAGCTTACCTGAAACCGGGTAAGTCCGTCGCCACGTGGAGCAGCGCATTTTCACTGCTCCACACTCCTCAGCATCCCGCGGCATCCTGCGGCGCCCAAAATGGCGGCTTATGACTGGCGGAGGCTCTCCACCAACCGGAGAAGCTCGCCAGCTGGAAAGTCCACCCCCGGCAGATCTGCAGGCACACCCTTGCGCACCGGAAAAGTGGTTTTTAAAAAGCACGTGGTGCCGCCACTTCCGGTCACCCTAGCATGGATTGGGGTGTGGAACTACGCAAAAGTAGTCTACCTCAATCCACTTTACAGTGTAGACGACCTCCGTCAGAGGTCGCTCTACGCCATTTTTTAACCCCCGTGTGGAAAGGGCCTTAGTTCTCCCGGTGGATCCTCCTCCAGTAGCAAATGGATACCATTGGATGCTTGTCATAACGAATGTAATGCATATTGGTGAATTTTCCTAATCTCAGGGATAAGGAGTGTCTTGACCCACTGAGACACTCTATCAAAACAAATGTCAGTCGGTGCAAGATTTTTCACTCCTGTGCAAAAATCTTTTCCATCTTCAGCACTGATAGCTAAATCAATCAACCGATAAATCAATAAATCAGAGGAATGAAATTCTGTTGGTGACATATACATGCTTCACAAATAGGTACGTTCTTATATGTTCATTAGGCAAGGAGCTATTCAGTAGCTCTTCACACAATGCTTCTTGCATCTAACAAGCCTGCTGCAAAGGACAAGGACGGAACCATTGGACTATTTGGTGACTGGGAGAGGGTATGGGGCAAATGGGAACCATCCAGCTGCAGTTCAACAAAAAGAGCAGCCATCTTCTTACTGATCTTCAGTTGGGGACTGCTGCTGTTTGTTCTCAGTTTGCTTTCAGCGGCAGAAAAGCAGCCAAATGGTTCCTGACTGCTCCATATCCTTCCAAGGTCACTGAATGGCCAAGGGAGTGTGTGCTCTCCTTTTCAAGCAAACTTATGAACTCACCTAAGCAGAAATGCATGACAATACAGGATCTCAGGCATTATTATTTACACAAAAATGCTGCTTTTTGGCAGTGGGTGAGACTTTGTGAAAACTTTTCAGAAAAAGTTCCAAATTGTGGAAAAATCATTGCAAAATGCACAAAAGCTCTTGCAATATCACCCAGCAGGTAAAAATGTAGATTTTTAGTATTCTTGTGTGAGAATGAAATTTTCCGTTCCTACTTCTCATTCCTTCTCTTTAAGAGGAATAAATTGTCCCTGTCTGTCACGGGGCTTCTGTTTTAGAACCACCTTATTAAGAGGTGTGCCTGGCTGTCTGGTTGCCTTTCAGTTTTTAGGTATTTGTGGAGGCTGGGGTTGAAAGAAGTTGTTTTGTCAGAGTGGGCAGAGTGTGGCCTTAAGCCTGTTCTCACAGCCACAAGAATTTTTATTCTTTCACTTAAAAAAATAATAAAGCAAACTCTGATGTTTTGTTTCATTTAGATTTCTTAACAATTTTTATTATCAAAGGCAATCCTATGTTAAAGTTATCTGAATACCTTTGAAGTTCACTTATATATAAATATAAATTTAATAATAATTAACATTTGTAAATAATAAGTGGAATACTATTAATGAAACTAAAATATTTAATAATGAATTGATTTTTATTTTCATTTAATTTTAAATCTGTTTTATACTATGCAGCTAATTATTGTGTATTTTAATTTAAAAAAAATAAAAACAAAAAGCAACAAATGTGTTCTTAGCCAGGCTGTTGGGCAACCTGAAAACAGCCCCCTGTGTTTTGTAGGAACTTAGTTTATCCTTAATAAGTTTTCTGATTGTTTGCTGTTTCAGCAACCAGAGTAAATAATCATAATCATAATCATATCATGTAGATGACATTAACAGACATGCACTGGAAAATCTCCATCATTGTGACTGCAGCCATAAAATCCCAGATAATAGCTGGCAAAGGACCATAGCATGGCTCTTACAGTTTTTATTGGGTTAACAGCTCAGAGGATATCACTGCCAAGATAGGACCACTGAGGAAAGGAGGTCTCCTGTTTTAGCCATACTCAGAAAAAGTTGAAAACATAATTAGTTGCAATGAGAATTTCAATGCCCCCAATAGTTAACTACTATCTTTAAAACTAACATAATACTTCCCATTTCTCAAATGTAACTACATTATTTTTAGTTAATTAGAAATTCTATATCTGAAAGCTAGAAATCCATGACCCATGTGGAAAATAAAACAAACTCCCTCCTCCAGTCCAGCTCATTATTGTCTCAACACCCACAAAAGCGTCATAGAGCAAGAGGCAGCCCTTGAACCTTGTGATATCCTCTTCCATTTTCTAGTGAGACAGCATCCTGGTGACTATAAAAGTAACTAAAGTCACAGTTATGCCAGAAAAGGTGTGCTGTTATCCCTCATTATGTTACAATCATAGTGTAATTAATTATGCCAGTGTTATTGGGAAAACAATTAATTTTTATATAATATTTTTATTAAAGTTTAGTTACCAAATAAAAAAGGAACAAGTGGGTCACATCTTCTTTAAATGTATCCCACCACCCCCACCTCCACTTATGTTCTCCAGTTGAAACTACATTGGACTTTTCCGCATTTTATTTTTAAAACGGGGCAGCGCATCCTCCAGCGAGGATGTTTGCACTTAGGGGCGAACTGGGTCCAGACTACTTAATGTATGTCCGGACTTCAGCCCACTCCAGAATGACCAGAACTGGTGGTTCCCCGTGCTATTGAAAGACCGATTAAAAGAGGACTTTCAATAGCCCGGCACGCCCCAGTCCATCGCTGCGCTAATGTGTGGATCTGCAGGCTCGCTCCAGCGTGAGGCTGCAGATCTTCCAGGGGCGGGCTTCCAGCTGGCGAGCTTCTCTGGTTGATGGAGAGCCTCCACCAACTGGAAGCCTCCATTTTCGTCCCCAGAAAGTGTGTAGCACAGACGCGCGCTGCTCCGGATCAGTGTGGATCGTCGGGAGGAGCGTGCCAGTCTGGTGAGTAACGGACTGCCCCGTTTACCCCCCAAAGTGCAGAAAAGTCCATTGTTTCTGTTTACACAAAAGAGCAATTACATTTCTATTATCAATAAAAACAACTACCATTTGTCTTGTTTCCATATCTCTACATATTATAAACCTATGTCTTTACCCAGTCCAATACTCCTTTCCATTCCCTTTCAAAATTCTATATTGGTTTATTTTTCAAAGCAGAAGCTAATTTTTCTGTTTCTACCATCTCTAAAACTTTCAGCTTCCACTCTTCTAGATTTATATCTTTATTTTCTTTCCAATATTGTGCATACACCAACCTCACTGCTGTTATCAAATATAACAGAATATTCTGATGATTTCTTATCTGTCTCTGTTGACCTAACATATTTAACAAATAAAACTCCGGTATCATTTCAAAATTCACTTTACATATTTTTTGAATTTCATCATGCACCCTTTTCCAATATTTCTTGCTTTTCTACAAGTCCACCACATATGAAAAAAGGACCCAATCTTTTCATCACATTTCCAACACCTCCTGGTCCCTGATTTAGTTATCTTCTGTAATCTTATTGGGGTCATATACCACCTATGAAGCATTTTGTAATAATTTTCTCTTAAATTTAGATTTGAGGTAAATTTTATATCTGTTTTCCATGTTCTCTCCCAAATTTCTAATTCAATTGGGTGTCCCACGTTCTGCGCCCGTTTAACCATTGAGTCTTTAACTACCTCTGATTCCCTTTCTCTTTTCAATAATAATTTATATAGTTTGGAGATTCTCTACTTTTGGTCTCCCTTCATCAATAAATCTAGTTCATTTTCTCTTCTCTCGAATCCATATAATTTTTTATCCATTTTAAATCTTTCTTTAAGTTGTTGCCATGGGAACCAATTTAGCTCATGTCCTTTTTCTTTTAATTCTTCTACTGTACACATTCTTGGTTTCTTCCCCTCCCATTTCAAAAGTTTTTGATATGTTATTAGATTTCCTTGTTTTGTTAGAGCAGTTCCATAAGCTTCTTGTGATGAGGTCCACATTGGAAGTTTTTTTTTAGTATTTCCACTTTATTTGTATCTAGATCTTTAACAATGTTTTCTGGATAAAATGATTGTTGAACTCTTTATTAACTGTTAATCTGTCATAACATAGATAGCCATGCCATCCAAATCTGTTGTTTATTTCTTCCAGTTCTTTAATAGTTGTTCTCACTAGTTGAATCCAATCCTTAATCCAGTCCAGACAACAAGCATAGTAATAAGTTCTCAATGATGGTAGGTCAAATCCTCTGTGTTCTTTTACATCCTTAAGTATTTTAAATTTTATTCTTGGTTTCTTACTTTGCCAAATAAATTTCTGTAAATCCTTTTCCCATTCTTTGAATATCTTCTCACTTCCTATTATTGGTAAGTTTTGAAAGAGAAAAATAAGTTTAGGTAAAAGAGACATTTTAAAAACATTTATTCTTCCCAAAAGTGATAAATTTAAGTTTTTCCATTTCTCCATATCAAGTTTTATTTCTTTCCATTTCATCAAATAATTATTTTCAAACAATTCTTGATTTTTTTTGTTATATTAATTCCTAAATATTTTGTTTTCTTGACATCTGGATCTTCTCTCCAGATCAGCTTACTCTTTTTTGGTCAAATTTAATGTCATCATCATTGTCTTTTCTTTGTCTATCTTATAACCTGCGACCAATCCGTATTTGTGTAGAATTTCCGTCAAGCTCTGTATTGATTCTTGTGGATCCTCTAAAAATATAATTACATCATCTGCAAAAGCTTTCACTTTCAATTCCTTCTTTCTTATTTTCAAACCTCTTATCTGTGGATCCTCATTTATTATAGTCAGCAATACTTCCAAAACAACTATAAACAATAGTGGTGATAGTGGACATCCTTGTCATACCCCCTTATTTATTGCAAAGTTTGTTGTGATGTCCCCATTTATTATTAACCTTGCAGATTGATCTTGATAAATTACCTCAATCCATTTACCAAAATCTTCTCCAAAATCATATTCTCTTAACACCTGATGCATGAAAGTCCAGCAGACATTATCAAATGCCTTTTCTGCATCCAAAAAGATGAATGCCACCTTCTTCCCTGAATTTCTGTCATAATATTTGATTGCATCCAAAATTGTTCTCATGTTATTTCTCATATGTCTACCAGGGAGGAACCCGGTTTGATCTTCTTGAATATCTGTAGATCTCCTGTAATATCTGTCTCAGTCATTTTGCCAGCACCGCTGCAAAAATCTTGTAATCTATGTTTAACAGGGAAATTGGTCTGTAATTTTTAACTTCTCTTTTGTCCTTACCCTCTTTGGGTATCAATACTATGTTTGATTCACCCCAGGATTCTGGTTTACCTTGTTTCTCCATTTCCTTCAAAGTTGCTTGAATTGGTTGAACCAATTCTTTTATGAATCTCTTATAATATAGAGCAGTAAAACCATCCGGTCCTGGTGCCTTGTCCACTTTCAAATCCTTTATAGCCTCTTCAATTTCATTTAATATTATTGATTTATTCAGCTGTTTCAGTGCTTTGGGCAATACCTTGGAAATCTTTACTTTTTAAAGAACTTCAGACAGATTTTTCCCCTGTTGATGAGGGGATTTTGTTTCACAAAATAATTTCCCAAAATATTCTTCAAATTTTTGTTTTATCTTTTCATGCTGAGTTATCAACTTCTTCCCATCTCTCAATTCAACAATTATATTTCTCTCTTTCTTCTTTCTTAAGTTTGTATGCAAGCCATTTCCCAATTTTATTAGCTTGTTCAAATTGGGTTATTTTTATCTGTTTCATCTTCTTTTCTATTTTCTCAGTTGCAATCAATGTCAACTCTTTTTGTATTTTCTCCATCTCTACTTTTAATAACTTCTGAGACAGATTTTTCTTTAATTCTTTTTCTTGGAGTTTAATCAATAATGCTTGATAACTTTCTCATCTCTTTTTGTTCTGTATGTGTCATTGCTGTATAAAAAAACCTCTCATCAGTGCCTTCGATGCATCCCAGACCATCTTCATCTTCATGTCTCCTTTTATATTTTCTTTAAAATAATTTTTCAGCACTTCTTTCACTTGTTTTACTATTTCTTGGTTGTTCAATAAACTTTCATTCAATCTCCATTGGAATTGTTTAAACTTGTGACTGCAACATCACCAGGTGGTGATCTGATATTATGTTAGGCAGTATTTCTATCTTCCTTATCTCTGATAACAAATGTTTGGAAATAAGAATCATGTCTATTCTAGTCCAAGACTGGTGTACTTCAGGGGAAAAAAAAAAAGAAATCTTTAACATTTGGATGAACTGTTCTCCATGCATCTAAAACTGACAATTCTTCGCACATCTCAAAAAAGATCTTTGGCAGTTTCCCTCTCTTTACTTGATCCTCTTTATTCTGAGAGGTTGTCTTATCCAGTTTAACATCCAAAACACCATTCCAATCTCCAGCCAAAATCTAGTCTTTGTATTCATATACTGAGATTTTTTCTCTCAACTTCATATAAAATTCGTCTTTATTTTTATTTGGTGTGTAGACTCCAACCAAGATTTTTTTTTTACCATTTTTCAAAATTTCTATGCCACATATTCTTTTTTCTTCATCTTCCAAAATTTGTTTTGCTTGAATATCTTTATCAACATAGATTACAACTCCTCTTTGTTTCTTTCCATACGAAGAAGTGAAACATTGACCTAAGTTTGAATTGTATAAATACTTTTCTTGATTTTTCTTTATATGAGTCTCTAATAAAACTGTGATTTGTGGTCTTAATCTCTCTAAGTGGTGAAAAATCTGTCTTCTCTTTGCTTGTGAATTTATTCCTCACACATTCCATGAAATTATCTTCATATTGTATTTTTTTACTCTCTTTGCTTCCCTTTTTTCTTTTTCTCTTCTAGTTCTACGGGTTCTTCTTCAGACATTGGACTAGATTCATCTGCCACTGTCGCTCCCATCAATGACATTTCCACTGATTTTTCTGATTTCTTTTCTTCAGTCTTTGTTGCTTTAGATCCTTTTTTCAAGTAATTCTCTTGAAATTCCATTGCTTGCTGAACAGAATTTATTCTCACTCTTCTGCCTTCAAAAAAGAAAGAAAGCGCTTCTGGGATCTCCCATCTATACCTTATTTCCTGAGACTGGAGGTTCTTTACCAGGAATGCATACTCTCTCCTGCTGGGAAAAGAAAACAATTAAAACAAACTAGTTATTTAACTAGTTACATCTAAACTCTGGGATTATTATGGTAAATTTTTTACTTATAATACCTATATCTTGCTCTTTGTGAAGTTTAGGCTACTGCAATGCAATCTTTCATCAAGCTTTTCACTTCTGCTCCTGTGAGGGAGGGTTACAACATGCCAGTATTGTCTGATTGCTTAGCAGATGAGCCAGCTTTTCCTCATGTATAAGCAACATAGGTCCTGGTGGCGTGGGAAGCTCTTCCATGTTTTCTTTCCTGGACACATGGGAAGTGCCAATGTTTCTTCCTTGTAAGAGGGTTTTGGGAGGGCAACCATGGTGACTACTCCTTCTGCAAGAGCTGTGGACTCTTACAGTATCACTACTGAATAATGGGGCACGCACTTCCAGTTTAATCCACATTAAAACCCCTCAGTCCTCACTGATGGAAACTCTGATTTTTAAAGCAATTAGCTTAATCGCTGAATGCCAGTAAATTCTGTTTGCTAACTTCAGTGAATCAGCTTTAACTTGATCTTCCTAAACTCAATTTTGTTTGCAAAACTGTTCATATTTAACCATTCATTTCAACCATTCATTCTTTGTACTGTATGATTGGCCACCTAAATTGTACAGCATTGTCTCTGCTCCCCAAGTGGAACTTCTGAAACAGAATAACAGAGCACACACGATGAATAATGAATAACGGATCGTCTGTTCACACATGAATAGTTTGGCTTGCATTAAAATGTGAATATTCACATCATTTTTCTGCAAGCTGCAGTATTTAGAAATTCCTCCTGGAAGAAACAGAGAAAACAGACTCTTTGGGTACAATGGTTTAAGTATCCATCTCATCACTTGCTTAAATGCTTTTCCTTGAATAATTCCTTGAAAATGTTAATGGGTTCAACTCTGGAAAACATTTTGTTGGCCTCCCTTGGATCGTTCATGCACTTTTTATTCATTATCTGGAGCTGGAACCTTTCTCATTCCAGGAGCTCAGGAAATGTAAAAGCAACAGAAATCTAGCAAAGACCATTTGAGTGGCATTAATACTGTTATTCATTTAATGCTCCACATTTTATATTGTATTTTCTTGGTGTTTAAAGTGTTTTACATACATTATCTGGCTAATCCTTACAACAACCATACAAGTTAAGTCAGTGTTATTACCCCCATTTTGCAGAAATGCCTGTAGCTTTCCTACAGCTACCTAATGAATTCACAGCAAAGGCAAGATATGAACTAGCAAATTCCTCATTCACAGCCCAGCTGTTTTGCTACTATATTACACTGCCCCTTTATGTATTATGTTTGCATCTTACCTAGTCTTTGAGAAGGTCAGGGTGGCATACATAAGAACAATCCTGTTTTGTTCTGCCATTGTGGTCAGTAGGAGGGACATGTTCAGCCATGTTTTAGGTCCTTTTCACACAGCATTTGCCTCGAATGTTGCGCGATTGTGAGGAGTGATCTACACGATGCACTCACAATTGTGTGATGCTCCAGGGTAGGGCAGGCGCCGCTTGCGCACTTTTTCATTTTTGGCTTTCATCTGAAAATGGTGCGTGATTGTGGTTTTCTCCAGGACCCCGCGCGCACTTGCTGTGCATGCGGAGCCTCCAGAGCTGCAGCGGTTGTGCTTCCTGCCCCAGCACAGGCTGGGAAACTCCCAGGCTGCACTGTGGAAGGAAGAGGCGGGGCTCTCACGCTGCCTGCTCGGGAGCAGGCAGCTCGTGCAGAGCTGAAGCAGGGGGGACATGGCAGCCTCTTACTGGAGGCATGATCCCTGCACCCCAGCACTGATAAAAGGTAAGGTGTGGAAAGGGCCTTAGTTTTGTTTAGTTTTGAAGTCCAGTTGGACTAGACAACTTCATGCCACATGAGTTGTTATGTGGAAGACCTGCCGTTTGATCTCCCAAAGCACTATCCATTTCTATTTTTGCATCAGCAGGACAGGGGTGGGGAATGTGCAGCCTGTGCTCTTCATGCAACTCCCAGTGCCATTTTTGAGGCCTAAGTATGTGGTGACATCTCAGTGGAGGTAGGGCAGAAGTAGAGAGAATGATGATGGCGTGTGTATCCCTAGGCACTATTCCCGACTTCTGTCACCTTCATTTTTTGTTTTTTGTTTATTAACAAAAATGTCCATGCTCCTAAGAGATTTGATGGGCAATTTTTCTCTGCTTTAGGCCCATGGGGGTTTTAGGCCCAGGAGAGGACTTTATTCAAACAGGAAGTCAAGGAAGAACTGGCTTCTGTTTTCCTTCATGTTTGAAGAAGTGCTCTTGTAGGTTTAAAACAGTAGAGGTTTTTTGGAGGGGATCTGTGTTGCCCATCCCACAGACGAGGGGGAATGAGTTAGACAGGATCACTTGTCATGCCATTGCCCAGTTAAAACTGGACTTCCCACAGTTACTTTAAAAGCACGATAATTACACTGGGCAATACAATCATAATTTCTACCACAGGTCATTTCCCTCCCACAACAGATATCACCACCATCCCTTCCTGGAGCTGGAGACACAAGCCTAATTCACCTTTCCTGAATGGCTCTTTCCCTGGTTGGAACATTTTAGAGTGGTTTTTGATCTTCGAACAATCTGACCTCCAAACAAGTTTCAAAGGAAGCATATCAGCTGACCTATCACAGGCTATTAATATTACTTTTTCCAACTGAAATTTAGATATACCACTGTCAGGGCAAAAACACAGGGAGAGTCTTATTCATAGTAATCTAATATGAAACCCATTAACAAGTGGTTTGTGGTGGCTTCCTTGTTGGTGTAGTGGTCAATCTGTCTTGAGTTTTAGCCTGAACTTTAAAGGATCTATTCAAGATATTGAATGTATTTGGGTATAGGGGGTTTGGTTTGGACTAAAACCTGAAGCAGATTGACTATCTCCCTGGTATGGATGCGATCAGCCACCACTACTCATAACAGAGCAAATCAGTCTGAGAAGACTAGAATTTACCAAGAGCCAGTGGAGTGGAGTGGTTTGAGTGTTAGACTAGGACTCTGAGAGAGCAGGATTCAAATCTCTTATCAGGAATGAAAAGCCATTGGGTGGTCTTGAGAAAATCACACACCCTCAGCCTCCCAGGGAGGCAATGGCAACTCTCATGTGAATAAATCTTGTCAAGAAACCTCTTTATGATAGAGTTGCCATTAGTCAGTTGGTGGGATGGTCAATCTGTTTAGTTCTCTATAGGAAATTTCCTTACCTTGGCCACAGCTCAGTTACACAGTATAAACCTCCACTGCTTTGATTTGTGAGATGTCAAAAAAACAATAGCACCAGGTTACATATTTTCTACTGATGAAATGAAATACCTGCTTGTGGAAGTAAACCTATTTGAATATGATCTGCCCTGTTCTTTGGCAATAGGTTTCAAAGTAATGAGGTATAACTGAGTTCATTTCTCTGGCACTTGGGGATTTTGTGACCATTAGGGGAGGGCAGGTGAATGTATTTGATGTTTTACATTATATGTCTTGGTGTACCCATATTGCTAAATAAGCTTCATTATTATATCAACATAAATAGTGATACAGCAGTTATCAAACATCAAGAGGTTTTGCCATCATGTGAACTCCCATCTTTAAATGTCTGTCAAACTCTTGGCCTGTTTCTCCTCTCACTAAGTATTCTGTATCTATATTTCATATGCAAATTCTCCAATGAGTGATTTGCCTGTTTTGTAAGCTAGACCGCACCTGTAACATGTGGGATTGAGTTAAAAATGACAAGCAGATGAGCACAAAGCACATTATCTTGACAAACCCAGCCTCTGAAAATTAGCTTGGGCCTGAATTATTAAAATAACAAGGAATATTTCACTCAGCTATGCAGAAATGTTCCTAATTGTCCACTTTAGCTAACTTCTTTCAGACTTCAGAATCGGTCAATTTGCAGCAGGGGTTTGCAAATTCCTGAACTCCCATTAGAGGATAGCTCCACAGGAGTTCAGCCACCCTCATTTATTTTAATAACCTGCCAAGCAGACATGAAAACGAGGAAGCGGAAGGTGACAACATGACAGGAACCTGACTTGTCAGAGCTACATTATAATCTAGTTAAACTACTTTCTGCCTTTCATTTCTTTTCTGGTGAGAGGCAAACTAATTGTCGAATTACTAATTTTGTTGGCATTAATATCAATACCCTGGCATAGAAAATCCAAATAGATAGTCCATCTTCTGTTATCTCAGTGGCTGCTGGGGAAAAAAAAGTTTTCAAATTGTAGAATCCAGTCTGTGGAACTACATGAGTTTGATGTCGTGACTGGCAATTTGGAATTTCACAGATGAGGTTCTGTAGAACTTTGAAACTGTTCACCAAACTGTGACCTGTCAGCATCAATGTATGGAAATTGATATTTAAGACTAAAGATGGAAAATAAACACACATATTTTTAACCAGTTCTGCTACAGTTCAAGTGATGGAAAGTTACTATTGGTTTTCCAAATCAGTATTGTGTCATTGACAGATAATTCATCTAGTTGAACTTGGCCCTATTAAGATCTCTGTATGAACCTTCTCTGATGACCCTGAATCTTGCTGGATGACTGTGCTCTGTCACTAATGTTCAGTCTAGCCTGCTTTGGGGTTGACACTTATTTGCCACCTATATAGTCCACCTTTCTGCCATGGTAGTCTCCCATCTAGTCACTCATGAGAGTGATCTGCTTTGCTTCAGCTAATGACTGCATCATGTGCCTTCAGATCATGTCCTCAAATGGCAGAGGGAATGTTTCACCCCAGAGATATTTTGGACTTCAGTTCCTCACATCTCTTACTATTGGTCATTATAGTAAGTGATTCTGGGAACTGAAGTCCAAAACAGCTGGGATGCCAAAAGGTTCTCTACCCTTCTGTTGGACATAACCCTGTATAAGTAGCTCTGAGCTCTGTGAATGCAAATAAGATAGATAGACAATTTAAAAGCAAAGCAATTAAATTGCTTAAATAAACTTGGCTGCTGTTAACCTGGAAAATAATGGACAATTCAACCATTTACTGCATCAGTGGGATGAAATAAATAACACATTGAGAGGTTTCTAGCAGCCACAGCTACAATAATGAACATCTAATTGCATTTTGTTTATTATTTTGATAATGAAATATGAATTTGGAAAACAGGTCACTGTTTGTGATTATTACTGTCTCTCATTATTCTATACAACAAATTAACACCATGCCTTATTTTCCCGCAAATAAGATTGTGTCAACATTTGAACAAGTAAAACCAAAACCAAAACAAGTGGAAATATGATTAGCAGCTTCCAATACAATGCTTTAGTACTTTTCTAAAAACTCTTTTGTTGTCCACTTGGGTATAAGAAACAGGTACTCAATAATACAAATAACATCACCACTTTTCTTCAAAAGAACATGAGCTGCTTTTGTTCCACTCTGCCTTATACAAACTTATACAGTCTGCATTCAACCCTTTATAATTTCTTACTGTTTTCCAAAAATCAAGTCTCAGAGCTTTGTGTCCACTGTGATAAATTTGTCACGTCATGGGTGCACTGTACTTTATACAACTACTTCTTAGCTTTTTGTTTTTCATTGTTGGGAAACACCTTTATTGTTCTTTGCTGCACTTGGACCATTTCTGCACTACACTGTTATAGTGCTATTATTCCACTTTCAACATCCTATGGAATCCTGGGGTTTGCAGTTTAGGAAGGGACATTTAGAATTCTCAGCCAGAGAACTCTTTGGCCTCAATAAACTACAAACCTCAGAATTCCACAGGATATTGAAAGTGAAATAATAGCACTATAACAGTGTAGTGTAGAAATGGCCTTAGATGTGCTTTCCCCATTAACCTTAACCAGCATACTGTAAGGTTTGGGCATTGGACTATGGTCATTTCCAGAGTGCACTTGTATAGTGCTATTATTTTACTTTCAACATTCTGAGGAATTCTGGGGTTTGTAGTTTACTGAAGCCAAAGAGCTCTCTGGCTGAGAATTCTAAAGACCCCTCTCTAAACTGCAAAGCCCAGGATTCCATAGGAAGTTGAAAGTGGAATAATAGCACTATAGCAGTGTAATGTGGAAATAGCCTATGACTCTGGAGACCAGGGTTTGAAACCCCACTTGACCATGGAAACCCATTGGATGAACTTGGGCAAGTTATACTCTCTCAGCCTCTGAGGGAGTCAAAGGCAAACCCACTCTGAACAAATTTTGCCAAGAAAATTCTATGATAGATTCACCTTAGGGTTGCCATAAATCAGACACACAACACACACACATTTAACATATATACATGAAAAGCAGAGGGAACTGGTTGATTAAAATTGGTTGGAAGCAAATTTCAGCTGATCTGAAACAATGCGCCAACTTTGATCATTTTTGGTATTCTAATGATTGTGGACATAGCTGATAAACGTATTGTTAATATGACGTATGGGTGGAAACTCTATATTTCAGTGACAGAGCATCATTTCCTTAGGCCTTTGTAATATATATCCTTCCTCCTCTTTCACCTGTTCTTTGCTCTACCTCCTCTAACCTTTCAGATGGTATTTTGATTCAGTTTGTACACATTTGCACAGGACCTCCTCCTCTACCTTCATTGTTTTACAGCCTCTAACTATTACAAGGGATTATGCTGTAGCTGGCAAGAAGAGACAGCATTTCTGCCCAGTTGCAATGCACAGGAGTAATATAAAACAAAGAATTCCAGAAACTTTAAGAAAATACACTAAACATTTAATGAAAACCTAGTAGGCTTGTCAGATTCAGATAAATAAAGTTCAACAAGGAAAAGTGCGAAACATTACAAGGAAGGAAGGAAGGAGGGAAGGAAGGAAGGAAGGAAGGCTTCTAAAAAGTTACAAACGTTGTTATCTTTCATCATAAGGGAGTTACTCCAGCTCACTGATCATTTTGATTGACCTTTTCTGTACCTCTATGTCCTTTTCTGAAATGTGGTAACCAGGAGTATACAATATATACTTATTAAAAGTGTACTATAGATTTGTGTTATAGCCTTGCAATATTGATGGTTTTGGTTTTGATCTCATTTCCTATCTTTTCATGTCAAGATTCTCCCATCTCATCCCCACCTTAATTATTTAACTTGTTCAGCTCCATTTGTAAACAGTCAGTATGAAGTTATAGCTATTTGATACCACTTTAAATTTCTTGGTTTCATCTTATGGAATTATGGGATTTGTGGTTTGGTGAGGAATTCTTTTGTTGGAATTGAAGCAAAAAATTCTAAGTACCTCACCAAACTATAAACCCCAGGATTATGTAGCTATAGACATTAATCTACTTTAATGCTGTAAAGTATGTATACTCTAAGATTGATTCTAGATGTGGCTTTTCTCATGTCATTACCTTTCCTCATTCATTTACTGAATTTTACAGAAGTTCTAGATGTCATTGGACTCCATTTATGAATACCCTTGTTTTTTTCTAATGCTTGCATTTTTTCTTCTGATGGAAAATCCATAAATGTGAAAAAATATGGAAGAGCTACACAATACCACCTAAATGGCAGTATGTAAATCTGAGAACACTTGAAACGCTTGTGCAGAATGGTTGTCAGGAAACTGCACAAGTGGTAACACCACCAAAGGTACATAGTTTTTGTTTGAAAGTACACCCAAAATATGATGCCCGTGTCCAGAACAGAGATAATGTCTGAGAAGGAGAAGAAAGTGTAAGGGTGAGGGAATGATATTCATTTCTAGTCAGGTCAGATTTTGCCACCGGCTTGCAGGAATACTTTTCTTGAATTGGAATTAACACCTACCACTGAAACAATGTTTCCATTTTGGAAGAGCAAAAAAAGAAAGATAGCAGTGGATATTTAGCTTGCCACTACTTTCTACTTCTGTTTCAGACATTTAAAAGCTTCTGTTTTAAATTAACATAAACAGGTCCCCAAACAGCTGAGCAGTGCATGCCACAGAACAATTGAGGAAGGATCAAAGTGCCTGACAGATAAAACTGTGCTGGATGTGGTAAAATAAACAGGGCTTAATCCCTTTATAACTTGAGTAAATAAATACAGCTTTAATTCAGATACAGTTTTGCCTCCAGGTTACTCTGTTCTGTTAACACCTATCTGTCAGCAGTAATACCATGTAAATGAGCCACTCTGAGCTTTCCCCCTTGCATCTCGTCTAATCCTCTTCCATTCTTCTAATCATCCTACACACAGAGGCCAGTATCTATTTTCATCTGGCAAGATAAGATCTCCTAAGGAATTAAAGAGGGCTTCCACTTAGCTTGGCAGCAGGCCCAGGCTCTGCTGTGATCTAGGGCTTTAGGGATTTCTCATTATGCGCTGGTGCATGCTGGATCGAAGACTTGCATTCCTGGCTACTGGATTTTTAATCCTCCTGCGACCAATGTTAGGAGCTCCACTTATTTGAGATCTTTGATTACTCAGAGCTCGGCCCTTTGATTGAGTGAACTTCTGAAGACAGCGTGTGACTGTTGATTTCAAGTTAGTGGTTTTAAGTAACTACTGGAGAAAATAGATAGGAAAAACCCAAGATTAAGCTTTCCAGTCTTTCTCTGTCACTCTTCTTTTTTACAATTGACTTTCCAAAGCTTAACTATATCTAGGCAAATGCAAAACCTTGCCATATAGATAAGCAATCATTTTAATAAAGAACTTGAATGGCTGAGGTTTTCTTCCCCATTTGCTTTGTATAGACACATAATGCATATACTGTGAATGTACAATATTTATGGCTTGTGTATGTACACAGTAAGCAATTAAGACTGTAGTAGTCTCTGTGTCCTTTCATACTACACAATTGCTTGCTCAGGGCCAAGAGGTGTAGTGCAAGGAACAAAACAGGTCACACCAAAGCTGGGTGAAAATAGGCCACAACTTTATTGGCTACAGCAAAAACAGAGTTACTTAAACATGGGTCTGGATCCCAGCATTGGCCAACTTACCCATTGACTGATGAGACTGAAAACCCAAGTCAGGACTAACTGGAGTCAGATGTGAGCCACCCCACCCCCCAGTAGTGCAGCAATGTAGACACTGAAATCTGTGGTGCATGTCCACAACTAACCCTGACCTCCTGGCAACCACCTCCATCCCCAGGACCCAGAGACCTGGAGAAGTAGCAGACCCAGATCCAGGACCCATGCCAACTGCCCTACAAGTTGTGACAATAAAAAGGCAAAGAAACAACATAATTACAGCACACAGCAAGAGAAAAGTGTGAGTGGATGGAAGGCATGACATGCAGAGAAGAACTGAGCTCTGTGGAGAAAAGAGCCCAGTTAAATACAAAATGCCCCAACCAGAGAGAAAACTTCCTGAAGCTCTGGCCTGGGTGGAAGCAGCCAATCAATTCAAACCAGCAGGTTTAAACTGATTGGCTGGGAGCTTTCCCCAGTCATGCAAAGTCTGGGTATGATGAAGTACCCAGCAGGACTGAACACATGGCTGGGAAGCCACATGGCACATCAAGACCAACCAAACAGCACTGAGGGACACCATGGAGGCACCACGAGCACCAGAGCAGGCTTGGGCCGCAAATGTGCTGCCTGGTAAATTGAACTGCTTAACTTATAACACTATGGCCATTTCCATACTACTCTGTTATAGTACTATTATTCCATTTTCAACATACTGTGGAATTCTAGGATTTGTAGTTTGCTGAGCTCTCTGACTGAGAATTCTAAGGACCTCTCCCTAAACTGCAAACCCCAGGATTCCACAGGATATTGAAAGTGGAGTAACAGCACTGTAACAGTGTAGTGTGGGCTTGGCCTGTGATTCCACTTTAAGCCTTGGTTTCATCCTTTAGGATCATGAGATTTGCTTGCATTTTAGGGACAGACTTTTAGAAATCTCAGTGCCTCATTAAACTCTAGATCCCAGGATTCCATAGCATGCAGGCATGATAGTTAAAGAGGAATTATACCACAATAACTGTAGTGAGAAAAGATTTAATACATTTTTGTCTATATATTGTAGAGCACATGGACTGAAGAGTATTGGCAGTCCCAACTATAGAAAACCCATTTAATCAATCAGATTGACTATTTGTTGACTCATCAGTCAATAATGGAGTTAATACACTAGAGTTTCACTCCTGCAGATGAAAAAGTATGAAAGCTGTGGAATCCTGGGATCTGGAGTTTGATGAGACACTGAGAATTCTAAAGGCCCTTCCCTAAACTGCAAACTCCAGAATTCCAAAGGGTGCAACCATGGAAAGTTATAATGGAATCATCATGTTATAACTGAGTAGTGTAAAAGGACTCAGTGTGTGGCTTTCATAATTTTTTTGTCTGTAGAAGTTGAATCCCAGGATAAAATATTAATCATATTCAAAGAAGGAATATTGCTTGAATATAACTTGACTATTGCTTGAGGAAGCCGTGAAAAGAATTAGCCTTGGAAACATGACATTTGCCTCCTTTAACAACTGCCAGTTACTTTCCATAGCAGAAGAAAGGGCACTGTCGGCAGGAGGTAGCAGCAGATGGTTTGGGGAATGGGATAGCTGTTTAGCTGTTTTGATGGCTTGGCTATCAAGAAGAACCCTCTGATTCAAACGTCTCTTGATAGATTAATATATCATTTTACCACAGCCTCACATACAGGCCTAGCCTATTCTCTAAATGAAACTGGAGCAAACCCACTGCCTCAATAGTTGAATGGTGAGTGTACAAATAGGTAAGTCTGAGTGATTAAATGAGTGTTCTATACCTGGGACTCCCAACAGTACTCAGTCCATGCACTCCAAATTTACAACATGGGGATAATGATATTGATCTATCTTATGGGATTGTTCCAAGGATCACATTAAAACCATGTATGTGAAGGATTCAAAAATATTATACAACTAACACATGATATTACCATGGGAAAAACTGACTGGATCCAATCAGGCAAAGGCAGTTTATGAAAGGTCAGAGATATTTTGACCACTGAATAGAGATATAACAGAAGAATGGAACAAAAATTTTGTTAAAATGGACATGATAGTTGGATCCTAAACACTTGGTGGTCCCAATTTCTTTCCCCTCCTTTTTGGTATGTATTTTGCTGTAAAATGAAGAAAGAAAAAGTATAGGGATATAATAAGGAATGTAATAGCCACCACTGAAGGCAATGTTAAATGCATATTACACACCTCATATTACATGTTAATAATTATTCAAGAGATAGATGCAAAGTAAGGATTCTTGTTGTTGTGTACCTTCTAGTCATTTCCAGCTTATGATGATTCTGAAACAAACTTACCAGTTTTTTCTTGACAAGATTTGTTCAGACAAGATTTGTCCTTTGCCTTCTTCTGAGGCTGAGAGGGTATGATTTGCTCAGGAGGTTTCTATAGTTGAGTGGAGATTTGAAACCCGGTCTTCAAAGTTATAGTCCTATGCTTAAATCACTACATCATATGGCAAATGCCACATATGTCTTCTTCACTCTCTGTGGACTTTGGAAATATGTTACTTTTAGACCCCTTATACTGCTATGGATTTTGGTACCACATTTATTGCTATGTCTCCCCACCCTATGGAATCCTGGGATTTGTAGTTTTACTGGAAAGCTCTAGTAAATCTCTTGAAGAGATAGGATACAAATACTTCAGCAACATCCAGACATGTGGTAGAAAAGAGGACTGTGTAAAAGAAATTGGAAAAGTGGTAGGATTTGCCCCTTCTGTTTTGTCTCACTACCAAGACACTGTTTCCTTTCTACAGGAACAATCAAAATGGTTCATTTATGCCACTACACTTGTTGCCTTTATTTGGGCTATGTGATAGGGCAGTATGAGGCAGAGCTGGTCAAACTGTGATCCACAGGCAGTGTTTTGGCAGCCCCAAATATCCCTATGCCTCCCATCCTCAAATTTGTGGGTGCTGATATTTTTTTGCCTCCGAATGGCCAGTCTTGTCAACAAGCCTCCATGCATGCTGTTGGCCACTTTACCATACTTTCAGGTCTTTGGAGTCTTTTCAGTTTATTTTTTCCTGGCCTTTCCAACCCTTTTTTTTTTTTTTTTTTCAAAATACAAAGTTACTAGATTGTTACTTCCTTTTTTGAAAAAAAGGCCTGTAGAGGCCTCAGAATGATGGGGCTGGGCTAACGGGAGGGAGGCACTAAACGAGGTTCTAAGATGCCCTTCATTGACACTTGAGAAGGTGGGGACAGAATCTGGAACCTTCAGAGAAACATATTCTGAAAGAATAATTATGAACATATATTAATTGATTTATTTAGCACACTTCTGTACCTTCGCATAGGCAACTATAGTCTAGTGTTTCTGGACAGTCATAATTCCTCACTTTGGGCCATGCTGGCTGGAGCTGTCAAGAACTGTAGTCCAAACTAAAACTAAAAATCTGGAAGATGATAGTTATGCACTCTTGATGTATGTGGTACTTTACAAAGGACCTGCTATCAATAGGCCTGCAGTCTTAAGAGGGACAGAAGCAGAACAAGATTCAGGAAGGGGTGGGAAATGGAAGTAAGGATAAACAGGGGAAAGGATATGTGATTATCTCAGTTATATGTAAATGAATATAAAAACCCTGCAAATTGGTTAATTCTTCATCAAGATGTCTTCAATGAATCTTTTGGGGTGTTAGGAGAAAAAGCACTGGATAGACAGTACGCAGTCTTCTTTTCTTTATACGCCCCCCCAAAATTGGTATGGGTTCCAACCAATTGAATTCACACATGCAAATTAGATTGGTTAGTAAAGGAAGAAGGGAATTGCTTGAGCTGATGGCAGCCTCCTGCCATTACAATGAATGTGCTCTTTTGTACACAGCAGGTGTATGAAGCAGATAAATGTGGGAGGGTAGAATGAGGTAGTGGTAAAACAAGCTTGCATAATAAAGGATGATTTGCATAATAAGTAGCCATCACAGATCATCCACATCCTAGCCAAGTTATGATCTACAAGACAAAGGAAGAGCATTAAATGAGACATGGATTGATTAAACTGCTGTGTAACAACTGGATGAAAATAAGATGGTCATTTGTTTTTTTCCCACCAAGAAAAGCATAAGTACTGGCAAGCTGCTTGTATTCATGAAGTGTACTGGAATACAAAAGGATTGCTACTGGGAAGCTTCAGTGATCAGGAGAGAACCTTTGGAAGTCAACTATATAACAAATAGGACTTCCAAAAAATGTTGCTAATATCTTCATCTTACAACAGGAGCACTCCCAAGGCATGGAAAAGTTACCTTTATGGAAGTAATAGACTCTCTTATTCTCAGCAAATTTTGTTTTGTGTTGTTTTCTCTTGTCAAAAAGGTAGCACTCCAATACTGCAAACTTGCAACTCTCATTATGGGGGAATCCCTCCCATATTTACTTTGAACTCAGTAGCAAATTGAAACTATGAAAACAGAAGTAGAGGAATTTGTTTTAAATAATCCTGTACATCTGCAAGGTTTGGGGTAATCTGAAGAGCATATTGATATATTCTTTTATCAGTGGTCTGATTTTGGCTACACACACATTGATGCTCGTCACCCAAGATCACATGAGAAAGAACGATATTCTGCATGTTCTGTAAACCCAGACTACTATGCAGGTTTGTTCATCCTAGAATTGGAATTACCAATGAAGTTCCACATGGGCCAGTATTACTATTGCACCTCTTGAATGGCTCCCCATCTCTTCCAGTGGCTGCTAAAGGAGAGACTTGTGTTATTTTTGTGTTATTTCATTATTTACAAATAGACTCACTGAGCAAGGAGGAGCAGCCAAATTCTTAGGCTTAAATCTAATTGCTAGTCTCAATTTATAGAAGTGTTGACTTACTATTCAGCAGTTGATGGGTGTATCCTACTTGGCATTTCAGATCTCGACCTGTGAAAGATAATGCAAGTTTCCTTTTGTTCATTTCCTCCAGAGCAAAGAGCACCCACCTGGAACTTTTCAAGCCTTCTGCAAGATGAACAACTGGGTGTATTTCAGATCCCAAATTCTCATCCTTTAACCCTAAACTGAGCATGTAGGGTCAAGGTGAGCCTTAAGCCTGTAGCCACTAGCCATGCAAGCTTATTAAATCAACAACACCTACTTCAGACACACACACACTTTTTGCATCTACCTCTAGAAACCTTAGCTGAGCATCACTGCTAACTTGCCAAGAGAATGATTTGATACCATACAAATAACTTTCATATTATACAATATGTAACTAATTTTCTCGTCAAAGATGTAGGCATTCAGCATTATGGTACTCCTTACTTTTGAGGTCCATGTCTTGGTTTGAAGGACTATTACATTAAAAAATGTGTAAAACAATTGTATTCCCTTTCAAAATCTGAATGCAAACTAAATGCTGAAAAACAGATGACCAAGACATCCTGCCAACCTGCTTGATCAGTTGCCATCAGGTAATGAAGATCTCATATTTTTAGATCTGTATGCAGCAGGGTGCTTGGCAAACTCTTCTGTTGCTTATACCAGTGCAACTTGGCATCATGTATGATGCTAAATTGGGCAACTTGAGCTACTGCCAGCTTTAACTCAGCCCAAAGCTAGCATATACTTACCTTGATTCATATTCCTTTCTAAGGCTTATTTATTAATTTAAATATTTCTGTGTCACTTCCCAACCCCAACATTTTTAAAACACATTAAAATACTCTTTAAAAACTCCTAAAAGCAGTCTAAAAACAATCCTGGAATCCAGTTTTGAAACAGTTAAAACAGCACTTTCAAATATTAAATGCCATGT
Organism: Ctenosaura bakeri; assembly: GCA_948474755.1. NCBI lineage: Eukaryota > Metazoa > Chordata > Lepidosauria > Squamata > Iguanidae > Ctenosaura > Ctenosaura bakeri. The sequence continues at coordinate 758,056 of CAOLHI010000074.1, read as the reverse complement.
GGAACAGCACCATTTTGACTGGCCACAGGAAGTTTAAAAGAGATGGGACCAGCCTAACTTCCTTGGGTAAGGAGTTTCATAGTCAAGGCACTGTTACAGAGAAAGATATGTTACATATACCCACCAACTTCATAAGGTGGTGGGACAATGTTACAGGGCCTCTTCTGAACATCTAAACTTTCTAGTAGACTCATATAAGAGGAGGTAGACATTTAGGGTAGGTCAACAACAGCATGTTAAATATAGCTCAGAAACAACTTGGAAGTCAATGCAAGACTAGTGTTATATAGTGTCTAAAATACACAGCTAACATCAGTCTGGCTGCTGCATTTTGAACTAGCTGCAGCTTCCGAATACTTTTCAAGGGCAGCTCCATGTAGAGTGCATTACAATGTCATGCCTTGCTCCCCCTTACCGCAGATCCAAACACATGCATTTTGATATTTGCAATTTTCCCACTTTTGTGGGGGTCCTGCACCCCTAACTCTAGTGAATGTGGAGTGATGACTACAGTCTAATCAAAAGGTAAATAAGGCATGAAACACTGTGGTCAGATTTGCTTTCCTCAAGTAAGGGTGCAGCTGATACACCAATCAAAGCTGGACAAAACTGCTCCTGGCAACTGCAGCTACCTGGCTTTCCAGAAGAAGTGCTAGTCCAAGAGCATCCCAATCTACCAATCTAATTTTTCAGAGGGACAGCAACTTCACCTAGAACAGGCTGCAGTCCCAGTCCCAGATTGGTTTTCCCACTGACCTGCAGTATTTCTATCTTGTCTAGATTAAGCCTAAGTCTGTTCACCTACATCCAATCCTTTACTATATCTAAATGATAATTCAGTGCTAACACAGCTTCCTTGGCAGCACTTGTAAAGAAGAGATAGAATTGATGACATCCAACCCCAAAGCTCTGGATGGCCTCTCCCAGTGGCTTCATGTAGAAGTTAAAAAGGAGGCAGTATTGACCCTTGTGGAACATCATAGACTAATGGCCAGGAGGCTGAACAACAGTCCCCCCAGGACCATCCTTTGGGAATGTTCAGCCAAGAAAGAATGGAACCACTGCAGAGCAATGCCCCTAAATCCCACATCAGCCAAACAGCTTGAAAGGGTACCGTGGCCGATAGTATCAAATACTGCTGAAAGATCCAGGAGAACCAATTGGGACTCACTCCCCTTGTCCATCTCCAGGTATAGGTCATCCACCAAGGCAACCAAGGCTGTTTCTGTCCAGTAACTAGGGCTGAACCCAGACTGGAATGGATCCAGGTAATCTATTTCATTCAAGAATACTTGGATTTGTGTTGCCACCCCATTTTTTTTCTAGGTCCTTCTTTAGAAAGGGGAGTTTAGAGACTGGCCAGTAGTTACCTAGGGAGATGGGATCCAATGACTTTTTTTTCTGACAAAGATGCTTAGAAAAAAGTTGGAACATAGGTCTCTTTCAAAGAAGCGTTTAGAGTGACCAGTTGTCCAGTCCTCCTCTGACAGCTTTCAGTAGCCAGAATGGACATGGGTCTAACAAACAAGTGGTTGGCCTCATCTCTCCAAGCTACTTGTCCACATCATTATATTCCACATCATTACATTCAACAACCTGAAACTCACCCATCAAAATTGTATAAGCATGTGCCTCAGTTATCTCTCCAGGTTCTACCTTCAATGTGGAGCACAAGTAAACAAATGCAAACAAATGCAAGCAATTTTCTCTACAAAGTATTTAGCAAATGTGTCAAGTTGTTTTTCTGAGGGGTCTGCCTCAGGAGTGTAAGGTTTAGGATGCAAAAGCCCTTTAATGTCCCAGAACAGCTGTGCTGGACAAGACTGAGCTAACACAGTAGAGGCAGGAAAGATTCATCTCTTTGCTGGCCTCACAGCTTCAAAGCAGGTATAAATTTTTGTCCTATCTAAACCCCAATCGCTGCAACAGCAAGGGAAGAGGGGTGAGAGAAAATGTTAGAATTTTTCAACAAGAAATCTGATTTTTTTTTCTGTTCCCTGTGCATAAAATCCTGTTGGCAGTGCAAACTATCATGTGTGAGTTCCATGCAGAATATGGACCAAGCAATAGCATTTTCTCCACAGAAAACAGCATTTTTTTTTCCAGGGAGAAAATCATAGTTCTGTGGAGAAATACTACCTTTGTGCCAAAATTGTTGGTACCTGTTTTCTACGCAAAAAATTTTTTTCACAGAGTAAGTACTGCACTATGAATTGTCTTTCTTGCAGCAAGAAGAAAATTGCTAAAATACTTTATGATTCCTTTAAACATAAAATTAGCAAAGAATTACATCCCTTGTAGCATTAGAATTACATCCTTTGTAGTATTAGACCTAAGGTCAAACTAGATAATAGGCTTAATGCTTTTCTTTTTCAGATATGTATCCACCGGTGTTGGATGATTGTTCAATGAAATAAACATAGCTTAATTTGCAAGTTTGGTTGTTGAGGCATATATATCAGGAGATCTCATTATGAGAGGAAAAGTGGGTTTATTGTAGAGAATATGCATTTCCGTTAAAATCTAGTTTAACTTTGAGATGTAATAGGGTGGAATCAGACATTTCCAGTCAGTGTTTTTGTTGGAAGAATCCCAGCACACTCTCTACTCCCTGCATCTTTTTTTTTAGAGCAAGTGGGCATAGGTAGCATAAGACTCCCTATCTCTTTTGCATGCTGAAGATTCATCATTTGCCTTTGTGTCATTTACATGCATGATCATAAATATCTTTGGTGTTCAGATGATCAAATCATGTGACCCAGGATTGTTTCTAGGGTCATTAGTCTTATAAAAAGAGCCTCCTTCTCAGATCTCTCTTCCTCTTTCTTCTCTCCGACCATGCTTTGTATCTCCATCAGAAGATGATGAGTTAACAACAAAGTTACTATCTTACCTGACCTATTCATTAGCTAGTTAGGATGTAGGTTCCCCAACACACACGTAAATGTAAAAGCCATAAGTAAACTTTTCTAAGTTTGTAACCTGAAACTGCCTGCTTTGTTTTTGTTTTTCTTAGTCAGTTTCAGATCAGAAAAGCCACACAGAAATTTGGGCATGCTTTTTCTGCTATCCTGCTAAAAGAAGGCTGATTCCTTACAGTTTTAGCTTTCATAGAATTTTCCAATAGGGCTAACACCCTCGGAAATTTTAACTTGTCTAACAGAGAAAATCCAGTGTCGTCTAGTTTCCTAACCAATATGCCTGCTCTCTTATTGTGGCACACTGTGGTCTGGATTCCGTAGTTTGATTTCTATTGTTATGTTTTGAATATCTTTCTGTGTACCTGTACATCTGTGTGTGTGTCCATACATACTTACATTTACACAGATATGCAGACAATCAAGCCCCTAGATTGGCCTGGTTTTGGGGGGAAAAGTAAATCCCACAGAAATCTGGTCTCCGGTCCTTGTCTAGACAACAAAGGAAGACATGTTCCCTGATGCCTTTTCAGTTCCTTTCATGTCTGAATGTAACCTTAAAGCCAGTTCAAGCTTCTGGCTAGACTCAGTGATGTTAGATGGGAGATTTACACTCTCTGTTTCTGGGCTGCCCACAGTCTTGGGGTGCCTGGACACAGTCATGGCTAGATGAAATGGTGTTTGGTTCCTGTCCCCACCTCCTCCTCCAGAGGTATTCATTTCACAATATTTGTCATATACAGATGGTCATCCTAAGAGTTCAGAAGTTCTATGTTTTCTCATTCAGTGCTCAGGAACACAAACAAGAATGCTCAGAAAGGAATAATGTCATTTTTTTTGGTGCACAATATATAGTTCACTTTGTAAAAAGCAAAACAACTATACTTTATCCCCTTCTCCAAAATACAGGTGACAGTGACAGGTTATTTATTTTTTTAAAAACAACAACAACATCGGGAGGCAAGTAATTCAAACTTCAAGACTTTATATTCTTTTAAATGTCATTTCCCCCCCAAAGGCTGTTATCAAAATAATCTAAATCACTTTCTTTATATTAATCAAAGAATTACAGCACTTAAATTTGTAGTTGTCACTCACACAGAGTGTGCCTAAAGCATTTTGGAATTGTTTTGTGCAGTCTTTTCAATCATTTGTATTACTTTTTTTTCTCAAGACACTGTCAACGTGCACAAAAAAAGTGACAAAAGTGATAAAAAGTAAGAATGTTATTCCTATTGGACTTTTAAACTATGGGGTGTTCTTCTCTTTACTTATGGTAACCTGATAAATTTACTTTCTACCAATCCACTATATTACAAGCAAATTTGTTCTCTGCATGCCTATTTATATTTATAAATATATATATTGCAAAAAGACATCGCTCACACACGAGATGGAAGTATCACTAGGCTTTAGAGAATTTCAAGGGGATAGGGGATGGCAAAGGCAGTGTCAATGTTTGCTTCTTGCCACATTTGTGGGCTATTTATCTCCAGCAGTGGCAATTGGTAGCTTCCATGTCAGTGGAGCAGCAAACCAGCTCCAGGTTTTAGTCTCAGTTTTAATGGAGCTATTCAAGATCTTGCATCTATTTTGGGAGATAGTGTTCAACATTTTGAATAATTCCTTTCAAGCTCAGTCTAAAACCCAGAATGGATTCATGGAAGCGATCAGCTGCCACTGCTAGACGGAGATATCCAAAATATCCCAGTGGAGATGGGAGCAAGCAGTCACTGTTCCCCCATTATTTTATTCCTTTTTGGGGTTCTCTAAAGATTGCTGATATTTCCATATTGCCATGTTCAGGATGGCTGTGTAAAGTGGGCATGCAATGCAAGCTGAACAGCTGGAAAGAATATTTGAAAATATTTGAGAAAAAATGGTGGAGAACATGAAGGAAACTCTTACAAGAAGAACCCTGAACTGACCAGAAGCTTTGCGGTTCAGGACTTAATTCTGCATAAAGTTTGGATGTGGTTGATCTGCATGGGAAACAGATGTTTCTGTGTAGAAAAAAACAACACTTTGAATGCATAGACACATGTGAAACCTAGTATGGTACCTAGTTTCTAATTAATTAAGTAGCTCTCTCATGTAAGATGAATAGTATCAAACAAGAGCAGCTTCATATGTAAACCTTCTTCAGCTGCATGTCTCCTTTTTTACAGAAAGCTGTGGAACTCTTCTTCTCTTGCTCCATAGTTGGGGCCCTGTTTTAATGGGGAAAAGTGATTTATCTTCTAGCCTATGCATTTTTGAGCACCTTATACAACATAGGGCATTACTGTAAATTTATACCAAGGATGGTTTCCATTAGTTTTGCTTTAGAGGAAAGATAAAACTCATGGCCACCCCAGAGAAACTGAAGTCTTGTAAAGTGTAAAGAAGATGGGTTGGGTTCTATTTTTTTTTTTTTGCATGTATTTCCTATTTCTGCATCTGTGTATGAACTGCGTCTAATAAATAAACTGTCTTCTTGGATTGGTTTTATTTTGGAAGTCCCTAAATCTGGTCTGGCTAAGACCTAAGTGGATCAGACTCCCAGGATTAGAACCCTTAGGATCATAATCCAAAAATAGATTTTATATATATATATTAATACCTAAGACAAATATTTTAGTGGTGGTCCTGTGTTTTCTTCCTTCTAGATTAAAACCAATTTATAGATCAATCCTAAATATAATTTCTATCACTAACTATAACCATTCTTTTTCATTATTTCCCAGGCTTCTGATCTCTTTATACCTGTGTCCTCTCTCGGTGCCTTTACACTGATGCACTCAGATGACACAGTTGGCAATAAAAAGCTTCACAGGAATGAATAAGTTCCATAATCCCTCCCATCACCCAACATATATAATAAGATAAGGACCTGTACAATTTTTAGTCACTAGGTATACTTCGGGACTTCTTTTTTGGAGAATTTATTAGCACAAAAATAACATGTGATTTCTTTTGTCGTGCAAAATCATGGGTTTTGCATAGAAAGCTTCTTTGCTGAGCCAAGTATGTTGTGCAAATATATATTTGGTCTTTGAAAAGCTTTGTGAAAACTAGACTTTTTCCTGTGCAAAATTATTATTTTTTATGCAGAAAACAAGATTTCTGATCGAAGAACACATTTTCTGTGCAAGAAAAACAACAACGTTATTTTTGTGCAAACAATTTCCCCCAAAATATGTTCCAAAGTACAACGATTCTGCTTTGGCTCAGCAGGCCAAAACACTCTTTCTTCACTGAGAATGTGAACATTATTTAATATTCTTTTTATCCAAAGACACAAACAACCTATGTATACTATTGTTTTACCTGGTCTTGCATTGTATCTCTGATATTATGGTTGTCTTAATGGTTCTATCATGAGAACAGATATTCCATTGCTTAGGGAGAAAAGGAAGAATTGCCGAATCTGAACTCTAAGATCTGTGAACATTCCTTGTACCAATATACCCTTGAGCAGAATCTGTGCTATACACAGTGAAGATCAAACCCAGTGAACAAGATTACTCACAAAACCATAACTAGTTAGCATTCCCTAGATTGTAACTAGAAGAAGAAAAACTTCCATAGTGTACAAGGCCAAAGTATCTTGATCTCAGTTTAACTACACTTCCATCACAACCAAGTCAGGGAACCTCAAAACAAAAGTAAGTGGAGAGCTTCAACTTAATATCGTTGGCAAGCTTGGACCATGATCACCAGAGAATACATTCAACCTTGCTCTTTAAATGGGACACAGCTTGGAAAAATTACTTCTCTTAGAACCTCTGGCCAGTATAATATTGATTGAGGGACTACAGGAGACATAGTGCAATAAAATAACTTTTCCAAGCTCTGGCAACCTTTGCTCCAAGACTGGCAACCTTTGCTCCATCCCTCAGTCTTCCTCTCAGCCTAGTCGTAGATTGAAATCTCAATAGTGGTGACTTCCATCAGTTCACACTTTCTCTGCAGCTTCCTCCCTGTTTTTTTTTCTGGTTGTACCACTGAAGTGAAAAGAAAGGGAGTAGGGAGTTTAAATTTACTTTGATGTTCTTCTTAACCCATATTGACTCTACTTTCTTTTTCAGTGAGATTTCCCCTGCCAAACTTGTTCAGCAGTTTTTAGTGACTGGACAAGTCACAGTGGCAGAGCTTGGAGCATGCAGTTTGCTGGGGGTGGGTGGGTGGAGGGGCAGGGGCATAGCTACTGCACATGGGGGCATGGCTATGGTACACAAAGGAGGGGCTATGGTGCATGGGGGAGGGGCTACAGTGCATGGTGGAGGGCAAGCAAGGAGCTGCAGTGCCCTCCAAAAAATTGCTACCAGGGGCGCACTGCCTCCATCGCCTCCTCCCATCCCTTCACCACTGACAAGTCAGTTATGCTTCTCCTCTTTCTAGACTGTAGCTTTGTTTAGGCTGGAAAATTCAGATATGTTCAGAATGTTATGTTTTACCTGAAGTTTTTACTACTGCCTTATTTAAAATTAAGCATGGTGATATGGAATGGATTGTTACTGCGGTCCAGGCCTGCCTGGAGATAGCACTTGATATCGTTTTGATATCAAACCATTCGGCTTTCCTCTGCCACCCCGCTCCACGTGTTTGCGAGGCCTCCGGACAAGCACATAAATAGGCCCGGCCGATAATTGCTGGACATTCCTTTCTCCACCTAGGCAGGCCGGACAGAGCCGGTTCGTCGCTTCAGGGACCTCTCCAGCAAACACCCTTTTGCTTATGTGCGATACTAACAAAGGTGCCCGTCCCCGACCAGGTAGCCTTACAAAGCTGTACTAAGTGCTCCGCGTTTGCATACTGGCTACACTATTGCTAAATTGGCGCTAAGCCAATCATGCTAAACTCTGACCTTTCCAAAGCTTTGTCCTGCTCCTAAATCACATTGTTCTCATCAAGTAAGGTATGGCCTGCAGTCACAATTCACCCTATAAAAGCCCCCAATTCCGAGACCTTCCTCGGATCGCTCTTGAGTTCCAGACCACCTTGCTGCAGCTTTGTTCGGTGAGCTCCCCTCAGCGAACCGCGCTGAGTTTCTACCTTGCACCCCAATGAACTCTATCTTCATACCTCTCCAGGACTATGAGACAGGTGTCGTATCACCCATTTCCCTCTGAAAATCCCTATTTCCCATTCTTTAGTTAGCTGCGTGATTGTGGTGTCTTTACTGTTTGTCTGTACTTAACAAAACATCGTTTTTGCTACTTTAAACCATCTGACTGCTTGACTGACCTGACCCCGTAGATGCTGGGTTGCAAGATCCTGCTAAGTTACCCTGCCTCTCGCTAGCTTTAGTGAGTGCTCTAGCTAATTTTCCCGAAGTCGTTGTTGCTGTTGTTTTGGTTATTTGGGCGCCCCTCTTGGGATCCCCAAAGAACAGGGTAACAGGATGTTATTACGAACAAGTAAAAACTCCTATTAGATTTTTTTCATTTCATGGACCTATTATCATTTTTATTCAATATATGTTGAAAATCAGAGATTTTATTCACTGATGCATGCATGTTCTGGGGCCTACAAATCCTACCCATAACACTCACTCCCATTGTACCTGTGTTCTAAATATGCCTTGTTGTTACCGGGCTCATCATCATATCCTGCTGTTTTTTCTCCTTCCACATAGGAAATGTCAGAAGGAAATATGGAACTCTGAGACTTGTGGTTCTTGAGGTGCCATAGGACACTGCACACTTCTCTCTGTGCCTCATATTGCAAGTCTTAGAGTTGAAGTGCTAGCAGTGAGGAGACAGCTTATGGCAGAGAGGCCAACAAATCACAAAACATCTATGTTTGGAAGTAACTTTAATAAGTGCAGGTTGGCAGGGTACAGGCCCCATGAGCAATCCTCTGACTGAATGATCCAACTTCATTTGAACAACCTAACCTCCTGACCCAACACCAGGATGCCACAAAATCAAGGGTGACAAATGGAAAGACACCATGGCTCACTGCCACTGTGTGATTTCTGGCTACCTGAGGATGGCACTACATGCTCCAAAACCAGGCATGCCCAATATGCCTCCAGCCCCCAAAGTCTTTTAAGGGGACCTTGCAGGGGTGCCCTGGAAGTTAAGACAAGGAAACAAATAGCAACACTAACAACCCAAAGGGTGGACAGGAGGGAAGAATTTTGGGGTCTGAATGCTTAGAGGAACAACTTGGGCACATCTGACTGAAGCTGGCTGCTTCAACATCATTGCCCAGGAAGACTTTGCTCCTTTCAGCTGCCTCTCCCAACTCTACAAAAATATTGCGGAGGCTTCCAGCAAAATGGCAGCATGCTAGAGAAGAACATGGTAGCTTCTTTCTGGCCTGAGCTGCCCAGCACAGTCTGTAAACACTCTCCCAGGTAACTCTGGGGTCTTTGCTGTATAATCAGCTTTTCTGCAGTCTCCCCCAAGAGATAAGCAGCAGCTCACTGATCAGAATGTTGCTTGATCTCTGCTAACTCTTCTTCTTGTAGAATCTATCACACTCAGAGGAATGTGTAATATCTGGATACTCCATAGAGATATAGGGAATTAAGTTTATGGAAACAGCTGCAAGCATAATGATATAGTTAGATTATGATCAGCTTACATTTTGAGGCAGATCCTAGTAAAGCACATCTGTCTTGCCTTGCTACCCATGCTCAGTCCCTGTGAAAGGCATGCACTATAGCATTTTGGCTTAGCAAGTTTGTCTTATTTTGTGTGCCCATGTGGGACAGGTGTATGCAAAGAAATTCAGAAGTTTGGACTGTCAATATCATAAACTCCTATGGATGGATTCAGGCAACCTGAGTTATGTTTTAACCTAGAGATGAGAAGCTCTTCACTCTCTAGATGTTGTTAGACTCCAGCTTCTATCGTCTTCAGCCAAAATGGTCAGTCATTAATGATGAGGAACTGGAGTGAATAATATGAAAGGCCAGAGATTCAAAATGCAGTGTGTGCCAATAACTATAGAGGAGGTGACCATCAGTATGCCCAAGACAGGTTAAGTCTAGCTTTGCTAGGCCTCTGCTGATTCACTGACTTCTGAAAGGTGGTAATTAGACCTTTAACTATGTAGCTGAAGTTTATACATAGTTTTTAAAAGGCTTTATACAGTAAGCCTTTTGAAGGCTGTACTCTTGCCTCCAAAGATCTGAATTGATGCTTTGAAATGTCTGAATAATTTTAATAAATATTTTATTAAGGAAATACTTCAGCATCATACATCTTAATTATAAATTTCTCCTTCTGTAAACAAACAAGCAATAAATAAGGATTGTGTAAACTTCAAAACATTCATTGCATAAATTAACCAACACACTAGTATAACATTTATCTAAAATAATACATCTTTCTGTGCCATCATCTCAACACAATTATAAAATCTAGATCTGTTATTCATTTTCCAATATTGAGAATACTTCTGTATCCATGCCACCAATATATGTTATTCTTCTCTATACAACAGTACTTGTTTTAAACTATTTAATGACTTTGAAAACTAGTGAAAATAATGGATGAATATGAATCTATAACTAAATACCTGTTCTACTATGGTGGACTATTAAAATGCTACAGTCGATAAATCAGAGCAATGTCCTCTGTGGAATCTAGTTGTTGCAAATATAGTATTTATTTATATAGAATTTATATTTTACCTTTCCCCAAGCACTATTCATAGCACAGACACTTAAAATTGTAAGATGATATAAAAACATATACTCGCTCAATAAGCATATGTAATGAGGATACAGAGGCAGAGACCCTAGATAAATCAACCTATAACAAATCTAACAGTAACTTAGAGGGCAGAAGCCTTACCACTGAGCAAAAGACATCAGAAAGAGAGGGCATCAGCTGCACGTCACGGGGCAGGATGTTCACAGTATTGATGCAGCCACTAAACAGCCCCCTCTCTCATAACCATCCAATAGTGTCTCTATGGAGAACAATCTCTCCTTCTGATCTTGGGGCATTGGCAGATTGATGAGGGAAGACAGTCCCTGAGGGATTCTGGGTTCCAGCATATAGATTTAAAGGTGATCACCAGAGAATGTCAACTGTAACAATGGCTTGTTGTTGTTGTTGTTGTTGTTGTTGTTGTTGTTGTGTGTTTTCAAGTTGTTCCTGACTTATGGTGACCGTAAGGTGAACCTATCCCAGGATATATATTTTTTTTTGCAAGATTTGTTCAGAGGGAGTTTGCCTTTGCCTTCCTCTGAGGCTGAGAGAGTATGACTTGGTCAAGGTCACCCAGTGGGTTTCCATGGTTGAGCAGGAATTTGAACCCTGTTCTCCAGAGTCATAGTCCCATACTCAAACCACTATACCATGCTGACTCTCTATAACAATGGCATTTGATATAATTTAGGAGAGGACCACAGTTGTCACAGAGACCATTAAATCTTCAGCTAGTCCAAACAACAAGGCCATCACATGGATGTTGAAGTCATCCAGTACTGTCAATTTGGCATATCACCTGTACATGTTTAAGAAAACCTTAACATGTGCAATTCATATTATTTTGGTCAATATGTCTCCAAAATGCCCATATGCCTTGCCATGACTACCTGTCCTAAGAAATCACACCTGTTCTTATATGGTCACATCAGCAACTATACTTGGCTTTGCTATACTAGTATGGAATTAAGCAACATTTTAATTCCATTTTTCCATATTTACTTCCATATATCTCTGACACAGGCCTAAATACCCTAAAAGTTTGCCTCCCCCAAAAAAAAGAAAAAAAAGAAAGGATATAATAAATAAATATTGTTGTCAACCCTGTTTAGTACTTGGATGGGAGACCATCAATGAATACCAGGTGATGTAGGCTATATTTCAGAGCAAGGGACCTGCAAAACCAACAATGAAACTCCTCTGAATATTCCTTGCCTAAAAAACCCTACAAAATTCATGGAGTTGCCATAAGTCATCAGGCAAACTGAAGGCACATACACAGGCACTTAGATATACTTCTACTGATAAAGCTTCTCACAAATAAGATCTTTTTTTAAAAAATGTCTTTTTATGCCTGCCTAGTTCCCCCTCACCTTGTCCTCAGTCTAAATAGAAAGTTTTTTGGTTTTTTTTTAGGGTGGGCTGTAGCAGTAACAGCATTGGGTGATGGTGAAGGAGGGATGGAGGAACACAGACTTTTGGTATCAGGTTTCAGCAGCATGTCTGCAATAAACAAGCAATAAACAAATCTGGAGCTGGCAAGGAATGGGATTCTGTTCTAGCTGATCCTACTGTCATTGTGTTTACCTGCATCCAACAAGCAAGTAAATAGCAAGTGCCACTGAATCCCTTACTGAGCATGTGTGAGCAGTAAAACAGGGAGAATCATCCCTGCTTGTATTTTGGAAGAAGCCTTGAAGTGGTCTATATTAGATTCCAAATATTTCTGTTTACTCATTCAAGGCTTATCTGACATGATTGTCTTATTTCATATGTGCCCATCTTTTGTTGTTGTGTGCCTTCAAATCTTATGGAATCCCAGGGTTTTCTTGGCAAGATTTGTTCAAGGACATTTAGCTCTGAAACTGAGAGAATATGACTTGCCCAAGGCCACCCAGTGTGTTTCCATGGCTCAGCAGGGATTTGAACCCTGGTCTCCTAGTCCAATGCTCAAACTACTACACCATTGTCGCTCTGCCTACCTTTAGTTCTGGATAAAAATTTGCTGAAACATGTTCATTCTTTTTTTTGGGGTGTAGATGCTCTAGTCTCTGTCCCACTCCTTTCATTTCTGCCAGCTCCTTAGTGAAGCAGAGGGGTCACTTGGATCCATTCCGTTTCCCAATTCCAGAGATCAACTAGGGTTTCGACAGGCTCTCCTGCCACTGGGTAGTGACCTATCCATGACAACGGAACTAGATAAATTTCCTCCACAGCCAGATTCAGAATGTAACCTGCATTGTGGGTGGCCCCAGAAATTATATCATTTGGGACAGGACCATGGTCATTATGGAGGACATGAATTCCTGAGCTGCTCCCAATAGAGTGGTTTCAGCATGAATATTGCAGTCCCTCAACACCACAAGCTGAGTGGGATGCCAGCACCACCACGGAGGCCAACTCAGAAAGCCCAGGAAGAGATACTGCTGAGCAGTGGGGTGGTTAGTTCACCAATAGAATCCCTGTTCTCTCCCAGCCACTCAGCTTTAGATACAAACATTCAAACCCAGTAGACTCTGAAATGGGATATTTGTTGAGGGAGATAAAATCAGGATAAACTGCTGCAACTCTGATTCTCCCACCCCAGTTCTTTCCATGTTTTTCATGATTCTGGTACTAGATTTTTTATTAAATATGTAATGTCTTGGAACATATCCGCTTCATTAACTGAGATATGCCTATATTCCCATTATGTTGCTTCTCCTGTTTGGAGCTGTCAACTGCTGTTTTAGTAATATAATAAATGCTGATTTTTAAGAATTAACATTGGGTATATGTTTGAGACAACATATCTTTATTTGTATCCATTGCTACTTTTCAAATTCTGTTTTTCTCCATAAATACTTTTTGTTACATGTCTTAGACACAATATTGCTGATTTAAAACAGAACAAAACCAAGACCACTACTGCTACCATGTTTCCAATTGGTAATGTATATATGCATGCATTTCATAACAAAATTATCTATCATGCACCCAAAAATGTAAAAGAAAAACTTTAAAAATGGATCACCTCAATAGAGATTCTGGGGATAACCCTGGGCTCAGTCCTTTGCTTTAAGGAAGTAATTGCCAGTAGTGTGGTTTAAAAACTTTTGAAACCTTTTGTGTGTGTCCATACCGTCAAGTTCATGCTAGAGCATGGAATGTGTATGTTTCAAATGGTAAAATAAAATTGCTTGTCATTTTACAATAGGATAAAAACTGTTGAATCTTTTCAGGGCTTCTGTTACCCTACTTTTGGGATTTCAATGCTTTGATTTCAACTGAACTTCCACAGGGGGATATTTATAAGCCTTGGTTAAAATGACTACTACAGACAAAGATAATCAGGATAAATATACCCCTTTCTAGCACTCCTAATAAAAATACTTGCCCATGTATTTAAGCTGTTTCCACTCCAGTTGCCAAGATTTGATCTAAGTGACATTCTGTAGTGAGCTCTGATTGGTTACAAAGTATTGCAATGTCATCCTGCCTCTGAGATCTTTGACTATATTGGATGACCCATCTGAGCAACTAGAGAGAAAGAAGAACCAGGAAAGGAAAGGGTGAGCCAAGTTGCTGTAGCTGGTGGAAAGAGTAGTGTCACGTGGTCTAGAAAACAGTATTTGCTTTATTTGGGTAGCTTGGTTTAATAATTTATACGTCATCAGTACAATTAACAAAACACTATACTTCAGTGGTAGCGTGTTTGGTGTGATTTCCAATATGTCCAGTTAGAACTAGGAAAACTTCCTATCTGAAAACACAGACAGCAGGTGCTAGTCAAGCCTGAACATGATACTTAACACAAAGATTTTTTAAAAATGCACCCGATCTATGTATGTGGTCTATGTATGAGAAGGGGCATTTACCCAGTTTGATGGCAATGAGGGACATTTTCTTCCATTGCAAAAAGAGAAGGATTTCCTGATGATGATGACATTGATGAACTTTATGTTCTGCTCCCCCCATGGAAATTCATGGTGGCTTACAAATGGAAATAAATACAACACAGCTAAAACATGCAAAAAGTTAGCATTAAATTTAAATAAATTGTAAATTCCACTAAAAACAATTTGAGATCTAATTTAAAATAAGAAACTGTTTAAAACAATACAATTAAAAGCAGTACAGAAACCCATTAAAAGTCCTTTCTTTGAAAACATTCAGTTTTCAAAAGCCTATAGAAAGGGTTAAATCTCCCCTTCTGTGTTTGCTATTTACATTTAAAAAAAAAAAACACTGATTGTAAAGATGTATTAAACACCATGTTTAGTTTGGCCTTCAGTGTCAGCAGCGCAGAGCAAAATGGACCAATGTCCCCAAAGGGGCAAATATTCATTCCAGTTATATGTGTAGAGACATTTAAAGTATTGCAAAGCATGCATTTTCACTACCAGTTTGGAAAAAAACAACAACTGTTGGGTAAAGAATGTAGGATTCAATCTTCTTTGGCCTTTGCTTCTGAAGCATGTCTGCAGTACAGACTATTTTCCGGAATAAATTAGATGCACATGTAGCCTTCCTTTTTTTGCAGAGATGGTCCCAAGTGGTGAAAAATGTCTGTTGTAACACAAGATTTTCCTCACCTACAAGGCTTGCATTTAGTGTGCTTTGTTGTGAGACTGCAAGTTTGATAAGTGAGACAGATATTTTAAAGAAAATTCTGTCAATGGAAAAAAATGGTTTAATTGTAAGAAAGACACATCCTCCTTAATATCTATTTGACCCCCAGTCTTATGCCATTTTAAACATAGTGATTCCCTGTTCCCCACAGACTCCTGTAGTTTGGTAAATTTGCTGAAAATACTCTCTGAGGATTGTCAGGTCTCTTCACACATTATAGTTCCCATGGTTTCTTGGAATGAAGGAATTTATTATTACACTAGATCAAAACTCCTGCTATGTATCTATTAAAGAGTTCCCTCGCCTTCCCTCTACATAATACAAGCAATCACTACTTAAAGTTGGCTGTTTATCTTAATGTTCTTGCCAGCTGTGTGAAACAGGACTCCTATCTGAATGAGGAATTTTGGCAAGGATTCCTTCACTGTGTTCATGAGAAGCATATAATTGCAAAAGAACAAGCTTTGAAAAAGGGTGATAGATTCACTAGTAATTCCTTAACTCTAAACCACCTGTGTTTTTATGCATACCTTTTACAAAATAGGTGGTTTCTCCACCATCTCAGCCTACTTGAATCCTGCCTTTTATACTGTTTGTTAAGGAAAGCCTGAGGCACAAACTGAAAAGCAATAATATTGATCCATGCATGTTGTTCCTTCTCAGAGCCAAGGTTAGAACAGGAACAAACAGAAATTCTACAAAGTCTCTTTTGTGAACAAGGAAATGGGGCTTGTTTCTATTATTTCTATTTGAAATTTTCTACACTAATCCATGGCATTGCAAAACTGAACTTATCTTTTTAACCTGACTTCTTGTTCTATTGTCCCTCCCTGCAGTCCTTTCTGTCTGCCAAATTCTGGGACTGGAGGCTCTGCACTTTGGGACCATTTCCTGCAAGCTTCACTTATGATATTGAGCCAATATTGGGCCACCACCCCACCTGAAGTTTGCAGCAGGATTTTTTAGACTTTCCTGGGGGCTGGGTTGCTGCATCGCTTGTTTTGTCTTTACAAGAATGGCTTGAATAGATGACTTCTTGTTCTTAGCAGGGTGGCATGTTGAGAACACTCTGAGCTATATAGTCATCTTCACAATCATTTCCTATAGCTCACCTATTGATGTTGTACTTAAGAAATATGAGGAACTTATCATCTGTTGTGAATGGACTTTTTCTCTCGTTGGTGTCCCCACTTGTCACTGATCTCCCACCACGATGGATTTGGATTATAAAGCCTACTGACTTTCACCAGATAGGAAAGCTTCACTCCACCTCATGAATGATCCACTGCATCATCGTTATGTTAAAAGATGGCCATACTGTAGTCTCTAAATCCATACAGAAATTTGCATATTATATGTCATGCAAATCATATTTAAAATTTACAACGTTTTTATTGGATTAATGTATGATTGCAAAGAAAGGAAAAACAGGAAAAGAAGAACAAGGGGTGGAGGGTGTATGCATAGAATATGAACATGGTCAAGGAACAGAAGCTGGCCATGTTTAAAAAAACCAAAAAGCTGCACTTATGCATGCACATGTCACTGCTCCAGAGACTAGGACAAGGAGCAATGGATTCAAACTACAGGAAAAGAGATTCCACCTGAACTTCAGGAAGAACTTCCCGATAGTCAGAGCAGTTTGACAGTGGAATGTGCTGCCTTGGAGTGTGGCTGAATCAAGGTTGGATGGCCATCTGTTGGGAGTGCTTGGCAGGGGATTGGACTGGATGGTCCCTGTGGTCTCTTCCAACTCTGTGATTCTATGATTCTATGAATAGGATGCCAGCCACTGTGTATAATCAAGATTTTTTTTTTTAAAAAAAAGAGATTTAAACACCTATGTGAGATGTAGAAAGAGTTTTCAAACTTAAAGACCTTCAGCATGCCCAAGGCACATTAAGACTATTCAAGCAAGTGAACAGCAGTTACAAAAAGGGTTGCAAAACACCCATTTCAGAGCAGGAAAAGACTCCAGACAAAGAGCATGCCCTAGGCACCGTGGGCCAACACTTCAAGCAAGGAAAAGCTGAAAAAACATTTTGAACTGAATAGAGTAAAAAACACATCAACAACTAGGAGATACTTTTCTATGTGACCAACTACCTCAAATGTTGGTTGGAACTGTGAACAAAAAGGAACTTTTTATCATATATGGTGCATCTGTGAGAAAGCAAAGAAGTTTTGAATGATAGTAGACTGATAGAAGATATATTTTAAAAACAAATTCAACTGAAACCTGATTGTTTTTAACTAGGTTTGCTATATGAGTAGATTGCTAAGAAGTTGGGAAGAACTTTTCATTATATGATCATGGCTGCAAAAATGCTGTATACACAGAGATGGAAAGATGCAGCTATTCTTTGGCAAGACTACTGGCTGTTGAAGATGTTGGACTTGGCAGAAACTGACAAATTAACTATTTTATTTAAGGAAGGATCTTTGGTTAAATTTAAGAATGACTGGAATAAACTGACTGTATATTTAAGAGATTGCTTGGGGGAGGGACTCAATTACTGGTTTTGAACCAGTAGTTTTGAACCAGTAGTTAATAGTTATTTTAAAAAGGCAGTACTGTGATAACAGTTACAGTAGAAGAAGTATATCTTGTAGGTTATCTTAGAACTAACAGTTAGTGAATTGGAAGTCATTTATATATAATGTAGTCCCTTTTTAGTTTAGTTTGGTATAGTCTAGTTTAGGTAGGTTAGTTAGAGTTTGTCTGTTTATTATATGTTTTTGTAATATTTTGCATGTTGTTTTATATATGCATAATATGTTTTAATAAAAATATTACAGAAATGAAAAATACCTAATTGGACTTATGCTGATATCTGCAAAATATGAACAATCATACTGTCTTGATTCAGGCTGCTCTTAGGTTTACAGAACTAATATGGAAGGAGTGCTATGTCTGCTCAAAAGCACCTTTTAAATGCTAAGAGTTATTCACAGCTAGCTTGTATTAGGCAGAGTAAGGCCATTCCTGCACTACACTGCTATACTGCTATTTTTCCGTTCCAACATCCTATGGAATCCTGGGGTTTGCAGTTTAGGGAGGGGCATTTAGAATTCTCAGCCAGAGAGCTCTTGGCCTCAGGAAACTACAAGGTCCAGAATTCCACAGGATGTTGAAAGTGGAATAATAGCACTATAACAGTGTAGTGTGGAAATGGCCTAAGGCAGCTCCCTTTTTCCCTCCCTTACTGCACCACCACTAGCTTGCTCCCCTGCCTTCCTTTCCCCATTTTACCACACTTCATGTCACCAGGCCATGTCACAGTGCTTCCCAATCTCATTCCCTGCTTGCATCACCGCACTTCCCTACCTTGCATTCTACAATTATGGCCATTTCTGCACTATACTGTTACAGCGCTATTATTCCACTTTCAATATCCTATGGAAACCTGGGGTTTGCAGTTTAGGGAGGGGCTAAACTGCAAACCCCAGGATTCCATAGGATATTGAAAGTAGAATTATAGCACTATAACAGTCTAGTGCAGAAATGGCCTATGTCTCCCACTCTGTCTTTCCTCCCTTTGGATCACCATAGCACATTGTTGTGTTTCCATTCCTCTCTTTCCCCTTGCTCCATCTTGCATTGCTGCACTTCCGTTTCTTGTACTATGTCACTATACCTGCCATTCTCTGACACACACACACACACACACACACACCTTGGCTCATCTTGCATTATCACCTTGCACTGCCCATTCCACCACTATGACTTCCACCTCTTTTTCCAACTTGTCCCACCTCAAACTGCTCTGCTTATTTATTATGTACCTTGCACTCCATTACTATACCTTCTTAATTCTTTTTCTGCTTCATATCACAGCACCTTTCCCTTGCACCTTACCAGTATGCCACTTTTTCTTCTTCCCTCGTCTGCCTTAATGTTAATATACCTTTCTTCCATTCCATTCCCTCCCATCATGGCTCCTATCTTCTCTTTCTCCTTGCCTCGCCTTGCACTGTAGCATCTGCCTTGCACTGGAAACATAGCATCCTGCTTCCTATCCATTCTTCTCCATCTGTATATGTTTCCCTCCTTTGCACCTAATAGTTACCTACTGCTTCTGCCAGCCACAGCATGTTTATGTAGGAACAGGTACCATTGAGTTTAGACCAGTTTATCAGTGGGGAAAAGGATTACAAAGTTGATTACTGCCTGAACAATTGTCTCTGAAAGGGTCATCTTGGTTTGCTGGAATGATGAGAAGTGATTTTGGTAAAAAAAGCCTTGGAGTTTCTTGAGCATGTAAGAGCCATGGCAGTACAGATTTCCTGTGCAGAGACCAATGTATGAGCCTTCATTATATATCTATGAGATCCTTAAAATACCACTCAGACTATCAATGGCCTCACTCAGTGTCTAAATATACTGAAAGGTTCACTTGCAAAATGGTGATTGCATATTTTGCCTCATCACCTGGCTTCTCGAAAGGCTAACCACTTGCTTTGTTTTTTAAATGAAGGCTTGGAATCCAAACAAATTGATAGTGTAAAAAGCATTGGGTACTATTGTTTAGAATCTAGATAAAATCCACCCAAGCAGGCAAGGTCACAACCTTCTATTTGAAGGAATTATACTGTATGAATGAATTACATGAAATATTTATAATTTTATGGAACTACATCACTATGTAACACTAATGTTGTGAATGTACCCATTTTCCTTGTCTTTGACCTTCTAATGGCACCATCCATGCAGAGTACTGTCCATGCTACTGTTGTTCTGTATGAACTAAGCTTGGTCTTACATTTGCTCCCCTTCCCCATATCCCCAAAATGGTCTCCCTCTCTAAAAACAAGGCCCAGTTATTTTCCACTCTATTGATGGTAAGAGGCTTTTCTTTTGCTGTTGATTCTACTTAACCTTAGGGTATGTGGTAGGCATTTTCCTTCACTTTTTAGACTGCTCACATCAGCATGAGGTTCTCTCAGCAGCTTCATAACACCTGAACTTCTGGAAATACCTTGTGAGAAGAACCATGTTGAAGTGATATTGCTTTGATCTTAGGGAATTCTGGCAAATGTTATTCTGGTGCCAAGTCAAAACATGGCTTTTTACTGAAAACTTTGATTTTATTCAATTCTCTGCTGGCCAACACAAAGACAGCAAGGAGAGGGTCACACTGACCTCTGAGACAAGAGAGTTCCAGAGCCTAGAGGTGGGATTGAGAGAAGGGTGTCTCTTGAGGAACTCAGGAACCAGGCAGGCTCGCATGGGGAGATATAGTCTGTCAGGTAGCCTGGACATAAGCCACATAAGGGTTTTTGGGTCATAACCAGCACCAGAAATAGCCTGCCAGCCAGTGGAGCTTTTGTAGGAGGGGAATTTTATGGTCTCTGTACAAGAGATGAAGACCTACGTTGTTCTCAATCCATTATAACCATTCCAGGGCAAGGAGAGAGAATGTGGGGGTGCCCCAGGTCCCAATAACACACAAACATTAGGAAATCCTCAAAATTGCAGTTCTATCAGTTTTCCACATCTAGCAATTGTAAAAATATCCAGCAGCACTTCCCAGTTCTAGCACCAGTGGCTCACAACATATGGCATTCTAGAGACCTTGATAGACAGTTCAAAAACTACACAAGTCATGACAAAGGAATTTCATGGAGAATACCATTACAGTTAAAAGTCGGTTTACCCTAAGTCTGCTAATTCAGAACTGCACGTGCTTGTATGCTTGAGGGTCAAACAGCTGAGAAAGCAGATGTTGCAGTGGGAGGGGAGTGGTGACAACCTTCCTAGATCTTCCTCTTGAACTTCCTACGTATTGCTGTGTTGAAAGACAGACCTGTGTATGTCATACAACATATCTTGCTCTCCCCAACTTGTCTGTTGCATTTACTGTCAGTGCTGAGGTAAGAGTCAGTGGATGGTCCAGTCAGATTTCATGTGTGGACTGAGAAGGAGGCACCATCTTGTCCTTTGCTTCAGGCAGCAAAATATCTTGGATCAGCTCTGCTTAGGGTGTCAGTAAGCTTGTTCTCTCATCCTCTTAACATGTGTGCCAATTTGGTGATATTCAAAAAGCAAATGATCACAATGCTGATTTGCAAAATGATCCCTTCCCAAACTCAGCTGCTTTTGCTAAGTTTAATATGTGAAGAAAACTCCAAGTTTGCCTTTTAGAAGTCTTTAAACAGAAATACTTATTTTGATTGTAACTAAACTACCCATAAATCTATGCACACATATATTGATCTTGGCTGCCTCTTAAAAATGATTCTGTCCCAGTAAGTTGGCATATTTCATAAACAAAAAAAGAGCAAATTATTGATCTATCACACACTCTAAAAGTCCTGTGAAAAATCTAGGTTGCTTTTAAGTTCATTCCATACCTAAGGGAATGAGAAACCCTGAAATGAAAAATAGATATTTTTAAAAGGGGCAGAAATAACACAAGATATATAGCAGCCCCTGCCAATCTTTAATCTTCCATTGTAACTCTGATTCAGTGTATTGCATCTCTTGTTACATCCATTGATGGGCTGCTTAAAACATTAGTATAACTCCTCCTGACATGGAGCACTAATTAATTTAGTTATATGCCAAGAGATAATTAGTTCTTTGTGGGAAATGCTGCTATAGTCTGCAAACTGAAGCTGTTGTTTGGCACTCTTAGTTTACTGTGAGGCCAACATCAGAGCCAAGATGTTGTTGCAGATTTTTCAGGTGACCAGAAATAGGCATGGACCATCCATCCTATATAACCAATATGGACAGAATTTATCTATACTTTTCTAAGCAATTCTTACATGCTTCTAAGCATTCTTTTGTTTCCAATTAGATTCTAATTTTATTTCCAATTAGACTCCTGCTCACTTTGCATGAGCATCCATTGTTGGGATAAGTGATAGCATTAATTACACCAGAAACGATACTTCCAATGGGTTAGGTTTGTGTTTTGAACCACTTAGCCCATGTGCTAGCAGGCATCATCCAGAACGCAGAGCTAATTATCAGACCTGGATACAAATATGGAGTGATGTTGTTTAGTAACTAGATAAGGCCTAGAAGGGTCTTTCAGATTAGAACAGCCATATAAGAGTTAAAATTTTATTCCTTCTATTGAGCAGTTTCCTTTCTATCTGGATTATGTGTCTTCATAGCTAAATAAAGTTATATTTATGTTAAGTTTCAGTTTGGATGCATTCATCCAGAAGGTCTTGGCAGCACCAACTAACATGGTGTTCAACTCTTTCCTTCAAAATGTTCACTTCTCCTTCACAACGGTTAGTCTAGTAGGCCCTGACAGCATTCTGCTTCCAACCCCATTAGCTATAAGATAACTTGCATATTATTAATTATTTCATTCAGTTCATATCCTGTTTTTATTTCCCAGAGGACGCTAGGAAAGCCAGTGTGGAAAAGAGCAGTGTAGATAAGGAAAAATGAGAAATGTCATTCTCTCCTCAAGGAGACTATGGATCTGTATTGCCACTGAAGGTAGAGGCTAGCAGCAGTTGTCAGGACTTAACCGGAAGTTTCACATTTTAACCTCTTTGCCATGGGCCATAGGGATAGAAATGAAGATAAGTGGGGACAATCAGTGAGCAGGCTACAATTAGTTTGAATTTCCCCCTCTTAGTTCTACCCCATATTCATCTAGCTCTATTCCTGAGCCACCAGAAACAGCTTGGCCCTGCTCCCCCATCTGGCTGAGCCATCAAATGATGTCCCTTGTCTTTACCACCTTAGCAGGCTCCATCCTTTGCTCTGCTTCTGGAGCTTAAGGCCAGAGGACAGGTGTCAGAGGTGCCAATTTTTAACCCAAATGGAATCTTCTGAGAGCCCAGGTAGTGGGGCAAAATAAATTCTTGCTCTCTTTTGGCATAGTCTGAGAGACAAATCCACCACCTATAGAGACACTGAATTCTTCCCCTACCTGCTCCTTGTTAACCAGTTCTAACAACAATCTTGAACTAAAATCATTATGGGACAAATAAAACTAAAATCTTAGACACCCCCCTCCCAGCTTGACCAAATTTCCTTGAGATATAGTTCTCTATATGGAAGCCAATATATATATATATGTGTGTGTGTGTGTGTATCTTCCTAACATACATCATATTTCCTTTTCTATTTCCATTACTTATTGGGACATGGAACATTATGTGACTAAGACAACTAAATTCTATATTCTCCAGGTTCACTTAACACTCAGGACTTCACAGTTATGGATACCAACCATTCAAGCACTGTTGAATGATTTCCATTTAGAAAAATCCAAATATATAAGGGAGAGCCTTTTCTATGGTGGCTGATAAGCCATGGAGCTCTCTTCCAAGGGAGGCTACTTTAGCTACTTTCTGTTGTCCTGCCACCTGAACACAAAGACCTCTTCAGGTGGGCTTTCGGCAACTCACTAGCTGCTAAGGAAAGGCTTTTCAACAGGTAGGTGCTGAACTATTTTTAATTCAGTTGTGTTTTAATATTATTGGTGTGTTTTCAGTTTACCTTTTTATTAGCTAAACTGACAGGAATTTCAGTCTTCAGAAGGAAAGGCAGAAGAACAATAGACCGACAGATTAATGGGATATTGAATTATGATTTATATCCCCAACAATTTAAAAACATTTTTTCTCATAACATACACAAACTTTTTATCACAGTTTGATGACACATTGATAAAGCTCTTGGGAACCAGGTAGTTTTGGTCCATGGATCAGGGACTGAACAGAGTCATGTTGGTGATCCCTGGCTATACCAGCCTAGGCACTTTCTTGGGTACTTCTTGTGATATGCCTATGCCTTGGGTACAGAGAAGCTGGACAACTCTCAGATGCAGCTCCATTCGCCAAGTCATTGATTGGCCGAGGGAGTATTTCTGGGCACCATCCACCTGGTCTTACGCACATGGGAACGAAGAAGTCTTTGATCCCAGACACCACTATAAGTATACCTGCAAATGATTCTTTTAGCCTCTGTGGACATTCTAGAAGCAGCCCCTCCATGAGGCATAGAATTTCAATGTACCGGCTTAATATAAGGAATGTAATGCCTCTGCCACATATTGAGGTCATTGCTATACTGTAAAATTAGGGCTGAGTTGAAATCTCCTTTGGCTTTACCACCTGCTTTCTGAGCTTTAAAAGAAGGACCTTACTTTTCAATGATCATGAAAAAAGGCAATGTTTCCCCATTTTCAAATGACAGACAATTTAAAGGCAATTCCCATATTGCAAAAACACCTGGATAATGTTCACTGTCTGCTGCTTCTGTGCCGTATGGTTTACTTGGGCAATTCACTTTTTAAATCTTGATGAGAGCACTACCTCCCTCCACTTTTGTCCTCACAGCAAATGGAGTAGACTAATCATGTAGTACATTCCTAAACATTGATTCAGTTCTAGAGAAGACAATGGGACTTGCTTCCCTGGATGCACAGTTTGGATTGTAGTCTTAATATTCATTTCACTATGTAAGTTTCAGTTGATTACTTAAGGTACTAAATTTGTACATATTTGCTTCTCGGTAAATAATTCTGAAGATACTGCAGTTCTGAAAACTATGGTTTTGAAATGAGAAATACATTTAAATTTTATGTGATGCATTTGTGTGCTGTAGCAAGCAGTTGGTTAAAACTGAAGTTTGGTTTTCACTTCAAGGTGAATAAAGGGGGCATACTGGGAGATTCAGAAGCACAAAAGTGATCTGGGATTGAATATTCTGAGGGATCAGCCCCAAGGAGATGTTTAGGTAGAGGCTCAAAGGAATGGTGTGGGTGGGGAGTCAGCATATGCGCAGAACAGGTGCGTGCACACACTCACTCATTGGATGAAGATGGAAACTTCAGGGAAACTAAACAGGGACATTTTGTTGCACCAAGCCAGAACAGGTCAGAGGATTCTCTGTGAATACAATAGAAGCTTTTGGATTTGAAGGACTGCTGAAAGGCAATGAAGACAAGAGATCCTCCCAGTCCAGAGTACATAGTGAACCAGGAGCAATGTGAGGGCAGTGTCAAGAGATGGCAAAATCTGGGACAGGGTTTGTGGGGAGCTCACCACAAATCTCTTGAATGTGGCTCATAGAAATCTGCAACTGGACTGTCATTTTGAAATTGAAACATTCTCAAAGCCTATATTAAGACATCATAACCAAAGGAAAACTTAAATGCTTCTTTATTGACATGTTAGAAAAGGATTTGTATTTGTGTGTGTGTTCATGTGCACACACACAATTCTTTGATCTTCTTTTGTAGAATATTAGAGTTTCTGATTTCAAATAAGAAAGTGTAACTAAAGCAGAACAAAAAATATTCTGCAACAGCCACTCTTACTGTTTATTTTCATACTCTCATTAAAGAGAAATAATCCTACAATAGACTTATGTTTTTTCTTTCTTTCTTTGAAGCACAATTAGTTTTCATTTCCACTGCTTGATGTCGTCAGGCAAAGCTGTTAC
Organism: Ctenosaura bakeri; assembly: GCA_948474755.1. Taxonomy (NCBI): domain Eukaryota; kingdom Metazoa; phylum Chordata; class Lepidosauria; order Squamata; family Iguanidae; genus Ctenosaura; species Ctenosaura bakeri. The sequence goes on along the minus strand of CAOLHI010000074.1, from coordinate 732,452 downwards.
TGGGTGCATCGCTATGGAGGGGAGTTCAATTAATACATAGCTTCTGAAACTTATCTGACAATGAACACTCTCCCTCCCTCCCTTTCACACACACACACACACAAGAAACTGTATGTACTTTTCTTGTGCAGTCATATCTAAGTCTCCCTTGGCAGCTAGCCAAGACTTCTAAAAACCCATTAAGGCTATTAGAGAAATTATTTCCCTTCCTTTGTGAGCTGGGTAAATTTCACAGTTATCGCAGTAAGAGGAAATGAATTGGGAGTATATCTGTCTAGGGATGGCTTGCCCTGTAGTAGGAACTAAGCCAAGGAAATATAAAGCCACTTTTCCTGGCTGTCAGTTACACCAGAGAGCCAGTGGGTGGCAGTGCAATCTAAGTGTTGTGTACCAAAGATCTCTGGGGAAAAATTCTCAGCCTCTTCTGACTGGCAGCTGGGAGTGAAGTATGCATTTCTTGCAATTACACACTTTACTGGAAATCAGCATTGCCTCTAAAACTATATGTAAACTAGTATTTTCCATGTGCTGTAATTGCCATACACACATATAGGGAATGGACAGAGTTTAAGAAATAGCATCAGGTATAACTGTGACCCCACATGGTTTCGAAGATATCATGAAATATTTAAGTTGCATCCTGGGGCTTTGTTTGAAGAATCAGATTGTTGCATTCAGTTTACATGTTACACTGTCACTTGCTTGTTCAACATTATTCAATCTATAACTAGTTTTCCTAGATAGGGTTGGAGGAGGGGGATGGTATTTAAGTGAAATTTCCAATTTTGTTGTTGATTGATTTTGTTATATTTCCAACTCTTTGCACAGGCTTAGAGAGGTAGGTGATGTGAAGATTTTTTTTCCTGATGATGTGAGTAATGTGATGTGATGAGGTGGGTGATGTGAGGATTCTAAGCAGTTTCTCAGGGTAGAGCTCAGATCTCCTTAGCAAGTTGTCCCTTGAATACAGGTAGTCAGTCATGTTGGATAAGACCATAAAACTGTAGTAGTCATTCATTTATTTGCTGCTGCTGTTGTTCTTGTTGTTTGCCTTTAAGTCATTTCCAATTTACAGTGACCCTCAGGTGAACCTATTGCTGGGCTCTCTGGGAGCTGGGAATGTGTGACCCATCCAAAGTCACCTAGTGGGTTCCCACGGCTGAGCAGGGAATTGAACCCTGGTCTCCAGGTTCATAGTTCAGTGCTCAAACCACTACACTATGCTTCTCTGATTCCAAAAGTTGAACCCAAGTCTAATCCTCTGCCCATTGTAGGCTCTGCAAGGTAAGAATAGTTACAGTATCCATGGCAAGAAGCTCTTCCTACTTAAGTAACTCCAGGAAAGGGAACTCCAAGCTCTTCATTCAGCCTATTTCATTGTTAAACAAGCCTTACTATCTTTATGATTATCATGATATTCAGACGAATATACCCATCTGCATTTTCCATTAACTGGATCTAGCCCTGTTCTCTCTGCCCTAGAAGAGAACCCCTTGGGTTTCCCCCACTCCTAAATCTTACATGGATAGCAAAAATAGTATGACTATTAAGTCCGGGGGGGGGCAGAAAATAAATCCATTTGGCATGCTAGATGAGAGGGTAGTAGGTGTGAATGAAGGTGGCTCGCTACTTACTAATTTGGGCCTGTAGATAAAGCCATGCATGCAGCTTCAAGCAGAGCTACACGGCAAACCTGTGCTTTGCCAGATGAAGTTTCTGCCTGGGAAGTGGTGGTGATTGCAAACATCCCAATGAAATTCTGGACTGAAATGACTGAAATGTTTACAGGCACTTGGCTTGTCACAGGCCCTTTCTGCATGTGGGGGGAGGGAAATGCCCAAAAATGGAGCTTACCGGCTTTGTTTTCTGGCTGGCTGAATCCGTCGCCACGAAGAGCAGCATGAGTTCGCTGCTCCGCAGTCCTCTGGCATCCCAAATGGCGGCTTCTGGTTGGTGGAGGCTCTCCACCAGCCGGAGAAGCTCGCCAGCTGGAAGCCCGCCTCTGGCAGATCTGCAGGCACATACTTGCAAGCGCCTGCAAATCTGCTCCGGGGCCGGGCGACAGAGCGGCACGGGGTTGCGCGGTCTGTCCTTTTTAAAAACCTCTAAAAGAGGTTTTTAAAAAACACGCTGTGTGACCAGTTCTGGTCACTCCAGAGTGGACTGAGGTATGGAACTACAAAAAGTAGTCTGACCCAGTCCACTCTACGGTGCAGAAGACCTCCGTTGGAGGTCGCTCTGCACTGTTTTAATAGCCCGGTGCAGAAAAGGCCACAGTCATATGACACATCACCTAACACTTCACCAAAAGGTTCATTCTTATTGTATGTAGACATTCAGCATGCAGATATGCAAATCAAAGCTTTTTTAAAAAAAAAAAAAATTGGTCAATATCAGCCACTATAGTTAGCATGAAATTTATTCTTCAACCCCCACCCCAAATTCCATCTTTGGTGAATAATTCCCCTGACATTTAAATAATTTTTAAGGAGAATCTGCCAATCATTTCACTCCTGTTTATTGCTTCCCACACTGTCAAATTTTTAATTGTAGTCTTTGAAGCAGAAGGTTGGTTTTCTACTCATGTATAGAGTAAGTTAATCTGAGAACCACTTCTATTAGTAGTTAATAAGCAGTTACTACTGTCATGTCCAGTAATAACTGTATTTATGTAGTATGAATCTCATAACTTAACTTCTTTTTTAGGCAAGGTTCTGTAAGTAACAGGGCAGAGCATATGACTGCATCAGTTTCTGAAATTTAAAAACAAAACAAACAGTACTTTGCATTCAGTTGCGTGGGGATGTAGGGGCAGGGGGGATGAATTGCCCTGGGTGACAATGATTTTGAGGCATCCCGGCCTTTAGCCATGCCCCCCACGCACCCTGGCCACCCCTTCCCCCACTGCAGCTATGCCCCTGCACATAGTGGCCATGCCCCTCATAGTGTAGCCACACACCCCTCCCTCCCCTCCACACACTTCAAGCTCTGTCACTGTTTGCATTTATTCTCAGAATGGTCCCAAGGGATAATTTTGCCATATGTAATATCCAAAGAAGAGAAGACTCAGTTGCTTGGGCCTGCATGGGATTTGTGGCATCTCTTCAGAACTTCTTTAACTGCTTGTGGGGACGGGCTGCAGTTCTTCAGTTGTGTAGTAAGGCATTCTGTTAAATTTCATGGACTTTTTGTTTGCTATTTAATATTCCTTCATTCATTCCAATACCTGAATTAATGGATATTTCCAAAAAACAAGGCGGAGAAGTGCTGCACAGGACAATTAGGAGTGATGGTAGAGTCCCACAACCAGTGGCATTTCCAAAAGAGTTCCCTTTGCTTAGAGTTGTGCTGCTAACTTAATTTTGAAGATATATTTCAAGGAAGATTCACCAACTTTTTTTTCTTTTTGTCATATATTATATACATATCAAATCTGAAACCAACAATTATGAACAAAAAATTTGCAAGAAATAGTAGCTGTTTTGTCCTCCCATCCCTTTCAGCAGCATTGGTGTGTTCAAAATGGTTCATACCAAGATGTTCTTTTTCCCTGTGGGTGGAATACATCTCCTGAAAGAGTGGGAAAGCAGTGCAGGAATGGAAGTTTTAAGTAGCAAAATGATAGAAAGGGAAAGAGGTAAACAATTCCTCCTCTGCTATATAGTTCATATTAACAGCTCAGAGCAGCCTTTAAAAAAAAAAATAGTATATTTGTGCCCCTTCTACATAACGACTTGTTTGGCTCTAACATGGGTTTCAGAATATATTTCTTATCCTGATTTCTGGGGGTCCCGTGAGGGACACCTAAGTGCGCTCCAAATTACAAAGTTGGGAATTAGCAAAGAGCACAAGCTAGCACTACAAGGGGCAGGACAACGTAGCAAGACCTTTTACCCAATGTCTACGGGGTCAGGTGGAGTCAAGGAGCAAACAGAAGTAAATAATAATCATTTTTATTGATTTACAGTCAAACAAGTGTGTGCAATACACTCACACAGAGAGCTATAGAAATAAAGGTAGGAGTTGGGTAGAGGGATTTTTAGAGGAGGTTTTGTATGGGAAATACTACACCTGTCCTGAAACCTGGGTAGTCTGAAGAAAAAGGTCCGTAGCAGAGGAGATTCTCAGCACGAGGAGCTGAGGGGAAGGCTCGCCGAATGAAGCGACAACAAGGCAGGATGGAAGCCAAGAGCGATCGGAGGAAGCGCTCAAAGTCAGGGGTTCTTATAGGGGAAAATGTGGCCGTAGGCTAATCCGTTCTTGGGGATAACAATGAGTTTCAGGCTGAAGACAAAGCCTCTGAATGGTCAGTATTTTACATGATTGAGTTAAGACTGAATTGTCAATAGAGTAGCCAGTATGCAAACATGGAGTGCTTGACAGTTGAGTATTCGGCTCGTCAAGCTGCCTGCTCGGGGCAGGGAGTCCTTTGTAAGTTGTGTGCATACATAATGTGGTACTTGCCTTGATGTCTCCTGAAGCGGCAGTCTGGCTATTTCTGGCCTGCCTGTATTTGTTTGGAATATTTCAGCGATTAATGGCCGTGCCTGTCTGCGAGCTTGTCCGGGGGCCTTGCAAGCACGTGGAGAGGAACAGGTAAAGAAGGCCAAATTATTGATATCAAAATGATATCTAGGATCCCACAAGTCCGGGCTAGAAACTACAGTAACATATTACTGCTCTTCCCTTATATATAGATTGATGTTAGAGATCATTCCACTTCTCTCTCCACTGTCTCTTTATAATTTCACTGCTGCAAAAGTAAGACTAGCTTAGTCCTTGAATCTCCTGTCCCTGCAAGCTTAGCACAGTACCCTTACAGAGCTTTGCTATCTCAAATGGAGTTCATATAATAAAATGGTAGTTTGTTTTGTAGAGCCCTCCAGAATTCATGGCTCTGTTGACATTTGAACATGGATCTCTAGGTCCCAGTCCAAAACACTACCTCAGGGTTGGTCACCTGCATGGAGACCGGATGCTAACTTTCCCTGCCAGACTGCTCTGTTTGACAGGACTTTATGCATGGTTTCAGGGCAAAAATTGTGCCAATTTGTAATATTAATTTTGTGGGACTTGTGGGTCATAAAAGTGGGGTGCTGTAGCACCATGTGGGTCATGGACCCATCCCAATACACTTTTACATCTTATGAAAATCCCCCCCCCAATTAAAATAGAAAAGGACACCCCATATATGTGTGTGCTCACGCACATGCACAGACATCCAGAAACACACAAAATTTGGCAGAAAGATGTTTAGGAACAAGTCAGATCCTATAAGAAAGATCCCTCCAATGTCTTTATTCTGAAATAGAGTTTCATGAGACGATTTAAGTTTAAATTTGCTTTTCTTTCAGGGTTGTTAGAAAAAAAAATACCAATAGATACTAAATGAATGTCCAAACTATCAGAAAGTAGAATAAATATTCCAAATATATAAAGCTGAAGCTGAACTTTTTTACGTTCAGCTAAATATAGTTCACAGGCATTGAGCTTCTCTGCCACAAAGCAAGTTTTATTCGTAATTTAGGGAAGTGAAATATGCTTCAGTTAAAAAAAAAATTTTTTTTAAGGTTAAAAGGATAAACATATCTCGGTATACATTTTTGGAAATGATATTTGTAACTTTCCTTCCCCTTTGCTTCCTATAAATCACTGGTAACTCCCATGTCATGGAACAATAAACTGAGTCTGGACTTCACGGAGCTTTGAAGGAGCTGCCCAAAGGGCTGGACCTATTTTAGGAGAGAGGTTTTAGTACCTTGGATAAGTCTAGATTAAAACCTGGACTAGATTCACTGTCTCACAGACACAGCAGCCTCAGCTGCCACTGCCTTAAGAGTTTTCTGCCAAATCCTGTCAATTCTCCCTTTGTAACATTGCAAAAGTGCAGCTGTACCTTTCTGCCCCTTCCATTACAGCATTTCACTCCCCCACACAAACAATGTCTTTTGTTCACAGCCAAGTCATCTAGTGCTTTGACTACTGTAGTCTTTTCTCTGCCTTTCTTTGTTTCATCTTGGTCCCTGCTCTTCTGCACAAAGTTCACTTGCCAAGATGATTCACAGCTGTCTTTACACATGACTCCTTTTACTGACTACCTGTCTCCCCTTTGAGACAGCACAAGTCCTTCCTCCTTCTTACCCTTCTATCCATCCATGGTCTTATCCCCATTTACCATTCTACCTTTACATCCCAATAATCTCTTCCATGATCTTAGTTGCTCTTTCTCCATCATCCAAAGCTTTCATGCTCTTTCACCAACTGCAATATTTTTCCTTTTCTGTCCCTTCTGCTTTGAACAATTATCCAGCATACCTGTGAACATCTTAGTTACTTCAGATCCCTCTTGAAACCCCAACGTTTTCTGTGATGTTTCTGGCAGTGTCTCCTTGTACCCTCACTGAGCCTAAATACATGTAACTGAAACACCACAATACATTTCTCTGATTATATTCCTGGCTCCATTTCTCTTTCCTTCCTCCTATCCAAATATAAATTGCCCTGTTGTGAAGTGTCTTGAAGGTGCAGCCTAGGAGAACCTGGACCATGTCTGAAAGTTCTGCTGAATGAGTTGAGGCTCATTCACACTACACAATTATAGCAGTATGATTCCACTTCAGCTGCCCTGGCAACATCCTAAGGCATCCCAGGGTTTGTAGCATGGTGAGGGACTAGAGGAGCTCTCTGTCAGAGAATTCTATGTACTGCTCCCTAGACCACAAATCCCAGGATTGCATAGAATGGTACCATGGCAATTAAAATAGAATCATACTGCTGTAATTGTGTAGTGTGACAGCCCCTCTTGTCATAGAATCATAGAAAAATGTAGAGTTGGAAGAGACCACATGGGCCATCCAGTTCAACCTTCTGCCATGCAGGAACACCCTCAAAGCACTCCCAACAGATAGCCATCCAGCCTCTGCTTAAAAACCTCCAAAGAAGGAGACTCCACTACACTCCGAGGCAGCATATTCCACTGCTGGACAGCCCTGACTGTCAGGAAGTTCTTCCTGAGGTTCAGGTGGAATCTCCTTTCCTGCAGCTTGAATCCATTGCTCCTTGTCCTGGTCTCTGGAGCAGCAGAAAACAAGCCCACTCTCTCTTCTGCATGGCATCCCTTCAGATATTTAAACATGGCTATCATGTCCCCTCTTAACCTTCTCTTCTGCAGACTAAACATATCCAGCATTCTAAGTCTATCCTCATAGGGCATGGCTTCCAGGCCATGATTGTCCATTGCTCTCCTTCTTCTGCTCAAATTGTTTCCATCACTAGCATAGGGATGGGGGGGTGATGGGGGCAGTGCACCCTGGCTGGCACTTTTTTTTTGAGTGGCACCGCTTGTTGTCTGCCCCCCACATGGCATCGCCCTGTCCGTAAGTGCTGTAGACCACCCACATGCACGGTTGCCCTGTCCACACCAGCCATAGCCCCACCCATGCGCCTCTTCCCCACCCCTACCACGTTGGCAGCAAGCTCCGCCACTGGTTTCCATTACAATTGCTCACTATAAGGACCAATATTAAACATTAAGATCTGGTGTCTGAGTTTATTTTTTATCCTTTACCTTTCCTTTCCTTTCTCCATATCTTTTCCCCCTCCCTTTTGCAGCATGCTTCTTAGAGTGCAAGCCTCTGAGAAAAAGCTGTCTTACTTTGTTTTATTTATCGTGTATGAGCTGCTCTAGGAATCTTTTTAGCTAAACACTAAAATGATAGTGAACATAATAATAGGAGTTTTGAGTCAATATTAATCAAATAGATATACATAAAAATTGCAACAGATAAAGACAAATATTTGTTCCTGAGATTAAAAAAAATTATATTCATTTTTTGGTTTCCTCTGCTGAGCATTATTTATCAAGGACATTCATTTAAACCATGGCTATTGGCAGTTACAAGTAAATGATGACAGGAAATGACTGAAACACATTATTTGCTGTAAGATGTCCTCCCTTTCATTTTAATGTAATACATCTTGGAATTACCAGTGTTTCAGCTACATTTTAAAGATTAATGAATGCCATTCTGTCAGATTTAATATATATTATTTTTCCCCTCTGTTTTAGCAAGGAATTTATCAGATTCTCTCAATGTTTGAACAATATTTTAATTATATCATGTTAAGTGTGCTCTTTATTTAATAACAAGATGCATCAAAAAGTTGCCATGACAAACACAAGAAAAAGTACTGCTACCGGTTTTAGCAGCAGTAAAGAGGAGATTCCATTAAAACTTCAGTAAATAAGTAGTATAAAGAGGGGGAAAAGTTCATCACTCACAAAACTACCACATTAACTGAGACTTTGGCATCCTAGGAAACATCCTGAACAGTCTTCCAGAGTAGCACTTTAGTCATTGTATATATGCATCTGTTGTGAATGCTACATACCCATAGTGTCTATTTATTGTGTCATGGAGAGTGGGCAGATCCAGTGTGTTAGTACCATCCACACAGCAACAGCAGCAGCAGCTGCTGCAACATCAGGGGTAGAATTATCACTATCTCAGAAACTTGTTGTCAAAAGCAACACTGCATCATCAGTGTATTTATTTTTTTAATTTCATTATCTATATTTCCCCTTTTAGCACAAGAATTGAGGATGGCAGGCAAATACATGGTGCTTCCAAAACTCTACCCCATTTACCCTTCCCCCATGTCACCAGCCAGATAACAGGTTTGCTAAATGCAGGGGCATTTTGGCTTAACTTGGATTTAAAAAAGAATGCATAACAACTGTTGTTGACATGCTTTGGGCTCCATTCCTGACACTTAAGGCTCTGGGGCTGAATCCTGCCACTATGACTTTAACAACAAACTTGTAAGTATGTGGATTAAATGATATCATCATCGTTGTCATCATCATCATCATCATCATCATCATCATCATCATCATCATCATCATCATCTCACTTTCCCTGAGAGTCAAATTGGGAAAATAACAACTAATTAAACACATAAAAGAAGATAAAAGAGCATAGAAGGCCACTACTTATTAAAATCAATCAATACATACTTTGAAATTCATGATTAAATACAAACACCTTAAGCAGGCAACTATCCTTAAAGTCTTCCCAGGAAAGGCATTTATTTTCTAGCCATGGCTAAGCAAAATCTGCACATATATCTGTTCCTCAGCTACTGGAGTTCAGGCTTCTTTCCCCAAGACTGAAACCATTTTCCTGAATGGCCCCAGGAAAGTAACTTCTCCCTGGTTTTTCCTCCTTATATGTAAATGCAGCAATCACACCCGAGGGGGACATTTTAATTCGTTCCAACCACATCACTTCCCACAGTAGAATTATCTGCTTTCCATGTTATCAGATACTAGTCCTGCTCCTCTTAATGTAGTCAGAGACGCCTTCAACTCTGCTAACTTATTTTTTATCCTTTTTCAATGTCACAGCTGCTTTTGACATTATTATGCTGACAGGGCGTGTCATTTCCCAACTGACGCTCATCTACTATTTTATATTAACACCCATGTCTCCTGTTTAAATATTAAACTGGCTTCTCAACAAGCTTCTCACAGCAAGGACTGTCTATGTTGTAGCTTGCTTCAGTGATCATTTCCAAATTATATACTCCTCCTCCCCACACAACCTGCCTAGGCCACAGCGCCTTTATTCAAGTTCTTATGTTTCCATTCCATCAACCACTCAGCTTTCTGACATTACATTTTTCTCTCATGAATTTAGTTGGATGTATTCTCAGCACTAGGTCAGGGCAGAGAAGAAAAGGAAGAGAACACAACTTACTATTGCTTAGGTTGCCAAATGTGCCTTTTAAAAAAAAAACTTGTATCTGTCAGGAGACCAGTTCTGATTTGAGCTGCAAGCCTTCCAGGTTTCTATTACTTTCCAAGGACTGGAACATATTCTGCCTGCTGCTTAGACCATTTGGGCTGCAGTTTTAAGACTTAAAAAAGGAGAACTTAGTGAGCTCTCTCTCTTCTCTTCCAAGTAAACACCCTGTAAGTCATGTGGAATATCTCTTGCTTTCAATGTGAGTCATCAGTGTGTGTGGTGACTGGAAGGGTAGGGAGTACATTAGCAGTGGATTTACTCACAGAGTTGAGACTGGGATGCTGCCTTTCCAGGTAGACAGCAACCATCTCCAAATATGACCAAAAAGATTAACACAGAGAAGGAAGATGCATGGCCGAAGAGGCTGCTTAAATGACTTCTCAGTAGTTCCAAATGACACAGATTTCTCTCATTTCCTGATGGCAAATAAAATTAAACTGATAGAGAAGCCTAGGATTTTTTTCGCACAGGAAATTGCTACTCATTAGCTGGTCAGCTTATGACTTCAGGAAACTTCTCATTGTTATCATTCTCCCCCTTCCTCAAGGTGATCCTGTTGTTGTGGAATGTCTAGGTACAGGTCAATGCAAGCCCACTTAGGCAGGGCCTGGTAGGGAAGACTGTGTCCCCCTAAATTTTATTCACAATTGAACAGGGTTGGTCACTAACGTGAGCCCCCCAACTGAATGTTTGCTACACTTCTGACTGTAGTCCTCCCACTTTCAGTGGATTTGCTAGTTCAGCCCACAGCATGCAATTACCTTTGCCTCTGGATTGACTTCCTTCTAGATCCATCCTATTGTTTTGTTTGACTCTAGTCCTCATTCCACAGGGCTGGTGGCCAATACTGGCTAAACCTATATTAGCACCCCTCTTCTCCCTGAACAGGTCTTTCTGGAATGCATTATTTCCTATGACTTCAGTTTCTATGGTGTGATTTGCATGGAGTGCTTACTAAAGGTTGTTAGTAATAATTGCTTGATTTGAAAAAATCAAACCAAACGAAAAATCTTTATATTTCATTATACCAAATGAATGCTTGAACTGACTCCACTGAAAAAGCAGTGCCCGTAGGTTGACCCTGGCTGTTACAATGGCTTTGTCCATGATATGAAGGTCACTACTTTGTGATAGTTTGAGAAGTTACTTTTATGAAGGATTAATATGATGACATTCTGAATGATAAGTTTGATGAGGAATGAGCAAGAATGAGTGACCAGACTCCTGAGACATGCATCTACAAGTGATAGATTGTCACATTTCATCCTTAGCACTTATTCCCATGTCCAAGCAATGATGCCATTATATGATTTGAGGGTACTAATGACTAGCATACACTATTCCAAGCAATTATTTGCTTGCCATAGTGTGTCCTATGTTTCTGTTCCTTTTGTTAAGTGCTTCTGGCTTTCCTTGCTTGAATTTTTTTTTAAATAGCAGATTATTTACTTGTATTTTAAATATAATTTGCATTTTGATTTCAGTTATCTTGACTAGTTCAATTTTAACTTGAAAGACAGAATATTTGAATTTTTAATGAATAAATAAATTTCATTGGAGAATCTGGTGATACAGCCTTCCTGCTACATTTGCTAGGGTTAGCGGCACAGTATCCCCATGAAAGTGAAAAAAAACAAACCATGAATAACACTAGGCCCGCCCGAACAATATTTAACACACAAAAAATATGATCATCATATTCAATCCACCATGGGTTCCTTTGAGGCATCAAGGTTCCTTCACAAGTGGCTGGCTGGTGGGGCTTACTGCCATCTCCACTGCTGTCCCACACCATTTTTTTAAATAGGGACTTACAAGTCTCGTTCACAGTTTCTCAGTCTCAGAGGCTTGCAGTCCCTATTAAAAATGGCATGGGAGGCAGCAAAGAATCTGTGAATAATCAGATCCACAATGGTGAAACTTGCAAATGTAGAGGACTGACTGTATTTCCATTCATTCAGAACATTAAAAGAGTGTGGGCATGCAAGAAAAAACCATGGACATATGTACATTACAAGCATCAATCAGTTTAGAGATTCATCTCTCTCTCCAGGAAGGGATCTCTGGCAGAATTTTTGGAATCCTTGCAAAACTACAGTTCCCAGGTTCTTTGGGAGAAGCAGTGAAACAAACTGTTATAAGGTTGTAAATGAAGTACTTTCCACCAAAGGTACGAAAACCACAAACTATTAAGATTATTTTGAATAGTCAGATAGTGAAAAATGTGAATATTGCTGAACCACTTGGAAATAGTGGCTGTAGTACTAACCAATTTAATGAATATGTAAATGGAAAATTAAAGTGAAGACCAACAAAATCAAATTTGACTTCAAAAAAGGAAACTCCTGTAACATGAGAGTTTTGTAAAAAGGAAGCTGAAAGAGACCATTACCAAACTTGGAGGAACTATCCAACACTACAGTAATGAAAGCTCAGCAATTGTATACTTAAGCATAGTAAAGAAAGCACAAAATGCAGAGGCCAACAGCACTGTTAGCAAGCTTCATGAAAGAAGCTTTCAACTGAAAGCTTTCCTTTAATGAAGATGACCAAAAGCAGCATATTTCCTTAGAAATAGAAAATGCAAGAATACTATAACGGGGATATGAAACAAGGATTTTAAAGATCATGTTGCTAATAGCATCAAGATCAAAAGTGAAAAATTCTTTAAGTATATTAGGAGCAATTGGACTATTGGATCACAATGGAATTAAAGGAGTACCAAGAGAGGATAAATAGATTGCAGAGGAGCAATGAATTATTACCTTTCTATCTACAGAAGGTTTAGGGTGTATACCAATGTTGGAATTGACATCTTCAGGAAGGAACTCCTGTTCAGTCTTTGGCTATTTCATTCTCACATGCAGAGGCCAATACGTTCTGTAGGAAGAATATTTCTCTGTGTTTTCAACCTTTATGAACACATCTCAAACTGTTTCAGAAAATTATTCTGTGCAGAAGTGCATGTGGGTTTATCTTTTATGCAAGATGTTGGTTTGTGCAAAAGCCACAATTATTTGCACACAAAAAATCCCAAGCTCATTTTGCACTGAATAATTCTATGACACCCTTCAGGATGCGCAGATACTGGATAAAAAACAGGTGAAGTTTTTGCCTTTGGTCTATTCTTCTCAGTTGGGTTTCCTGCATGTCAGATTTTTTTTTTTTCCAGAGCCAGGAAATGTATAATAATACTGAATTATGTGGGACCAGGAACTGTTTTATAGGTAGACCAAAATGCTCAAGGGCTGGACTATTTGAAGTTCTTTTTTTAAAAAAGCCTTTCATGTCAAGAATACAACAAATTAGTTTCATATATATCCACAATAGATTAAAAATTAATTTTAATTAATAAAATTATTTGCTAAATATTATTAAATCCATTAAATTTTTCCCTGATCATTACTAACAAATAACCACCATGCATGATTAATCATTATGCATCTATAATTACATATTTGGTCTTAAAGTTTGCTTTAATCCGTATGATATTTACTAATTGCTTTTGAGCAAAACAAAACAAAACCCTAAATTTACTGTGATACTGACTCTTGCATTGATCATAATGCATATAAGTTTTTTCCCCTCATTGACTGTAAAGTATTTAGTGGTTTTCTAGCAACCACAAAAACTTGAGGGAGCTCTGGAGCTACTGGGGAGCTTTTAAAAGGGTTTATCTGTATCATGCTTTGGCCACCCTTATTTTAGATATTGGCAAGTTACAAACAAACAAATCACAGAAGATCATATAGGATTCATCATTGTCATTGTTATTGCTACTGCTATTACTATATTACCCCACTTTTCCCCAAAATTGGGTCTCAAAGTGGCTCACACTTTAAAACAATACAATTTAGAAACATATAAATAGTGCATATTAAAACAGAATTAAACTGTTAAAGAATTAAAAGAACAGTTTAAAAAGACGTGAAAAGATACCAAGTAAAATTAAAACATTAATGGCCATTTCCGCACTACACTGTTATAGTGCTTTTATTCCACTTTCAATATCCTGTGGAATTCTGGGGTTTGTAGTTTACTCTGGCCTAAGAGCTCTCTGGCTGATAATTCTAAATACCTCTCCCTAAACTGCAAACTCCAGGATTCCATAGGATGTTGAAATGGCCTACAGCACCCCTAGCCCATTCTTTAAAAACTTTCTCTATTAACAGCATGCCTGAACAAAAAGGTTTTAGCCTGCTTCCAGAAGGAGAACAAGGAGGGGGCCATTCTTACCTTCCGGGGAATAGAATTTCAGAGTCTAGTGGTAGACACTGGGAAGGCCCTCTCTGGTGTCCTCACCAATTGTGTTTGCAGTGGTGATGGAACTGAGAGAAAGGCCTCTCTTGGTGACCACGGAGCCTGAACTGCTCATACAGGGAGATACAGTCTGCCAAATAACCTGGACCTGAGCCTTATAGGACTTTGTATGTCATAATTAGCACTTTGAATTGTGTCAAGGAACAAACTGGTGGCCAATGGAGCTATTTCAACAGGGGCAGCCTTCTTGGATTGGGGTGGAAATGAACAGTAGAGTTGGAACTCATTTGCATATTGATGGCACCTCACCCTAGAACTCTGGATGACCTCTCCCAGTAATTTTATGTATATGTTAAATATATGGGGGACAGAATAGAACCCTGCGGGACCTCATCAACCAACAGCCAAAGGGTTGAACGGGAGTCTCTCACCATTACTTTCTGGGTTTGCTCCTCCAGGAAGGAATGGAGTCACTGTAAAACACCCCCCCACTCAAATCCCATTCCAGCAAAGTGGCCCAAAATGACACCATGGTTGATGATATTGAAAGCAGCTGACAGGATCAACAGAACCAAAAGGGACACACTCCCCCATCCAGTTCCATATGTAGGTCATCCACCAAGGTCACCAAAGCTGTCTCTGCTTCATGGCCAGGCCTGAAACCAGATTGTAATGGTTCTAAATAACTTGTTTCATCCAGAAACCCCTGGAGTTGGGAGGCCACCACACATTCCAATACCTTACCCCAAAATGGTAAGTTGGACGCTGGCCAATAATTATCCATTTTAGAGGGATGCAGCGGCATTTTTTTTTCCAACAAAGGCCTCACAACTGCTTCCTTTAGATGTACATCCCTGAGAGTTATTAAAGAACTCATATATGAAATCACTAAGCTTTTAAGCAAAAAGATTAGGGCAACTACCCCAATGAGAAAATTTAGGAAAACATAATAGAGGTATATAAAACTAGGTATGGTATGGAGAAAGTGGATAGTGAACCTGTATAAATTCACCAAAATAGAGGAAGCATAGTGTAGTGGTTTGAGTGTTGGACTAGAACTCTATTAGATCAGGATTCAAATCCCTACTCAGCCATGGAAACCCAGTGACTGACCTTGGGCATGACCCATTTTTTCAACCTTAGAGAAAGGCAATTTACAAAACTCCTCAGAATAAATCTTATCAACAAAATCCTGTTTATAGGGACACAATGAACAAGAACAACATCTACTGATGCTGAATTGTGGGAGTTTCAAGATGGTTGAAAGGAAGTACTTCTTCACATAGCACATAGCCACACTGTGGAAGTCACTACAAGGAGATACAGTGGTAGACACTAACTTGGATAGCTGAAAGTAGGATTAAATAAATTCATGGTGGGTAAAGCTAAGTTTTTAATCAAGATGGTTTTATATTACTTGCAGTATCATAGACAGTATACATTTGAATACAACAAGCTAGGTGCATACATTGCCTTTGTACTCTGCTATGAAGTTTCCATAAGCATCTGCTTGACCACTGTTTGAATAGGATCCTTGACTAAGGCCATTTCCACACTACACTGTAATAGTGCCATTATTCCACTTTCAACATCCTGTGGAATTCTGGGATTTGCAGTTTACTAAGGCCCAAGAGCTCTCTGGCTGAGAATTCTAAAGGCCCCTCCCTAAACTGCAAACCTCCGGATTCCATAGGATGTTGAAAGTGGAATAATAGCACTATAACAGTGTAGCGCGGAAAGGCCCTAAATAAACCTTTGGTCTGATACAATAAGGATCTTGTATTCTTTTTCATGTAACCTTTCCTGATTCCAGGACAATGGCCACCATCTTACCACATACAAGTTGCTTCTGAAGGATCCCAAATGTACAGTTTGTAGTTTCCCTGACCTTGTATTTGTTAGGCATGATCCAGACTACTTAGTACCTATGATTCAGAGAATGTATATGTCCTGCTGGAAAAGATACTGTGATCCTTGCTTCTTCTCCCCATCCTAACATACCAGGGAAGCTCCAGTTGTTGTGCCGTTAAATTCAGCTAACTCCTCCTGACAATCCAAGGTCCACCTATGCCCCTTGTGTATATATCCAGAACCCCGGGGCACCCTCACACCCTGAGCAATAGTATAAAAATGTCTAATGGGAGGACTCAACATAATTGTGTGGACAGTGCTTACTCGTCACAAAGCTGCCACGGAATAATAGAATTGCAAGGAGTCTGATGAGCAGCCACAGCATACTTCACATACAGAAGAGACTAGATTGGACCATACTGATTAACTTTGGGTTCACATTCACTGCACGCACACACATACCCGTGATATTCCGTACAGAGCAGTTAACACTTGACAAAATCTGTAAAATGCAATGTTATGTGTGTGTGTCATTGATAAAGCTTTCACAATTTCTGAACTAGAGCTTTAAAAGATACTTTCCTAAATGAAAACTCCCAGAATCCTCCAGTCAGCATTGCTATGCTGACTAGAAGTATTGGAGAGTTTTGAGAGTAACAAAGTAGCTTTTCCAAGCTCTGTTATGAATGACCAAGCAAAATGTTTTGAGGACAGTCCTATCCCATGACTACTCAGAAGTAGACCTCACTGTGTCAAAATGGATTTATTCCCAGGATCAAAGCAAATAAACAAAATGGGGCTTAGTTCTGAGTAAGCTTGCAATGGATTGCACAATCACTCATGACTAACTTTAATAGGACCATGTCCCAGATGTCACTGAAGCCACGGTGGGCTTGATTCAGAGTTTGGTGGGTTGTAAGTTGTGCAAGCCTGCCTTAACACTTGTATCCATAAAAAGCACAATACTGCACATTCAATATTAATGGCAACTGCATTCTATACATTGAAGTCACCAGTGCTTTCCTGCTGAGCTGTAATTAATTTGGAACGTCTGCTCTGCTGCTCCACATAAGGTGACACATTTGGCTTCACTGTGCTGATTTAGTAAGCAGTCTAATTTGCTCATGATACTGACATCGCTGCCTTCTGCTTTCAGATCATCACCCATCTTAAACGGGACATGAACAACAACAAGGAAAAATTGAAAATGATTCTGCCTTAAAACCACAACACCACAGAAATGTGCCTCTCAGCATCCGTAGTTTGGCAACAGCAACAACAAAATATAAAAACAAGAAGCCTGAAACTGGTACCAACTTGTGAAATCTCATTAAGTCATTACACACAATGAACACACACATGCACATAGGCACACTAATAACACTATACCAATGTCCACATTAAAACTATAGCGGGGCTTTTTTGTTTAGTTTCTTTTTGAGGAGATATTGCTTCCTTTTCTCTAGTTCTAGTAGGCATATCCTTCTCTTCCCTCCTTTCTTTCTTTCTTTCTTTCTTTCTTTCTTTCTTTCTTTCTTTCTTTCTTTTTTTTTAATTCGTCCTTTCCCTGGCTTTTTCAAAATGCACTCATTGAACTCTTGGCAATTAGTGTAATTGAAATTTATTGACAATGTGGCAGTCTTCTAAAGCTTCATTGTTCTGAGTGCTTAGTGCACAGGACCATTGAAGAGTGCCATGGCAGTGTCAGACAGCGCATAGCTTGCTCAATTATATCAATGGACCAGTGACTGCCAAAGGTTCCTTTGGGGGTATGAATGTTACTTAGTGATAAGAGCCTCCAGAAACAGAATCCCTGGGCCCCATCTCTAGTGGGAGATGGAAATGAAATATGTATTTCTCTGCTGTGGAAAATTAATGTAATTGGCTCCCTTAAAAAGCTTTGACAACTTGACCTGTTTGAAATCTGAGGAGGGCTTATGCTGCAATATCGCATTATCTCCAACATAAACCCCCTACTCTGATGAGGAAAAGGGGAAAGATAAATGGAATTTGGATAGTAATATTAAACGTTAGTGCCATGGACCACATGAGTACATGCTCCCCCCCCACATGTACTGCCCACATTTAGCTTCTGAATGAATTCTTAAAGAAATCCTGGTCTTTCACATTACTGACCATCTTTTTGTTTTCTTCAGAAGAAGACAATAGGAAAAACAAGTGCTTGGTAGTAAAATCTCTGCTCTTCATTCCTTCTATGGAGTGGCTGCAGTGTACCCCTCTCTTGATACCACTTGCTCAGGAGGTAGGCCAATAATGTCAAGGGCACTTAGGTGTTCAGGAAGAGATTTGGCTGCTGTTCACTTCCTACACTTTTCTCAGGAGACATCTGCCTAAATATGGCCAACATGTATGCCATTATGAAGTGTAATTTTTTTTTTTGGTAGTAGTGGGGGGAATAGGGTTGAATCTGGATTTTCCATATTCATGAGCAGTGGTCTAGACATGGTACCATACCATCATTGTCTTCAGAGCTCTGGGATAGTTTGCGCCCTCTCTGCCATTATTGGTTTGCAAGTAGGGCAGCAATTGCCCTGTGCCTTTATGGTGCTACTGTGGGTCACTGCTCATGGGGGAAAGCAGAACTTCCTCCCTCCCTGAATTTCACATTGGAAATACTTTACATTTGTTGTTGTTTTTCAAAACAAGACATTTCCATGCCTTGTTTTAAAGGAGAATTGCTCTGCGGAAGTCTCTAAGAAATCTTATTCATTTTTGAAACAAAGCACATGGCTGCCACATGTCTTGTTTTAAGCAAAACAGCACCAGAACTGGAATTCTGATAATTAACACCCACCCACCCATATTCAGTGGTGCACAGCAGCTAGGGCATTGTGGTGCTAAAGACCTCCAGTGAGTAAGATGCCCAACCCTGTTATACAGTGTATTTATTTACAGAACTTGCACACCATCCTTTAACACAGGGCTTTCCAAATGGTTTGTCGTGACACATTAGAGTGTTGCCTGAAGTGTGTAAGTATGTCGCCTCCCTGGGCAAGAACCCTCCCCTCATCTCTTACAAGGGGTTACCGGTAGTTTAATCTCTGGTTTGCTAGTAAAACTGAATTAGTGTGTCTCAAAATGATGCATGTCTAAAAAGTGTGCCACCAACATGAAAAGTTTGGAAAGCTCTGCTTTAACAGATTCCCAGGGTGGCTTATTTTTGTTACAATTGCCATAACACAATTTTATTATTGAACCAGCAGAAAAAGATGGTTCAGAAGCAGCCAGAAGAAATAAAAGAAATAAAAAGTAACAGAAGAAAAAGAAAAAGATTTTGATTCAGTGCTGAAAATAACATTTTGGTAGCTACCAGGTTACCCATTCCTGGGAGAAAGTGAGGTACCGTTGTAGCTATCTCCCTTTAGCTATCTATTGTACTTTAAATGGCAGAAGAAGCCAAAGGAGGGCCTTCACTGAAGATCTGAGAACATAGAAAAATACAGATGGAGACAAGTGGCCTTTCCTTGCTCCAGTCCAAAGCTAGGATTTCATAGAGGGCTTTAACAGTCAAGATGAGCCTTTGGAAGTGAACCTAGACATAAAATAGGAGCGGGTGCTTTGGCCAAAGTACAGGTAGATGTTATTGTAAAACTCATTCTCCTAACTGTATTTTGGATTAACTAAAGCTTCCAAACTTTTTTCAAAGGCTGTCCTACATATAATAAATTATACTAGTCTAATCTGCAGATTATTTATGTATGGATTGCACAATCAACATTCTTTCTCAGGTTGCAGCTGTCACATTGACCTCTGCTGATAGAAGATTTCATGTTATAGACATGACCAATGCTTCTACTCACAAAAATGCATCAAGGAATAGACCTCAGAGTGTGAACTTGTTTCAGGGAAGCACTACCTCATCCAAGAGAGGACAAACATTAATCTGGCCAGATGCATTACTTGCCTGTAATACCTCTTATCCTGTCTGGTCTGCACTTCAGTTACTGGTCTCTCTTGTTATTGTTGTTGTTGTTTTGCTTCTTCTGCTGCTGCTTCTGCTGTATATTTTCAACTGCTTTCAGCTTATGGTGATTCTAAGGCCCCTTCCACACCACCCTCCCAAAGCACCATGAGGATGGGAGGAGGACAAGACCATGACATTTCTGCATGAGATTGGCATGGTCCCAGCCCTCTCTTGTCCCCAGGTGGTGCAATCATGGATTAAATTATTGATGGGTTTTCCCTGTCAATGAGCCGCAATTGCGCTACCATCGCAGACTTACCTGTTCTACAGAAGCCTGGGAAGTGCAATGGCTGTGCTTCCTGCCCCAGTGCAGCCTGGAAAGGTACCCAGCTGCACTGTGGAAGGAAGAGCACTGGCCATCATGTTTCCTTCACCATGGAGTCAGCTGGCATGGAGGAGAGCACTCCTGTCATGCTCCCCTCCTGGCAAAGCCAATGCTGGGATCCCCACCAGACATCTGCATGAAAATGGAGGGTGTGGAAAGTATCTAAGATGTTCTTGGAAAGATTTTGTTTTCAGAGGAGGGTTTGCCATCACCTTCCTCTGAGGCAGAGAGAGTGTGATTTGCCCAAGGCCACACACTGGGCATCTGTGGGTGAGTGCAGATTCATATCCTGGTCTCCTGTTGTCCTTGCCCAACACTAAAACCACTATACCACACTGGCTTAAATGTGCCCCTTATGCTTTAGTTATTGTTCATTAGCACATCCAGGTGTTAGCTTAACACCTTCATTGTTTCACTTGACATGGAAGGGTGAAAAAAAAGAGTGTTGGTTGTCATCTATATGTTGATAACACCTCAACCTAAAACAGAGGTGGGAATCATCTGGACCTCTAAATGTTGGTAAACTGCAGCTCCTGGAATTCCTCACCATTGACTATGCTGGCTGATTGAAGTTGTAGGGAGGTCTTCATGAGTCCTGCCCTTCCCCAGATCTTTTCTTCAAATCTTAAAAACAATATATGGGAGCAATTATATTCAGCTTTTAGAGTAATAGATTCTCAATCTAGAATGTGTTTGTTTCCCCTGTGAGAATCTCTTGACTAAAACAATTCCACAGAATTTATCCATGCATGCTGAAGAATCTACATTATTTCTTGTGAAGTTCTTTCTCAAACTAAGAATGCTATAAACAAACTTTGCATTTGCACTTTCAGTATAGGTACTTTTTCTAAACTCCCTGGACTATTTCTGTCTCTGACCCCCTCCCTACAACTTCAGCACTGATCTCTGAAACATAAAATTAATCTTTGATACATTGTTGCATCACTTGCAGAATTATTATTTGACCTTTTTCTAGGAATGTCCACAGATGCTCTACATATGAGCAGCTTGCACATATTGGCCTCTGCTATGTAAAAACTCCATCAAAGCACCCATGAGACAGACATAAATATCTTGAATCACTATGAACTAATGTAAGGATGCAATTATTTTAAATGTTTCTCCTAGGGATTCTCTTGGTAAAGGATTTTAAACTCATGCATAAAATATTCATGTCACTGTGCACCAGATATCCTATCAGCTGGAGTGCATTGAAATAATAGATAAAGGATTCAAATATCTTTATTGAAAAAGGGGTGGCTAAAATCTACCTATTTTTTTTCTTTAACAGTCAAATCATACTTTTGTTACAACTTGCAAAATCTGTATAAAACTTGGGGCAAGCATTTGAGATCACAAGATCTCTTCATAAAGCAGGTATTTAGCAGGGAAAAAGACTGACAGTGTTGAAGTTTATGAGGTCTGAGTTTTATGACAGAGTGGAAGGAGATGGATAGATTGGAATGGATAAGGTTCTAATAGTTTTCAGGTAGGGTTTCCCTACTCTCTTTATAGATCAACACTGTCCCTTATAATGTTATTCAAGAATTTTTAAAAATCACAGTTCTTCTTTTTTTAATCTTTAAGCACATAAAAACTGGATTACTGTGTCAGGTTACTGTAAGAAGTCTTGTGAAGAAAAATAGTGAGGAGCTGCCTTGGTGGTAGTGACTGATACTTTGGCCAGCTGGGTTGGGGTCATATCTGCCCTCAGAGAGATCATCAGGACCAACTAGTCTGTAAGGAAAAGCAGCAGAACTACATGTTCCAGGGATGGCCATGTCATGTGGGCTCCCTGAGTCTTCTTTGCAGTAGAAGGAGTAATAAGAGGTAAGGAGATTTCAACAAGAGTAGGAATGAGCAATGTCAGGCCCTGGGGCCACACATGGCCTCCAGGAATGCTTTTGTGGCCCTTGGCACCTGCAGAATAAAAGAAGGTAAACTGCTCCTGGAAGCCTCCCAGTGCTACAAATTAATTTTTAAATAGGCTTCCTTGTACTGTTCAACATTAAAAATATAATTTTTTGAGAATTACACATGGAATACCAGCTACTTAGGGCTTTTTTTTGTTCTATTTTTTATTCATCCATGCAGTCTGTGAAGGATCCTGGGACATAAAAATGGCCCCTGTATCTCCTGCAGCTGTCAACCCCTGCCCTAAAGAGTGAAAGCTTTGTTTATAGGATCAATAATTGTATTATAGCAATTTTGAGGAAGGTCAGGTCACCAGGCTACTTTCTGAAGGTCTGCAGAGGTTGGTTTTTTTTGGTTTGTGCAAAGCCTCTTTCCATTACACTTGGTCAGTATAAGATAAGAACCATATAACATTAAGAATCGGTGCCTGAATTTTTTTTTTTGTTCCTTCCTCATCCCTTTTTCACTTTATGTTGTGCCTTTTTTTGATTGCAAACCTGAGAAAGAGACCACTTGTTTGATTGACTTATGAATTGTGCCAGGAGCCTTCCTGGTTGAAACACACAATATGAATGTTTAAATAAAATGCATGCTCAAAAGGACTCCTCAATCAATCTGTGTATTTCTCTCTTCCTGTCATGGCACCCTAGTAGCACAGTGGTTAAATGCTGGTACTGCAGCCACAAGATTGTGAGTTCAATCCTGCCAGGCTCCAGGTTGACTTGGCCTTCCATCCTTCTGTAGGTCAGTAAAATGAGTACCCAGCTTGTTGGGGGCAATTAGCTAACCGCTTAGAGAGTACTTTGTAAACCGCTTAGAGAGTACTTAGCTGATAAGCAGTATAGAAATACACATGCTATTGCTCATAGTGTCAGCATCTAGACTGGCTGGAAGGGCAACCTAACACCAAATAGTAGAGCATCGTAAGTTACTTTTAAGAGGAATTAATATGATATGCTGAACCTGACTGGATGATGATCAGCCACCAGAACATCCTATTATTCTTCACTTGTGGATGGCTGCTGCTGCTGTTGCCACTGCTCCTTCTCTTCCTCCTCTTCCTCTTCCTCTTCCTCCTCCTCCTTCTTCCACAGCAACATCTATCAGATTATTGCAAGAGGCCCTGTGAAAAGGGCCTGCTACATTCATTCTTCTTAAAGTAACTTTCCAAATTTGCTGAACAGCAATACTGACTTGATGGGCCACTCCATTTTTCTAACCACTAGTCCCACTCCTCAGGTGGACAAGGACCCTGTTCACAGTACAAAATTATACCACTATGATCCATCTTAATATGGTCACATCCTATTGGATTTGTAGGATGGGGCAGTCTTGGTGAAAACTCCAAATACCCTCTCCTAAACTGCAAATCCCAGGATTCCATAGGATGTTGCCATGACAGTTAGAGGAATCCTAACGCCATAATTGTGTCATGTGAAAGGGGATAAGATGGGGGTAATCTAATCTTCCACTCTTGGTTGTAATTAAGACACAACTGCAAGAATATTGGGACTGCAAGCTGTGCTGCTGCTGATATCACTCCCCATTTGTCCATGCTTAAAACTGACCAGTCATTTGTGAGCTAGATTCAGCCTGTGGATGATCAATTGATTGTTCTTCATGTAGAGCAATGGTTCTACGCCAGGACATGCAGATGTATTTTAAAAAGGGGGGGATGGGGAAAGGCTTCAATTCATCTCCCTCATGTAAGAAGAAGGTTATGCATGGAAGGAGGGACCACTTGCCTCTTCAGAGCTGACCATAGCTCTCTTTAGGGGTGGGATTTGGGTGGGGCTGTGGTGTTGTCTATGTCAGGCCAGCCAGGAAGAGTTTTGGGATGGGCTTGAGGATGGTGGTTGCTTCATCTGAGAGGAACCAGAGTGGGAAGGTGATGGTGGGAGCTCTGAGGAGACAAAGCTCCAAGTGCAAGCAGCATCCGAATCTAAGCACAGGCCAAGTGAGGGGGAGCCAAGCAGAGAGTGGTGCAGGCCAGGCAACTTCTTTCGACAGATTCTCAGAGACTCAAAGCAGGACACTCCACCTCCCTAGGTATTAAGTTCTAAGTTTTAATTAATTTAAGTTTTAAATTAATTTTTCCATTCATGTATTATCAGATATGGATCAATGGTTGAAAACTGGTGCAGTAAAAAAAGGTGAAATGTAGGCCATTTCTGCACCATACCTCCTTCTGTTGTCCTCCCATCATGGTCCTGGTAGTGCCTTTGTTGGCAAGGGAGTGTGATGCAAATACTCCCCTCCACACCTGGCTGGCTACCTGTGGAAGGGAGCTCAAGAGACATGCTTCTTCCTTCCACAGCACAGCCAGCCTCTTTCCTGTGCTGTGCTGGGGAAGGAAGCATGTGATCATGCTTCTGCCTGTTCCACGTGGCCAATAGTGAGAGGGCATTGCACAGTCATAGGTGCTTAACAGATTTTTTTCTGTTAAGCAAATATCCAGAGATTGTGATGGGTGGGGGTGAATTGGCAGTGGGACTGTGACAACGTGATGCGAAAGCATGACTTGTGAACTGCTGCCAATATGTCCCCATTGGATGACAGCAATACCATGCAGAAACGGCCATAATCTGGGTAGGGACCAATCACCAAGAATTTCTCAGGACACATTGTTATCACGGTTATGATATGTCTGGTGAGAGCACTAGATATCCTTTTGATATCAAATAATTTGGCCTTTGCTTGACCTTTCTCTGTCACCCTACTCCATGTGTTTGCAGAGGTCCTCCGGACGAGCACGTATTGGGCACAGCCGTTAATGGTTGTACATTCCAAAACCTCATTCTGGCAGGCAACTTAATCCTCTCCAATGCTTTAGGGAAAAAC
Source organism: Ctenosaura bakeri (assembly GCA_948474755.1). Classification (NCBI taxonomy): domain Eukaryota; kingdom Metazoa; phylum Chordata; class Lepidosauria; order Squamata; family Iguanidae; genus Ctenosaura; species Ctenosaura bakeri. The sequence goes on along the minus strand of CAOLHI010000074.1, from coordinate 707,470 downwards.
CTCCCTGCAAACCAGCTTTGCTCGGCGCATATCTTTACAAAGCCGCACGGCCAAGAGCCGAGCCATTCCTTTATGTTGGGCCATCAGCGTACTGGCCATACTATTGTCATCCAGCGCTAAGCTCATCATGCAAAACCTGACCTTTTCCAACTCCTTTGTCCCGCTCCAAATTTCCTTTGTTCTCACCGAGCATAGCATAGCCTGTTGGTAAACTCCACCCTATAAAAGGTCCCCATTTTCGGGACTACTTCGGAACGCTCTGGACTTCCATCCCACCTTGCCGTCGGTTTGTCCAGTGAACTCCCCTCAGCGAACCGCGCTGAGCTTCCATCCCTGCAATCCCATCTTGTCTCCAGGACTACGAGACCAGGTGTCGTATTACCCATTCCCTAAAGCTCTCCATTTCTATTTCTCAGTTAGTTAGTGTATGTCTTGTCTTTCATGTCTCTTGTCTTCAATAAAATATTATTTGTTGCTTTAAAACCTTGTCTAGCCGCTCTCTGACCTGACGCTGTATACATAGGGTTAAAGATCCTAGCTAAAGTTACCCTGCCTCTCATTTAGCTTAAGATAGTGCTCAAGCTTAATTTCCCCATCTTGTGCTTTTATTTGGTTATTTGGGTCATCCTGGGACCCCCAACAACATGTAACATTTTAGTGCAAAACTGAAGTTGCTAATATGAGAGGTGCAGTTTATGGATATGAGTTGCCAAGGGGTACACGAGTGAAAAAAGATTGGGAACCACCGGTGTAGAGTGTTGGTAAGTAAGTCATAGCCTAATCCACATCAAGTAGAATACATTGACATTTAAGGCCAATGTATTCCTCAGTGTATGAAAACATACATCTGACTGTTGACGCCTTTGAAGAGGAAGAGGAAAAGATGTGGTTGAATTTGACGCTGCTACATGCTTCTATGAAAGACAGATGGCCTTCCATGTATTAAAAAAAGGGGTGGTAGGCAGCCTCTGGAGGCCATAAAATTGCTTTGGGATAGGCTGGAAAGAATATTCATCATTATTTGTTCCTCAGTCAAACAAATGCATTTCATGATAATCAGAAAAGTGTTGGGAAGAATAAGTCAATAATATTGCAAAATTTTCTCCTGAAGTATTAGAGAAGAATTATTCTAAATTAAAAAAAACACATGATTTTTCCCCCAGAGGAAACTATTTTCTATACAGAAAATGTTTTCCTTAAAAGTGAACGCTGTTTCCTGCAGATAAAATCAGTTTTCTGCCCAGAAAATAATTTTTCCACAAAAATTGGCCAGAATCCTGTATCAACTTATATTTAACTAAGTACTTAATTAAGTAATTTTTCCTGGCCTGTTCCCCCCACTAAAAAAACAAAAAACAAAAACGCTAATGGAAATATCATTCAGCCATGCTCTGATCATTAGCGGAAGGCCCTTCTTTTCCCAATGCAGTTGTTGTTTGGTAAAGTAGATTGGGGACTATTTACAATTGTGGCAGTAGTGTCAAAATCATGACTAACTAATGATTGTGAATACAGAACAGATATGTAATCATAATTGTTTCAGTTGAGTGCTTAGTTAAATATAAGGTGATACAGGAATCCAGTCATTATTTGTCTCCACGTAAAAAATCCCTAATAACACTTTTGGACGTTTAAATACAGGAAAATTATTTTTGTGTATTTTCCTGTGAAAAATTATCTATTTTTCTCCCACAGCAAGGAGAAAACCACTGCAACTATTTGTCCTTTCTTGCAGGAACAAAATTGTTGAGAAATTACACTCCAGCTTAGGAGTCACATTGAGCTCACATGGAATGGTGAAAACTTCCCCTACCTTTGATTTAAGTGATTAGCATCCCAAATCATATAATGCATAATGCACATCAAGCCAGCTTTTGTCTTTAGTGGCCCTGTGCTTTCAGTATGACACACAGTATCCCCCTCCCACTCCACTGCCATCTGTATTCCTTGAATGGGCTCAGAACAAGCAAAACTAACCACACCAAGGCCCTTTTCGCATGGCATTTTCGATGCAAAAGGGCCCCTTGAGCGTCACGCAAATGTGAGGAGCGGTTCACTTGACTCACTCACATTTGCACGACGCTCCAGGCCTGACACGGACCACACACACATTTTTTCATTTTTGGCTTGAAGCCAAAAATGCTGCATGATCACGCATTGCTCTGGGGCCCCGTGCACACTTACCTTGTGTCCAGAGCCTTGGGAGCCGGCCCGGTTGCACTACCTGTCTCAGTGCAGCCTGGGAAGGTCCCAGGCTGCACTGCGAAAGGAAGAGGCGAGGCTCTTGCACGAGCAGGAAGCTTGTGCAGAGCCAAAAAAGCAGGGAAGCGAGAGCCTCTCTCTGGAGGCTGCTCATGTGAGCACCGCATCCCAGCATCGAAAATGGGCAAGTTGCGGAAAGAGTCCAAGAAACATAACAGCTTATTCTAAATCAGTTCAGGTTAGATTGGAACTCATTTGGAAGGGAACGTGTACCAGAGGCTCTGATTTCTCTCCAAACATTACAGATATCTTTCCTGCTGATCCAAGTGTGTCCAAGTTAATGGGTAAATATGAAGAGCATTTGCATCACTATGCAGTTAATCATGTTGAAATGTGTTTGCTATTTCATTGCCCATTCACCTAGTTGTGAGAGATTATTAAGGATTCCCTTGAAATCTTCTTAGGATTCCATCAGCCAATGTAATTCGCATCATCTGATGTCCTGGCCACTTGTGCTCCTACATGACTTCTGATTCATTTCTGAACTCTATTCAGGGTGCTTTACTTTAAACGCCTGATCTCTAATTCCTACATAAGCCTGGTTCCTGGCATAAATAAAGGACACCTACTATCTCTATGTATCTATTCAGTTCTTAAAGTCACCAGAGGAGACTATGTTCCCAGGATGTGGTCTTGCATATGGGAACAAGGAGCAGGGTCTTTACAGTAACACGATACATCTTGTGGCAATTCTTGTTCGTGAAGGGCGCAGGGTGATTTCCCTTATGATGCTGAGAATGTTAACAAAAGCCCTTAGGGAATGACACTGCAATTTCTAACATGCTTTCAACTGGTATTTTAAATTTTACAGCGATTTTTAAATGCAATTATATAGTTAAAATTATGAATGGATCTTGCATTATTGATATAAGCCATTCTCAGGGTTATGGGGTCACTATCAGGCCAGGTATAAATCTAGTATATCATAATAACAATATTGAAAATAATAATAAAAATACTTTCTGGACTGCAGAGTTTTTTTTTTTAAAAAAAAAGGCCTATGTGAGCTGTTTTGCAGGTTGTTAACCAAGCATATCAAAAAGCACTAATGTGCTCCTCCGGAAAGCATCTTCAGATACTAGTATGTTTAATATATGAAGGATCAAGAATGTACTTGGAATTTAATTTATATGGCCAGAGTGACAGCATATTCACCAAGTTACATGGGAGACAGAGTATTATTGATATGAGCATTTGGAGGAAGCATGTGATCTGTAGTTCTGAGCCTGACCACATCAGCTTTGTTTCCCTTATACATGTCTGCTGAGCAGCCAGTTGGACAGAATTAAAAAAATAAGCAAACCATCAAATATATTTTCATCTTGATAGCCCAATTATGTTGTCAGGTCTCTTGATTTGGCATGAGCTTGACAAAGCATGCTTCAGAACAGGATTTGTAGCCTAGAGCTCACAAAACCTTTAAGAGGACATTTTGTTGAAATACATGAATTATCTGTGGATATGGCTGAGCCCTTGTGAGCTGCACTGTCATGTCCAAATGCTGCCCCCAGGGTGTTTTCATATACTACCTTCACTCTGTATTGCTGGCAAGAAGCATGGAGTACAAGTAATATATGCATAACATGAGCACCAGCATCATTATTTTGGTTCACATTATCTGCTGCAGAAAATATCTGCATGCCTTTGTACTGTTCGTTCTATCAGTTCACCTGTTAGGATTGGCATGTTCTAATCTAAACAGCCCTCCTTTACCTTTAAATCCACATACAAAATGGACACTTATCCAGTTGCCAGCTTTCATCCTTTGCCCTTATTCACCTATCCAAATGGCTTCTCCAAAAGAATGTTCCCTTTAGTGTTACTCCTTCAAGTTGGAGGCCTGCTGTTAAGGCAGCATTTTGTTTAATGCTTCAGGAAATTGGTGAAAGATACTAGGAATCCCTATGAGAATGTATTAAGCCAAGGGCTAAGAGATTATGTTCTCTGACCCCAGTAGGGTGTCTGGAGCAGCTACAGGTAAACTGGTAGGCAACACAACAGTACTGTACACTCAGAGTCTACCTGGACAAGGAGATCTTTTGTTTCCTTCCTCTCCCAGTGGAAGGACAAAAGATGTTGGAATTGTCTGAAAATCTCTTTTTGCCTCACACACAACCTACAGATTCCAGAAGAGTCTTCACCCAAGCACTGACACATAATGTCCTTACTTGGACATAATACTAAATCACTGTTTAGTGTTATGAAAATGAACTGCACTATGGGCCTTTCCTCACAACACTGTTACAGTGCTACTATTCCACTTTCAACCTTCTGTGGAATCCTAGGGTTTTTAGTTTCCTGAGGCCAAAGAGCTCTCTGGCTGAGAATTCTAAATGCCCCTCCCTAAAGTGCAAACCCCAGGATTCCAAAGGATGGTGAAAGTGGAATAATAGCACTATAACCATGTAGTGTGGAAAGACCCTATTCTCAGGTTGCCATGTTGCTGCCTCCTCCACCACCACCACCACCACCACCACCACCACCACCACCACCTATAGCAGGGATACAAAGAGGACTTGAGAAGTTTTTCCTTCCATTTTAAATGCTTGCCACTATCCTTGAAGCAGGACAACAGAGTTTAATCTTAACTTGGTAGGGTAAAAGAAGCCACGGTGGATGACACTGGATTTTTTTCAACTAAATATAGTGAAGATTAATCACAGTTTAGGGTTTGGGTGACACATACACAGAAAAAACTCCCAACAACCTATAGTTAGTGTAACAAGCGAGAGGAACATTTGAAACTCATCCTCACAACTGAGCTGTTGGGAGGGAAGAATATACACAAGCAAACGGCTTACTGTGACTCAATTCCATAATGCTAAATGACGGTTCAACAAGTGTAGTACATGCGTGTCTTGTGGGGATTGCTTTAAGAATGTCTGTAATTCACTTTCTTTAAGCTGCACACAGTGTCATTATTTCAAAAAGTTTGAGATAGTGACCTACCTCAAGGCTGATATATTGAATCAGACCAGTGTTATTGCCTGATGCTATTTAATTCATGTTAAGATAGATATAAGTTTGACACATTCAAGTATTGTGTGTTCAAGCGTTAGAATTGTGATACATTAAGTGCACTCCCTTAGCTGCTCAAGAGTGTAACATTTCAACCCTCAAAGTACTCCACTAGCATGAGGCTCTCCAAATGACTGAGGAATGCCTCTGAGCAAAAGTGGATATGGGAGCATGATCTGATGCCACAGTCCTTAAAATGGCTTACTTAGCAGCCATATAACAGAGAGTAGAACCATTCTGGAGTAAATGGTTTGAAAACTGTGGCACTAAGTGATTGAAAACACCATTATTCTTCTCAAGGGACATTTGTTGAGAAACAATGGCAGCTGGAACTATAACAATCTGTGGTACCCTTATAAAGGGATGGTCTTTTCATTACAGAGATAACTGGAGTTTACATAAAGTACTTCTTTCAGATTAACATGTTGAATTGTCACAAATGATACTACCAAAAAATTCTTCTTCAGGTTTTTTGTTTTAAAGCATTAGAAGGTCAGAGAGCTTCAATGTTTAACTATGTTCTTAAGACTTCAAAGAGTAAATAATTTGGTCTATTGTAGTTGTGTTCATGATTTATGAACTTTATTAGGAAATAAAGGTGGCACACAGTTTATACAGAACACATTTAAAAATGATATGTAAAACAAACTTCAATGCAGTTACAGCTATGGGGGCATTTAAAAGAAGTTACAGGTGCAGCCTGAACAAAATGGAAAACACTTTAAATACCAGTGATTTTACTAGAGAGAGTGGAGTATGTGTTAAATTTTTCACACTGAAATCACTTTAGATTCAGGTCGTTTCTGTGCTCTATCTTTTCCTGTAGTCTTCCAGTTGCAATCCCAGCAGTGCCTCTGCCCCAGGAATGCTCTCCTCCACACTGGACTGGCTCCCTGTGGAAGGGAGCATGAGGGACATGCCTGTTCCTTCTGCAGCACAGCCAGGCTGTTTCCCCTGCTGTGCTTGGGGAAGCACCTCCATCACACTTCTGGGCCTTCTGCAGAAGGACTATTGTGCAATCTGGGGTCACTGATGGAGCAAATCTGTCAATGATTTACCCTACTATCATGCTAGCTGGTGACAGGAGAAGGATGGGACCGCAACAACCTCTTGTGGAAGCATTGTCATAGTCCTGCTCCTCTCCTGTCCCCATGCCAAGATGTAGGTCTTCTGCAGAAAGGGCCTCAGTGTGCTTAAGAGTTCAGTCCTAAGTATATATACCAGAGAAGAAACCCAACTAACTCAATTAGACTTACTTTTCAAATACTGGGCTCTAATATTGGCTGGATCATACTTTGTATATTTTGTGCCTAACAAGTTATTCTGCAGTAGTTCTGAAAATATTTCTTAAAATTGTCAATGTGACAAATTATATTGAATATAAATATATAGCTTTAGAAAAATGTGTTTATGCACTTTTGAACATGAAAGTAATTCAGTGCAATGCAGATACTTCATGAGGATCCCTGTGCTTCTTTCTACTGCATGTACATCCAATAATCACTGTTTAAACTATTGTAGCTAGGACTGTCAGGTAAGGACTATCTCTGAGAGCCAAAACTCAAGACCTAAGGACAATCCCTTGTGGTATCATAGTTGGGGTGCCCTTTTGATCTTACAAAGGGAAGCTCCTAGTATATTAAATTTTCACATAATATGTTATTCAAATAAAAACAGAAAGTAACAAATGAGGAAAATAGGCAGAGTTTCTGCCATGACATTCCTCCTTTTCACCCTGAGGGCTGGAGAAGAGGGGCTGACAACGCTAACTGCAGCTCAGTAAAAGACATGAAAACAACCAGAAACATTCTGCTTTTACAAATGAGTTCTCTATTTAGTTCAATCGCAGAGGCAACTCGTCATACACCATTGCATTCTTGCATTCTTTAACAGTGTAGAAGATGGGGGCAGCTCAAGGCTAAGGACAAATAGGAACAAGTGAGCCTGCAGGTGAAAGAGGCTAGAGCTGTCGCATCCTAAGGATCACACATTTCCAGATGATCTATTTGGTCCAAAATGAGCCAGTTGACAGCCCAGAGGAAGTTCTTAGATGTGTACAGACCTCTGTAGGCATACACGAGCCCCATTTAAGAGTGATTTTCCTCCGTATTTAGTACTGAGGGGAAGTCACTGCTGGATGACTAAAATGGCCTGCTGCTAATCAAGATTCTTTTCTGTTAAGTTGAAATATTAAATAGAATTAAATTAATCTGAGATTTAATACCAACCAGGCATCAAGTTGGCTACATTTCATTAAACACAATGTTAACATATTGTCACAACTAGATGTCTGTATAATATGTTCTGTAAAAACATGAATCCTGTAGGTTGCCATGAATGATTTGGAAAGTCGCAAACAGTAAACAGTCCTTCCAACATTATTTGTTTATTACCATTAGATGCTCTTCAATCATTTTCCAATTTGGGATGTTTCCTCAGCTATGGAGAAACTTGTTTCATCCAACAAATTGGAAAAGTACATTTGATTGGGACAAATAAATACTTAATTGGAAGAAGTGCTTGGAGCCAGATGGATTTCTTCAGGCTAGCTACCAGCAAAGCATAAAAGAAACATGCGATTGTAGCTGAAGGAGACTAAATATTGGTAACCATGAATAAAGATGCCATTGTTATGCTTTGGTGAATAGTGGCAAGATATCCAAACCACGGCCTGGCCAAACATGGGAAACCAAATTCATTGGGTGCTTGTCTACATTGCACCTTGTAGACAGTGAGAGATGTGTCTAGTTTGCAAAAATATCATCAGAATGTAATTATCTTTCAGTTTCCTCACGTCTCCAAATTTTGTGATGGCATTTCCCAACTGAAAGATGTGTACAGGATAAATTTATTCAAAAATGCATGTTTAGGTATGATTCCTCCTCATATATAATTTGTGTATACATTTCCACTGTTGTATGCAGTTTTGTACACTTTTCTCTGACATGTGCACTCTTGTATACATTCCGTCTAATCATCCCTAACCAAAAATCAGCCACTATTCTTAAGAATGATCTTTTAAAGGTATTGCTCTAAATATAACAAAACTCTGCCATAATTTACCTATTATATATTACACTGACAATGAGGGGGGAGGACGTAAACTTCCAGGCCCACAATTAATTTCAAACTTATCAGTTGTCCTGCTGTCCCCAGCCACTGCTGCTGCCATGTACCCTCTATGTAGCTTTGTGGATTCCAACAGAGAGGGCCCTCTGAAAACTAGCAAGATGGCAGCAGCAGCAATCATGGGTGGTCAGATGTGTGCTTTGGGAAGTCCTGATGTAGCAGGTCCCACAGTAGGAAAGCAGGAACAGTGGAGCACTGCCACAGTGCCTCCTTACTACACTGAGTTGGTGTGGTAGGGCTGGCAAGGTATGTGTGATTTTTTTTTTTTGACCTGTCTTGCTGTGTTACTTGTCAGAAGGTAATTCACCTTGCTTCATGAGTAGGCTGGCCCTGAATTATTTTTAAACATTTAACTTTTTTTTTTTTAATAAGCCCTATTGGCCAAGGAAATGTGATCCTCATTCATCTACTTCAGACACTTATTCTGAGACTTAATTTGAATAACATTAATTTCATGCATCTGCTGATCTTTCTCTCTTTGGTAGAGATGGAATTCTTCATTAATTTCATTCTCAAAGGAAGCAATGAATAAATTTAGCAATTTTCTTCTTGCTGCAAGAGAGCTGTGGAAATGCTACAGCTTTTGGAAACTATTTGCAATTAGGGACTTATTCTGTGTGTAATTCTCATGGGGTACTTTTGCAAAGAAAGCAGAGTTTTCTGTTTAGGAAACAGCAGAAAATAAAGTTTCCATGTAGCAATTGTAATTCCTGTGCAGAAATGACTGTTTCCTTACACTGCGCAAAACTTGCAGGCTTTTTTGGCACTGAAATTGTCAGTGCATGCAAGAAACAATATTATTGTTTTGTATATAAAATGTTGTTTCCTGTTCACAAAATGCTGTTTTTGTGTGTGTGTGTGTGTGGGGGGGAAGAATGTGCAAATTTTGTGCAGAATATGTCTCAAACTTTGAAGATTCTCATCAGCCAGTATTCTCCTTGACACTACCCCCCCCCCAAAAAAAACATTTTGACCAGTTTTGAATATTTTTAAATATCCTTTCCATCTTTTCTCTCAGCAAACCAGCATGTACATGTATTGGCTGACCATTTTTAAAAGCATGGTCTGATCATTCATACAGAAGTAGCAGCATCAGCAGAAGCATGTGCATCATTGATTTTGGAAAAATCAAGGCATTGCAGCTTTTAAAAGATAAATACAGTTGCTGGGAAAGCATAGTTCCTAGTGGAGCCATCACAGAAGGCAGCCTCCACCTTTTTTCAAACAGTGCAAGTGAGATGATGACATTAAGCTGGAAAGACTGCATAGTTTTCTAGTCCTCAATGAGGAGAACTCCCAGGATCCAAATAGCTGATGAACTTGCACCTCTAAGAAATCAATCTAACATTAAAGGAAATGTTGCTCTCTACCTGACTGTTCAGAGAATATGCATTGTTCCTTTGTAGATTTGTTTCATTACATTGCCAATTAATCAAGATATGAATGGAACTCCAGCTGTAGCATTCACTTTGTTTATTAGCTTTTATTATGAGCATAGCTAAGGTGTGATTGTTAACAGGATGGATTATGCTGTAAAGATCCCTCTCTCTCTCTGAGACTCTCCCTCCTTCTCTCTTCTGTTCTCTCATATAACATCATCCCTTCATATATTTCCTTATTAAACTATACCATGGTGATGTATTATGTTGAGATATAAAATGTAAGGTGACAATGACCTTCCTCTTAATTAGATGTGATGGAAATAAAGGTGAAAACAATGATGATGAAGCTGTGCCAAGAACTATAAATCATAAGCTATCCTGCTGGACAGGACACAGCTACAAAAATAACATTGCAATGCAGAGGTAAGATGAGTGGTCTGATGAAGTGCATTCCACAATTATTTATCTACTGTGTGTCAGCTCATAAAGTTTTCTTGCAGTAAACCAAGAACAGTTTTTTTTTAAAAGACTTTCAAATGCCAATTGGATCAGGGACTATCCACTCGGGAATGACTGTTACATTCTTGTGTAGGTCCAATTGATGCCAACAGGACTGGCAGAATTCTCACAGGAGGCCAGGTATGGGTACCCCCCACAGTCACAAAGCTTAGAATGTTTATCAATTTTATGTGGAAATCATGAAGATTTAATATTCTATAGTACCATTGTATTTCTCTAAATAAGAATGGGAGAAAATCCAGGGCTTGTGAGATCCACTTTTGTTTTTTATTTTTTTCTCTATGATGGTAAGATCTACCAACAAGATCCTGGTGCAAAAATAAATAAATAAATAAATAAATACATACATACATACATACATACATACATACATACATACATACATAAAATAAAATAAAATAAAATACTCTTAAGCAATTCCTCCCCTACAAACCCATCCCAGCATGGGACATATTGAAGCTGGTCCACTACTTGTGCTATCATACAATGTCATCACGGCCCCACTCCTGTTGCATCCCCAACCATCATGATAGCATGTTATATTATTACCAAAAAAATAAAATAAATAAATCTGGTAATAGGCCCCTTTTGCATGAAGATTGTGTCAGCTAGGGCTGTGCGGAAAGGGTGGAAGTGTCATCAAAGTGCTTACTTCCTCTGTGCAGTGTCAGATGAGGCTGGCTGCACTGCAGAAGAAAGGAGCATGTCCTGAATAGCACCATCCACCAGTAGCCAGCCAGGTGTGGAAAGGAGTGTTCAGGATACACCCCATGCTAGCAATGGCATGGCTGGGATGACACCGGGATGTTGTGGGATCCAGGTATGGTGCAGAAAGGGCCAATCTGTTTTAAGTACCAAAACTGCTTAGAAGTTATAGTCTTTTCATACAAAAATCCATTAATGATTATCCTGACCTTTTTCCATATTAGTGGTATAATTTAGGAAGGACATGATATTTTATTGCTGCTGTTTTCAAAAAAGAGAAAAGAGAAAACAAGAGAAAAGAAGAGAAAAGAGACACCAGAACCTCCTGGAAACCATACAGAGATCTTTGGGCCAATAAAATCCACTGATCTATCTGTTCTCATGCTCATTCAAAATATTCTGATAGTCAGGGATGATGCCTTGCCTTATAATTGCGGGAGAAGGAATCCCGCTGTCTGTTGGAACAGGATTTGCTGGTGGTCACAAGTGAGAATGGCCAGGGATTCCTTCACTGGGAAGCTGAAAAGGCTTTAGAGTAAATGGAACTGAAGTAGATGTCTTCGTTATTTCTTTTAGATGTCAAATATTGTCATTATGAAAGGCATGATTTTGGTGCAGTAATAAATTTTGAAAGCATGTGCCCATAATGACAAGATCCCTTGAATGCAAAGAGACATGCTGTTCCATTTATGTGTGTCTGTGTGTTTGTGTTAGATACATGTTCATGTGCACAAACATATATATTTACAGGAGAGCAGGATATAGAGTAATACTCCATTAGTAGGATCAACTGATCACCATACAGCAGTGAGCTGCCAATGGAGTGGTCAATTATGTTGTTTGTTGGCTGGAGAGACTTCAGATTGCTTAGGAAAAGGAAGGAGGAGGATACAACAAATAGCATAAGGCTACCTGCTTAAGATTTTTCTGGAGATACTTTTCTCAGCATGAGCAGCAAACTTTCTATCTCAAAGTCAAGAAATCAGCTCCAACAGTTTTCTTTTCCAGGAAGAGGAGGTCATTCTTAGCAGTAGCTAGTCTATGGGCCTTTCTGCACTCCACTGTTCTAGTGCTATTATTCCACTTTCAACATCCTGTGGAATTCTGGGGTTTGTCGTTTTCTCAGGCCAAAGAGCTCTCTGGCTGAGAATTTTAAATCCCCCCCCTAAACTGCAAACCCCAGGATTCCATACAATGTTGAAAGTGGAATAATAACACTATAGCAGTGGAGTGTGGAAAGGCCCTGTGTTGCCCATTTAAGAATCATTAAACTCACAAATACTTTGTATTACAACAGGAATAGTTCACAAGATATTGTTGCTGGAAAAGTGCTTTTCTCCCCAGCTGCTTGGAAGACTGCAGCCACACTCAGCGTATAGAGGGGAGTCTGTGGGAACAGCTTTTTGAAGAAAAGCTTCCATTCAAACGTTTCTGCCTGAAGTTTAAGATTGGCATCTGTGGTCTTGTTCTTTGATCTGTCAACAAGGCTGTAAGCTTGCAAGTGTTACATTACAGTGGAGAACTTTGGCCCACTAGTTGTTTTGGCATACTACTCCCATCAAAACCTATGCCATCAGGATCTATCAACATCAGGACTGTTGATGGAGGGTGACTTGGAAGTCTCTCATCAATTGTTGACAACATTTAACAGCAATGACTCCCATCAAAGCTACTCAGTATGACCAGAGGTAAGACATGATAGGAATTGTGGACTAAAACACCCAGAAGGCCAACGTTTTTTCACCTCTGTCCTTCAGATGAGGTTCTGTATTTCTGAAACATTCTCACTATGGAACACATTTCGTCTTTGGGTGGACTTTAAAGACCTTTTTTATTTCAGTTAGCACAATTTGGACTCAGATCAGTTCAATGATTTGTGGTGATGCTACCTGTTTATCTGGTGCTACCATTTTAATGCTTTTTGTTCTTGCTGCTGTTACTTGTGTATGATTATTTTACATGATTTATTGATTTATGAGCTGTTTCAATATTTCATTGTTGTTGGTTTTTATGAGATCTTTAGTTGCAAAATGCCTTGGAAAGATAATTTATCTTGAAAGGCAGTTTTAAAATCCATTAAATAACATTGTCTTTAACTACTTAACTCTTTTTAATATTCAATGCCTCCCTTTTAAGTTGTTCATTGAGTAAGAAACTCAGTATAAATAAACTTTCATGTTATCGAAACCTTCACAGCAATGCCTTTTTGAGATAACTGAAACAAGTGTGAAATAAAATTAAAGTTTCAGAAATAAAATTATCGCGGAGGGGGGAACCCTTCCATTTTGTTCTTTCATTTTTTAGTCCCTTAAGGACATGAAAAGAAGATGACTAGTTGATTGACTGCACTTTTAAATCCCCACTGATCAGAGATCTTTAATACAAGGTTAATAATACAGTCATACCTCATAAGATATAATGGCTAAAATCCTGTTGATGACATATGATGGTATATTTGGTCTTTCACAGTGAGTTTAACATTATTCAGGTTCAATGTACACCACCATCCAGATTTCTCAGAGGATTTCTCAGTCCCATTTATACCAGTGCACACACTTTTATGGATATTGCAAAAGGAAGTATCTAGTACCTCTTTCCACAATGCCCTTGGTCCTGTGTGTGGATAAGGAGTTGGGGGAATTCTTGGTGCAGCTTTGTCCCCCTGGCCAGCTACGGGTGTCTTCCCTAGTATAGTCTGCCTGCCCTTATTCATGTGGGGTTGGAGGTTGTTTTTTCTTCTTTTGTTGGCAAGAACAGCTGGGATCTTATTAGACTTTGTTGTTGTGTTGCTTCAAGTTTTTTGTGATTTATGATGACCCTCAGGTAAACCTATCACAGGGTTATCTTGGTAAGATTTATTCAGAGGGAGGTTTGCCTTTGCCTCTCTCTGAGGCTGGGAGAGTATGACTTGTCTAAAGCCAGCCAGTGGATTTTCTATGGCTGAGTGGGGATTCAAATCTTGGGCCCTTTTCGCACTAGGCTTTTTACGCGAGCGGGGGCGGGCGGCTTGCAGGAAAAGCCTAGTTCGGGAGCCTGCCGGTTCCCCGCTGGTTCCTTCCGCAGCCGAAGGAACCAGCTGGGAAACAGCACCGTCCCGGAGGCGGCGGCGGCGGCTCGCGAGCCCATCCCCCCCGCGCGAGCAAGAAAGGAGCCCGTCGCTCCTGGCGCGCGCGGGGGGGCGGGCGCGACTGTCGCTCGCTCCTGGCGCGCGCGGGGGGGCTGCTCGCGACAGCCTCCCGATCGCGCGCACGGGGGGGCGGGCGCGACTGTCCCTCGCTCCTGGCACGAGCGACAGTCGCTCCCGCCCCCCGCGCGTGCCAGGAGCGAGCGACAGTCGCGCCCGCCCCCCGCGCGTGCCAGGAGCGAGCGACAGTCGCTCCCGCCCCCCGCGCGTGCCAGGAGCGAGCGACAGTCGCGCCCGCCCCCCGCGTGCGCGGGAGGCTGTCGCGAGCAGCCCCCCGCCCGTGCGAAGCAGGATGCTCTCGCATCCGCCGCGCTAGCTCCCCGCCCCGCCCCTTCCTTCCGCATGGGCGGAGGGAAGGAGGCGCGACCCCGCCGCCTCCCCGACGCACCGCACTACAGGTGAGTGCGTGTGGGCGCCGGGAGCGTAGCGCGAGGGGCGGGGTTTTTCGCTTGAAAGCGAAAATCAAAAACCCCGCGCTCGCGCCGCTGCAGCCCCGTGAGAGCGCCGGAAGTGGGAGTGCGTCGTGCGGAGCGACGCTCCCACTCCCACACGGCTCACGGGGCTATTTCGCCCAGGAAAGCCCGTGCGAAAAGGGCCTTGGTCTCCAGGGTCATTATCCAATGCTCAAATCACTATAACATGTTGGTCCTGTAGAAAGTTAAGCACATTTTTTACAGAAATGTTGTACAATGACACTGCTTGGGACAAACACCAGGCCTGGAAAGCTTTCCACATCATGTGATAGATTCTATTAGTTGATTCTTTCCTTGAAGCTAACAATGTGTCCAATACATCCTCCAAACATCCATGGCTACTTAAGATTTCCTTTCAGAGGCCAAGTGGTTCATTTTAACTAACTTCAATGGGGGTGCAGTATTGGACCCTGATGTAATACATCTCAGCTTTGAGGCAATACCCAAGATGTTCTGATTGACAGTTGTAAAAGAGTGGTAAACCACAGGTGATGTGGCCAATATGGTGTCCATATTAATACCACTGTAGCTCTCTCTAGCCTGAACTTTTCCAACACCCTTTGAATAATTGCCATTGGTGGGAAAATGCAAAGGCCATGGAAACACCAGTACATTGTGTGATTCAGTACCTGTCTTGCCATCTACTGAAAAATATCTACTTAACTTGAAGTCATTTCCAGATGCAAACAAATTTACTTGAAATGGTCCCAAGTAGCTAAGTAGACAAATGTTTCCTGGTTCAAGGACCATTCTCTTTGATGAATTGTGTGCCTGCTCAAATAATCAGCCTGCACATTAAGGAAATCTTTTAAATATACAGTTGTTGAACATTTCAGCTTTTTCTCTTTAATTGATGGTTTTGACTGAACCCCTACTTGATTACAAATAAATGCCCTTATTGTTTTGTTTGTCCATGTGAACCTGTGCATGTTTGCCCCTTATTATTTTCACAAACCTCAGAAGTTTTTAACTATAGGAAAGTTAGATTGTGTCTTCAGTCCTTCTGAGACCATAGATCCTGGATTAATTAACCTTGACAATGAGCCCCTGAACCCAACAGACTAGCATCTGTAGTCACTATTATTTTTTGTTGATTAACGTAAGAAATCCCTTTGTCCAAATTGTTGCATAGCCACCATCTCAAGTCTTGTTTTAGAGACTGAATTTTCACTGTTAGATGATGTTTTCATTGATGTTTAACTGGTAAGGAATCAAAAACTGTTGTAACTTTCTCACATGGTATCTCACCCAAGACGTTAACTGAATGGTGGAAATCATTGGGCCCTGAATTCTTGCTAAAACCATAACATCCACAGATTTTATTGTCATCAATTTATGCAACTCTTTCTTTATCTTCAACATCTTTTCCTGTCACAAAGAGTGGCAAACCTTATTTGTATCAATCAATTCACCAAAGTAAGTTAAACTCATACCTTGATCGATATTACTTTTCTCAAAATTTATCACAAACCCATGTGATTGAAATATCACCAAGTCTCATATAAATGACATACAGCCAATTCTCTGCTCTTAGCTTTCAACAATACATCATATAAATAAGAATGGAGTTGAACTAATTTCTTCCTAAGGTAGGCAGCTATTGAAATTGATATTTTTGTAAAAACTCTAGGTGCTAAGGCTAGGCTAAATAGTAATACTCTAAGGCCCTTTCCACACCAGGCTATTAAAATGGTGCAGAGCGACCTCCGGGTCTTCTGCACTGTAGAGTGGACTGGGGTGGACTACTTTTTGTAGTTCCATAGCTCAGTCCACTCTGGAGTGACCGGAACTGGTCGTGCAGCATGTTCACGGAGCACGCAACTTCGTGTTGCTCCGTCGCCGTGCTTCAGTGCAGATTTGCAGGTGCGCACAATCTGCTGGGGTTGGGTTTTAGACTGGCGAGCTTCTCCGGTTGGTGGAGAGCCTCCACCAACTGGAAGCCTCCATTTTGGATGCCGGAGGAATGCGGAGTGATGAGCTCGCACTCCTCCTTGTCCCAACGGACTCACCCGGATGGAGAAGAAAGTCGGTGAGTCCTGTTTTTCCCCGTTTATTTTCACACATTCAATGAAAATGCTTTGTTTTGAACTGAAAATGAAGATATCTTTTACAAATCTGGGCCACTGGAATGTGCAAATATCCCTCTTTTAAATGCACTGATGCTAACTAATCATCTCATTTGCAAATTATCTTGAATGGTTTCTAGAGTTTCTATGTTGAATCTTTCATATTTAACAAAACTATTTGAGAACTTTAAGTCAAAAACTGGATGAAAAAATCAATTACTTTTAGGAACTGTAAAATTCCTTTAAATTGTTGTTTCCTAAGAACTTCTTCTATCACCCCAATCCTCTATCACCCCTATCACCCCAATTTGTAGGAGACAGTTTATTTCTTCATTAACTATCATCTTTTTGGAACTAGTGAAGGGAAATATCTGCCACATGGTTTCTTTGTAAATTTAACCTTATACCCATGGGTAACTACATCAATCACCTAGTTATCCAATGTTATTCTGGGCCAAAGCCATGCAAAGTGTCTCTGTCTGCACCGCCCTGCTATTATGCTGGCTACAATTGTTGTCTGCCACCTCTAACTAAGTGGCTTTCTCCATTCTAGTTTATTTAAATCTCCGTTGTTAAACTAAAGTCTAGTTTGATTTGATTGCCATCTGTTAAGATTATAGTCTGACTTCCTATTACATGAACTTGAAACATGAAGGGAATAAAAATTCCCCTGAAATGGCTTTCCCTTAGTTCTTTTCTCTGAACAGTAGGCATGACTTGCTTTTTGTCCTTACCCTCTACAAGAACTTTCTCCAATGCTTTATCCCCAAACAGCAGACCTCCTCTGAATGGCCTGTATGCTAAGTTATTTCTGTACTTTTTATATGCCTCCCAGTCACACAACAAAGTGATCCTCAAGCTATTGTGGTAGCCATAATATTTCTGGTTGTGTATACCACCAAATCATGTATTACATCTGCTATGTACCTAAAATCTCTATCTTGGCCCTTATTAATAGTATGCTCCCTGATATTCTGATTGTCTAACATATATCCTGTAACCAGAGAACAGCTGCCCTAGCAACCATCAACAGTGCTGTTGAGCTTCTAATCAATAGTGCTGATGCTCCATGGACCTTCCACAATGCTGACTCTGCCCTATGCTCATCCATTTATTTTAAGGCTGTGTCACCCTTCCTTGGTGCAACTGATCCTGAAATAAGGGCTGCTATGGGGGCATCCACAGGTGACACTTTAAGAAACTTTTTCCATTTTCTTTAAAATATATAGCCTCTGAGCAACAGTTATTAATCTTTTGTGTTTAAGGGAGCATCCAATTCCAATTCCAATTCCAATTCCAATTCCACTGTCTTGTTAAACATAGATGGCCATAGAATTTCTGTTCATTCTGACACAGTATTTCTTTAATACTGATGCCACACTAAATCCATATTTTCCTTCATCTTTATCAGCCTGACCTTCATTCCTATCCATTTCCAGACCTAATATTTGCATTATTCTTTTCATCAGGCTCCTAAAATCTTCTACTGAAAATAGTTTTTCTAATACATTTTTCCATTCTGAATCTGTATCTGATGAGTCCTCTTTTTTCATTACTATCTAAATATTATTATTGTTGTTCCTCTTAATTTGTGTCTAGCTCTGATCCTTCTTGCTCATATAGATGTTCAGACTTTCCATCTTCTTTATGTATTCTTGAAATTTTCTGTTCAAGCTCCTTACTAAAGTTGACTGCTTGATTTGTTCTAACATTTGAAGCACTTCGATTCTTCAATACTTCTTCTTTATTTATTGTTGATGAATCAATCACTTTTTGTCTGGCAGTATTCAATAAATTCATAGTTAATAAATTTCATGGCTGAATCATGTTGTAAATTCATCTACACTGAATAATTCATTAGGTTATAATTCATTGTATTTGTGATGGACATTTGATCTGTCACATTAAATTGATTTTCATTGTGTGGATTTAGTAATGAACTTAATTCCTTATTTATTGCTAATTTTATCAATACTTGCAAGGCATTAGTACTGACATTCATATCAGGCTTAAATGTGTTAGCATAGTGAGGTTGAAAGAAAAGTTACTGCTGTAGTGCTGAATGCCCTGCGCTGCTTGTGCTGCTTGCAGTGCTGAGCATTGAGTATCAGTGCTTTTAAACATTTCGTTATTGAAGGCTTAGCACAAGGGAATGCGGATGATTCTAACCCCTTCCCTTCTTGATGGCTTGAAATGTCCATGATCTGTTGAGCTTGCACTGTAGATGTTTTCACTCCACCAATCACTTCTGTGCTAGCCACAATGTGAGTTCCAACCCTAGGGGGTCAAATCTCTGCTTTCAACATGGCTATCTGAAGCAACTGTTGTTAATTTCTTCTGACTCAAGCCTTGATTTCTAGCATGTATATCTAGCTCAGGCTTTTTTAAAAAATTAACTATTTGTGCTAATTTTAGCTTTCTTTACCTTTTTCACTTCACTTGCCCATATTCTTTTTCTATATTTCCTTTTACTTTCTCTTTATTTTGTTTCAGAGGAATTGTTGCTGTACTTCCCATCTCATTATCACTAGAGGTTATAAAAATTCTTTTTAGCACTCTGTTTTCCTTATTACCAGAGCCATGCTGGGCAGTGGGCATCTGGCTGGTATTTATTTATATTTTCCTCCACACTCATGATCTACTGAGGAGCAGTCAATGAGTTGGAGGTCATTGATCAGTCATTTTAAGCCACTTTTTCCCCTTTTTTCCTTAGGCACAGAACTGCTGTTTCCTTTGTCTGCTTCTTCCTCATCCATCCGCTTCTTTTTAAAATTTCCCTCCATTATTAAGTAATTGATTAGCAAACAGAGAAAAACACAACCAGCTGGCAGGACAGGATACAAAAAACTTGTTGGTGAAGGCAAGAGTGTCAATGCATGCAACAAAAAAAAAGCTGGACTCCTGCCTGGCCAGCTGGTACATAGGGAAAACCTGAATGTGTGGATTGCTCCTCCTGCCTATCCAGAGAATGAACAAGATTCTTATTTAGAGCTTTCCTTAAAGCTGGACTTTGTGTTCCACCAAGCTGTCTAGTCCTGAGTGTAGCCAACCCTGAAGCTAGGAAGATCAACCAGATCAACTTCAATTTCTAGTTTGGTATACTTAATAAAGAACCAAAGCAAGCAGAAGCTCAAAAAGAGTCAGCTGCTTTACAATAAGGGGATATTTCCAGTGCTCTTTCAGTTACATTGAATTTAGCAGGCTAGTTTGACTCGACTGCCATTTTGACTGGCCATGGCATGAAGACCTTTGGATCAGAAAAAGCTACAGACATAAATCACTATAGATAAATGTGAAAGAACTAAGGTGGCACTGCAGTAGGAGCTTTTATGCATGGTAGAGTGATGTTTCCATGATCGTACTATCTTAGAAGCATCTTCTGTAGATGAGCATCTCTCACTGAAATAGGCTACGTGATAGATTGTTCAATCTGAGGTCAGGAGCTGCCTAGTAAATACAGCTCAAATGAACTTGGCATTTGTACTGTCTCTCATCAAGGTTAACTGAAAGATCAATTTGGAAGAAATACTTAGCCACTGCATAAACTTTGTCTGAAATGCTGCGATCCCAATTCAATTTCCTATTCAATTCCTGATAATGACAAATCAGCTTGAAATAGGGGAGGATGAATACTGAACATTTTTAAAAAAGCATTCATTCCATGGAAGAGTTAAGCGCAACCTTTACTCTGTCCCATTGAAATAAAAGAAACTTTAAAATCCTTAACTCTAGCTAGGTTATGTTCTTTGTTTTCAACAAGCTATGCTTTTAAAAATGCAATAGCTTGCAACCTACAACAACAGCGAAACACGTGAAAGTCAAATCAATTTGACTGGGCTGTTCTGAAAGCAGATTTTAGCTTAGTTTATTACCATTTTAATACTTTTTTTCCCATGCTTGGTGTTAATCAGGCATGACAAATAGGCTCACCTCTGAACATAGTTGGCACTAATAATGCCATAAAATAGCCCTCTTTAATTGTTACCTCAGGCCACAGTCATCAGCAAGCCCATAAAAAGAAACCAATGACAGCTCTTACTTCTGCAGGATTTATAATGGAGCCCTCACCATTGGAAGGCTGAAGTGTGATTTTTGTTTTACCACCCTAACTTTTTTTTAAAGTAATGTAATATATTTCTCCTTTTGCAACTACCTTGCATGCCAGACCTAAATATCACTGTGCCACCTGCCACTATTATCAATATTTCACATTCACATGAATGAAGGAAGCTGTTGCTGCATCAAGTGAGATGCAGCACTGTTTTTTTTAAATGCAGAATGGATAGATCATATACATCTGTCCTAATTACTAGTTTGCTGTCCACATCCCACATATTTACCTAGTCAGCCATTCTCTTTGCATAGTAGATGGGAAGGCATGGTAGAGAAGAGATGGTACTGTGAAAGATGGCTCCCTCTGTCTTCAGAAACAGTTGCAGAAGAATAATTCAGAACTTCAGCCTGAAACAGGTGGTTCAAACAGTCTTAGATAGAGACTAAGGCCCTTTTCGCATGGCATTTTCCATGCAAAAGAGGGCCTGAAGCATTGTGCGATTGCGAGGAGTGATTTGCATGATGCACTCACAATCACGTGATATTCCAGGGCCTGGCAGGCGCTGATCGCGCACCTTTTCATTTTCAGGTAGAAGCCAAAAATGGTGCTCAATCGTGCATTGCTCCCGGGCCCTGCACGCACTTACCTGGAGTACGGAGCCCCTGGAACTGCATCGGTCACACTTCCCAGGGGTGCAGGGATCACGTGAGTAGTCCCTGGCGAGAGGCACTCATGTCCAGGGTCCTTCGGCTCCGCACAAGCAGAACCATAACTTCTTTACTGCTAATCTGTTGGTTACTGTTAACATGGACTCAACTGCCAAAGTGCTGCTTCCATGGACACTATCTAACAAGCAAGTTTAAGATAGTTCATGCCAGGTCTAATATGTAGATTCTAATATGTCTAATATGTAATATGTAGATTCATATGTGGTCTAAGTGCTACCTCCTCTTGTTGCCCAATTCCTTGAGATATGACTGTTTTGCATGCATCTGTCATAAGCCTTAATTGATTTTCCCCCTGTAATCCTTTACAGACCTGTCTGCCACATAGTCACACCAAGGGAAAAAAATAAGCTTGTTCTGCTGGCAAGTTGATTTGTGTTGTGGATCAGATCCAATATATATATATAAGGATTTCCACTGAGTAGTTTATGGATATTGCCACCTAGTGGTTAATAGGCAGCATTGTGTGTGTGTATGTGCCTTCAGGTTGCCTTTAGACTAATGGTAACTCCATTAATTTCATAGTGTTTTCGTAGTCAAGGAATATTCAGAGGTGGTTTTGCCGATTCTTTCCTCTGAAATACAGCCTTCAGCACCTGGTATTCACTGCTGGTCCCATCCAAGAACTAACCAGGACTGACCATGCTTAGCTTCCAAGATCAAATGGGATCTGGTGCATTTAGGTATTAAAGTCAAATAGTTGGTTATTATTTCTTAGATATGACTGAGCGTGCTTCAGAAACTGGGCTCCTTCTCCAAGATGTATGCCCAGATGAGATCTTTATGAATGGAGATAAAAATAACTGCACTCTAGTTGTCATGCATTTCTGGTGAGGCTTCCATACAGTACCTCCTTCAGTATTTTCCCCTTAAACAAATTGTCACACAATAGCCTATTCATTTAAAGAATTTAGTCCATTGCATAATGTACAAAACACAAACACATCCCATCTTGTTGCTGTCAAAGCAATCTGTTCCCTATTGTATTTTTTCCTCTGATACGTGTTGCTCCAGAGAAGTGTGGGCTTTTAAATGCCATCATGGAATATAAACAAACTCCAGAAATATTTGTCTAGTTTTTAATTTTATGCTATAAAAATAAATGTGTAACATATTATTTCAAATGTGTGAAGAAAGGACAGACCCAGGGATTTTACGATATATATTTTGGTGTTTCTAAGTCCTTCTTTCCTAGGGTTAGAACATGACAAGATGGAGAGAAGGCTGGCAGGTAGTAGGTTTCCAGAATACATGGGATGCAAATACCTGCTATGAATAATTTATCTTTTACTATCACATCTAGAAAATTGCATTATGTGCATTTCAATGACAGATGCAGCCAACTGAACATTTGATAAACTCTATTTTCCCCTTTTACAGTGTATGAGTGGCTAGGCTTTCAGAGGAAATATTGGTTGTCCCCTTCTAAGCCCCTCTGATGGTATTTATGTTTATAATATTTATGCCCCTGGAAAACTCAGAGAAGCATATAAATGATTGTCAGAGGAGCTTATGCAGCTAAGAAGACTAGGTGTGCTTAACTTCAGCCAGAGAGTTGTGTCAGTGCCCTCGAACTTTTCTATGGTCCTGTGTTAGCAGAAATCAGCCTATAGTGTGTACTGTTCAGTGGTTTCCAAACCTGGGCCCCCAGATGGTGTTGAGCTTCATGGCCGTTAGTCATGCATTCTAGAAAATCCAGTTTTGGAAACTACTGTGAACAAATTCATACTTTTGCAGGGTAGGTGTAAGCCATCAAATTCCCCTCCTCCATCTATTGCAAGCAGAACTTTGAATGTGAGATTACATAAGACTGCATGTACCATTATGCACAGTGGAACACTTGTCTCAGCAGATAGTTGGATAAGACAGCAAAATATTATTATTGCTGTTTGTTTTTTACACACCTCTTCCTATGGATTGAAGTGAGGAAGAACAGATTAAAATGCTGCAGCAAATAGACACATAGCACAGTTTAAAACACAAACACCAATTAAAAAGCATAATCAGCTAAAAAAGGCACACATGCCTATTAAATTCATAATTTAAAAACTTGCATTTTAAAAACCATCTAAATAGGTCTGTAGAAGAGAGTGGTCTTTAATGCTGTTTTAAATGCAGACAGCATATCCAGTTGTTGAATCTCTTCTGGCAGCTGTGTGCTAAGTAGTCTGCCCTGTCCTACCTGCACCTCTGTCCCATAAGCCTACTGCCTTGAATTGAAATGGAAGATACTGTCCCATCACAAGTGTTGAAGAAAGATTAATTGCCAATCCAGTTAGTTTTGGTATATCAAAATGTCTCAGTTGATCCTTGGGCCATAAAACTTGCTTTCAGGTAGGCTATGTTCCATTAAAAAAGTGACAGTTCACATCATAAGAAAGCTTGCTTGCCAGTTGCACCATCCTTCCTAAAGAAGAAAAGAATAATAACTGAGGAAGAAGTTTCCACTGATGTCAGTAACATACATTTATACTGAGAGCCAATTCTATAGTATCATCGATACATAAATGTTTGATGTCTACGATTATAATCCCACAATGTTTGGTCTCAGATCACAGGTTGAAGAACCAGAGAACCATATCCTTTTCTGAGTCTCCAGGTGAGGAGACAAATTTCAGACTGAACAGCACTCAAGGAGAAGAGAGTTTGGTTCACACTTTCCCAACTAGCATTGTTACCCCCAAAACATGGGTGACTTAAGGGTCCAGCCATGTTGCCAATACCTCCATGAGACAATGGGGAATTAATGAGCTCAGTTAGAAGGCCTGCAAGAGAAGGGGGTAACCTAATGGGATCTCCCACCAATGTTCACGGGATCCTCACAGGAAAGAACTAGCCAGAGATTCAAAAGTAAACTAAAATGTGTTTTATTGAGGGAGATTCAGCCACACATATACAAGATGCAAACAGTCATGCACTCACACAAGGCTAACCAAAGGAAAGGGGAGGAAAGATTGATAGCAAAGTTTCAGGGAGTGGGCAATATTTACCATTCCAGAAGAGAGACAAAAAAGCAGCATTGTGGTTTAGGCCCTTTTTGCACCTTACCTGATTCCGGCATGGGTGCGCAGGAATCATGCGAGAAGCCTCGTCTGGGAGGCACTCACATCCCCTCTGCTTCTTCTCTGCAGCAGCTCCCTGCTGGCCAGGAGAAAGCGTGAGGGCTCTGCCCTTTCCTTCCTTCGGCAGCCGGGTACTTTCCCAGGCTGTGCTCGGGGAAGAAGCTCAAGGGCCGCATCTCTGGAGGCTCCGCACACAAGGTAAGTGTGTGTGGGGCCCCAGAGGGATGCATGATCATACATAATTTTTGGCAAGAAGCCAAAAATGATATATTCCACAATCACCGCCTACTGGTCCTGGCAGTGTTGCGCGATTGTGAGGATGTCGTGTGAAATGGTCCTCGCAGTCACATGACGCTCCAGAGGCCCTTTCGCATGTGAAATGGCATGCAAAAAGGGCCATAGACTTACATCTAAGGGCAATACACAACCAGAAATCAGAGTAACAGCATGGCTACCAGCAAGCAAAGTACTGCATTGAACAGCTGAAGATGGAGGATTTTTATACCCAAAATCTGCCTGGATGGCAAGAATGTGAATGGCTCTCTGGCTGAGCAAACAATGGAGGTTGCCACATGGACAATGGGGTTCAGATGGAGTTAATGGTCTTAGTCTTAGGTTGCAAAGAGTTGATGACTGTCATAATAGCTCTATAATGGTGGATGGATAAGAGAACAATACAGGGAAACATCGAGGTGTTAGGAAGAAGGGCTGAAACAATCATTGTTTTGGTAGGAACTTCCCTTTGCTATTGTGTGGAATCAGAGACATTACAGCTTCAGCTTAAACCTATTCTCTCTGAAGTTATCTGATAATCAGCCTGTCAATGACATTGGCTATGCCTAGAAGGGATCTTCTGACCTATTTGGCAGCACGTGTTCAGTCAGTAATTTTTCTCCGCCCAGCTCGACCTTCTAGTCACATCACAGTCCATTTTATATCAATGCCAATTAATGTATTGTGCCAATTAAATCATATTTCACCAATTAAACCATATTAAATATGTTGGGGCAGTAACAGCATCACGACTTTTTCAGGCTCAATGAAAAATGGTTTTTATGCATGCTGCTTTTGTGCTCTATAGCTGAACAGAGACTGTGGCCTCCTGGAGTGCTAGTCTGCTACACCATACTAGCCTAGACTTAGCTGACTTAGTAGGAGTAGCAACAACTGCTGCAGTTACTGGATGTATTTTGCTATCTGCTGATAAATGTTTTACTTGCTATATTACCTGGTATCTAGGTTTTACCCAAATTCTCCACCCATTTATCTGCATTGCCTTTGTGCTTTTTTAAACAGTCAGCCCTAACCAGAAGGAATTCTGGCTCACCTCCCAACCCTTCCCTGCTCAATCCCTGTGACATTACAAGAACTCACCTTCTGGTCTCAGGTTTTGGGTCTAAAATCTCAGGGATTAGAATGCTGCTCATGTGGCAACTCCAGGTACTGTCCATGGGCCAGAGTGGATATGGTGAATCAGTCTCTGTAAAGTCACTATACCAAAACACAACTGTGTGAGCTCTCTCCAGTTGCAGCTGTTAGAAAGAAATTCTCTCCTGTGTACAAGGAAACATTCCAACAGATAGGGCTGGGTTCCTCCACAAACAAAAAGCTGGGGGAAAGGTGCTCTCCATGCTTAACACTAGACTTTCTCCTTTGAGTTAGTCATGTTTCTGAAGTTCATGTTGCTACCATGTAGCAGTTCTGCTTAACTCTCTGAGAATACATCTTTCCAGATACATAGATTTATCTCCAGTGTTGACCTATGTAGGCACAGAGTCTTAGTAGTGAGAATGATGGCTCAGTTAGCTTATAGATTCTTCATCTCTTCCCGTTTCTTCCTCCTCCTTTCTATGACCACATCACTGCATGAAAGACAGTAGTATTTCAATGCTCCATATTCCTCTTCTTGGCTATGAACTTTGCCACTTGGACTTTTGCTACCAGCTTTCTGAGATATCTTCAAAAACTGGATGAATTGACCCCATTCGCATCTGCTAGTTTTCCCTTCAGGTGGCAACTCTATCAGATTTGTCTGGGAGGAGGTCAGGCAGAGCTGTGGACATAGAGTGCATCAAACTAATGCAAGGTTTTATCCATAATGGGACACTGTTACACAGTAGACAGGGCGCATGCTGGAGAACCACAGTTCCCTAATGGATGCCTTTTGTGAGCTTGGAGACAGATGCCAGCCTTTTCTTCACACACTTAATACCCACCTACTGTCAAAACAAAGGCTTGAGCAAGGTGAGTCAGGAAAGAGGGGAAGGTGGGGGAGAAGAAGAGGTAGAGTACACAAGAAATGGCGAGAGCAAACTGTCATAGTTGCTGAGACCAGTGAGCACAGTGACCCTGAACAGGAGTAACCTCTGGCTCATTTCTCTGTCCCAGTTTTGGTAGGAAGCATCTTTGAAAATGTCACCAACTAACAAAATATATTTGAAAATGATCATTTTCAGCAAAATTACATTTAAAGTGTTTATTTTGAAAGAAAATATATTTGATAAAATGCACTTGAGAGGAAAGTTTTGTGTGCATTAAAATGCACATTTGGCAGGACACAATAGACTTATGTGTGAATACATACAAAAGTGATATTTAATGGAAATAGACTGATTCATCTATCCTTATCAGGCTTACTTTCTCAGTGCTGCAGCAGATAAGGTGGTAGAACCTGGTTACAAAAAAGTCCATTTCCAAACTGGCACTTTGCACCTGCATAGCCTGTATTCCTTTCTAACAACGCTCCAGCCCCACCACAGCACAAGGTAGTGTATTGTCAGAGCTATGAAATGTACTCAGAATCGTGCAGGAGGAATCTCATGGCAAGTTGGCACTGTATACAGATGAGACTATGGTGACAGAGAACAGCATTCTCTCATGGCTCTGAGTTCCAAGAATTCTCTGGTTCCTGGCATTGCAAAGCTTTCTGAGCATTCAGATTATGCAAGGATGGCGGCTCTGTGAATTAATATTCTCTCCATCTAGAATAATTTTTGCCTTTCCTAGAATTGACCAAAGCTATTTCTCCTCATGAATGCATTAGTTTTGCTCTGCAAGCCAAATGGAATGAAAAAGTAGTTTGTGCGTTGACATTTTCTGGTTCTAATTTATTCCGTTGACAAAGAAAATATGATAAAAGAACTAGTCAAGGATTCATTGCTTTGTAAACAGTGAGATAATAATTGGAATATTGTAAGCCAATTGTCTGTGCACAGCCCATTTCCCAAATGCAGGGCACTTTTCATTTGTTTTTTGTTTTTGTTTTTTTTCTTTCATTGCACTATCAGCTGAACTTGCCTTCAGTCAGAACATTTCTATGAATTAGTAAATTCTGACTGGTGAGGCTAAGAAATCTACCTTAGGATGAGCTTGTCCATCATTTGCCCCACTTCTCCTATACTGAAGAAGGAAGAACGAATATATTGGCTTACATCTGACTGCTGGTACACCCTCCAAACAGTGCCTCACATGAGTCAAATTAGATTATCTGTTTATCCTATTGTTGTACCTTCAAGTAGTGAAAGATACTTTGTTATTGCATCACATGTGATTTTCCCCATGCATATCTTGCAGTTAGTATGTTTGTCCAGTGGGGAATGAAAGAAAAGAGACATTTTTATTTTGTGACAATTTATATGGATGTGTTGGCTTTTTGGCAACATTTTATACTTTGTCTGGAGGAAACAATTGGAAACCATCAGAACTTCACTGGCCATTGATGAAGACCATTGGTTGAAATGCATCTGACCTCTGTTTGAATGAAGGTCTATCAAGAACTTTGACCATTCATTTCCATTTGATTTAAGTCCTTATGGCCTTCTCCCATATTGCTATTTATAAGTTTGGACTGCATAGTTTTTAAATTTGAACAATTTATTATTTAATGGATTTACTATAACTTTTAATATTTGTTAAACATGTACATATACACATTATATTTATACTCTGACTCAGTTTGTTTTCTGTTCCTCTATGACTGGACATTTGAAGGTAAATAATGATTTAATTTCCAAGTATGCTTGTTACATCATGGGTCTTTGAGGAAATGCCATTGAAAATGGACAAATTGTAGAGAATATCTGTTCTCTTAATATCTAAGGAAGGATATTAATTCTAATTAAAGGTTTTACTCAGTCCCAGGAGAACTCTAACAACAGTGGCAATTGGCTGTTAAGAGGATGGATGCAGGAAAGCAAAAGACTAAATCTAAGCAAGGGACTAGATCTTATTTTTCTCAAAAAAACCCCTGATGGTTGCTGATTGTATTTGGAAGTATCCAGCTGCTCCTATTGTTTGTGAACCAAGATGGAGAATCAGATACACAACACACATTTGTTCACATGATTTCTCACCCTATTTAGGGCATGGTGTATGAAAAGTGACAATTCATTACAGGCATGGCTCCTTGCTTAACTGGGGTAATAGTGGGATCTGTCTGACTATACCTGGCATATCGATAGGAATAATAAATAATATGTGGCTGCATTTGAGCACAATGTAGGAAAATTTACACATAGATATCTCATTCCTTCATTTATCAACATCATAATCTGTATAATAGCTAATAACCTTATTAAGCATGAACTTCTTTTTCTAAGAACCCAATGTGTTTTTTGCAATTGTATAATTTGTAATAAATTATTGTACTCATTGCACAATCCACTTTGTCCTTTTAATACACTACTACCAAAATAGTCCTTTAAAATTTACCACATTTATCTACACACTAATAAATAATTTGGTCAGGTCTATATTCTATGGTATTTGCATAGTGGATGCTGTGTTGCTAAGAATGTTATGTTCCAGTCAATGAGTAAGTATTAAACATGTGATCTTGCCAATGCTATGCACATTTTAAGGTCTTGTGGCTAAAGGGGAATTAGCATTTGCTTAAATCTGTCCCACTGAATTGAATGGGAATTAAATATCCTTCACGTTAGCTGGATTGTGGCCAAAAATGTTTCTAAAAATATTTTTTTTAAAAACTGAACTTGTTATAAATGTTCCACTGCTCATATAGATAAGTGTTGATAGATATATTTAAGTATTTATTTTAACATGTTGAGGAGACTTAACATTTCCAACCCTTCATATGTCAGAAAAATTAATTTGTGTCAATGAACATATGCCTTTGGTCCAGCAAACAAAATCTGATGTTGTGCTATTTCTTTGCCTTGTTAGCTCTTACATGTGAGTTGTCCAGACAGTTACCCATTTCTATTATGCAGACAAAGGGCATGCATGTGTATGCCCCAATTCAATGCATTTAGTTAACGCTCATCACCAACTGAGTGGAGCTTGAACCATTCCCTTTGTTGACTTGACAAACTAGGGAATGTCTTCCATTTTCAGTGTTTGACCTTGACTAATGATGGGTAATTGGTGCAGCTGTTACAGCTTCATTGAGTATTAAAATACAATAATCTTCCTCTCTTAAAAAGAAAAGAAAAGAAAAACGACTTTTGAGCTGCCATCATAATACTGCTATTTTGAAGACTTCATCAGCACACATACATTACCTGCCTTTGGTTGCTACTATTTAGTTCAGTTAACCTGCTTTGACAGCATATTTTGGCAAACAAGAAGTATTCCCACTGTTTCATGTCTGGCTTTCTTTCATACATACTTTACAAATCTCTGGATGATTTCAAGAGAGTCACTTTGGAAATAGCACAATAAAAATAATCTGGAAATAATTGATCTATTCTAAAGTTGCAAATAAAAATTGATGTGGAAAAAAACTGAGCCAGACTATGAGAGAAGGTAAACAGCTCATCAGAGCTCTGTATATTTGTTTCTTCTTACATGCGTTATTTGCTATTGAAAATGATTTTATGCATGCTGTTTCTGCAAGTTAATTTTAATACTATGCAAAGTTCTAAATAGGTTTGTCCTATTTATGCTAAATGGTCAATCTAAAATTAGCAGTGCAGATCACCATGTATTTTACCTGACTACTTGGTATTTCTTCACCAGGTTCAGACCAGGCTGCTACAATCATTGTTAAATAAACTAGATATTTTAAAGTAGAATTTTAAAATATTGATTCCACATGATGATTCAATAGCCTCTGGTACCTGGCAAACTAGGTTGCTCTTTAACATTTATCAGAAACTCATCGGGTACCACCTCATCCTCACAAAATCTAGCTGGGCTCCACTTCAAGCCTGCCAACACCTATCCAAGATTTGTTTTCATTTCTTAGAACCATGGTAGGGTAACTTTTCAGCCCAGGGGTTGAATTCTAGTTTGGCAAGGGTCTGGGAAGCTTCTTTCCAGCAGTCCATGGGGCCAAGGACACAAAAGAAGGGCCAAAGACAAAGTAGGGAGAGCCAAATCAAAATAGGTGGGGGCTTGTTTATAGATCTGGACAATTCAACATCACCCATCTTGTTATTGTTATTAAATGTGCATAGAAATGGTTGACCAAGCTTAGCAGAAGTGAGTCCGATTTGTGAATTAGCTGCTCTGGGTGTACAAAACTTCTGCACAAGAGAAAACAAATCACATTTGATAGTTTGGCAACATGACACTATATGGAAGGATTTTAGGTGTGACTAAGGCCATTCCTGCACTACACTGTTATAGTGTTATTATTCCACTTTCAATATCATATGGAATCCTGGGGTTTGCAGTTTAGGGAGAAGAATTTAGATTTCTCAGCCAGAGAGCTCTTTGACCCTCAGTAAACTACAAAGACCAGAATTCCACGGAATGTTGAAAGTGGAATAATAGCACTATAACAGTGAAGGGCAGAAATGATCTTAGTCTGGATCCATTACATTGTTGTCCTATGTGCTGTTGTATACCATATAAATCTTTCAGAGCATGGACAAAGTTCTCTGTGCATATATGCAAAGGCCCCATGGACACGAGAAGAGCCAATCAAGGCCCCTCATCTTGTGTATACAAACTCTCTGCCTACATTTGCGCACATGGAGGATTCCTTCCAACTGACATCTTAACAAGCATTCACTGGGGAACCATGGTGGCAATATGAAGTGACAATAGTGGCAGAGGTCTAAAACCCTTCCTGTCCATTTATTGAAGATGTGGAGTGAGCTATATGTAACCTCCTCTTATATTGCCATTTTGATCTTGTCTTGCCATGTCATTGGTGGCGTACATGTAAGATTTTAGGAAAGAGCAAAGTATTTCCATTTTTCTGTTACACTGGACATATAAATCCAATTTTGGTCTGATTCTGTGTTCATATTGAATAAACTCCTCACATTTGATTGCTGTAATCCTGGTCAACTTGATTAAAATGCCAAGGCTCTTCTCAGTGGCCAAAATGATGGCTGAGAGCTGGCTAGGTTCAGGGTTGAGCATTTAAGGGACATAATTATAGTCAGTCACAGCTGAAAATGCTAAAATAGCATCCCTAATGACCTCTAGACACTGAGCTGGATAGAGACAGTTTTTAGAAGCATAATTTGCATTTCCTGCCTATCAGATTGGCCTGACTTGCGAACAACCTCCTGGAAATGTTGTATAAAAACAGGGTGTTATGCACAAATGGAAAGGGGCACAGTTCAAAGAAGTATTAAGCAGCTAGGCTAGGTTTAGAAGTATTCAGCTAATATTCTCTCAGTATATTTGATCATTTCTAAAGTGTGAGCTTCACACCACAGGGGTCAGGAATAGCAGTACTGTGCTTGTTTAGCTGAGATCTAAGCTCTCGTGACAAACCCTCTCTAACTTTGCCTGGAAGCCTTCATAAATAATACTCCATTGTTGAGTTGTGATTCATCTTTGGTGAGCTGAATAATCAATCTGAATGCTGCCTGTACTGTGCATGTGTGTATCTTATGTGCTCTCGTGCTCCAGGTTGAATTCATCCAACTAGGAAAATGCCTTTCATTTTGCAGAACAAAACAACACACTGGAATGTTAGGATTTCTGTTGACAGAATGGAAGGATCCCTTGCATTTGCAAACACTAATAAATAAATTCCAATTAAAGGACCGTATTTTGCAGTGTGGGTATGCCCACTCCTTTGTTTGCACACAAGCTTACTAAATCTTTCTGCTCATTGTCATCACTCCAGGAGGCACTTAAAACAAGGAAGCAGAAGGCAACATGTTACTTGCTTATGCTGCCAGTTCTAACTGCTTTAAGGGCACAGGTCACCTGTCTCTAGGAAACTCTACATCTCCCATTAATATAACCATATCAAAATGATCAGGAATAAATATTTTTAAAATACATTGCAGTTTTCCTGGCAATTTAATTATGAGGACATCGAAGAACAGTTCTTTGGAGCCTGCTGTGAATTTATCCCCTTCCCACTAAAATCTCCTTAACATTCCTTACCAAAATTCAGAATCTAAAATAGGACGATAATATTGTGAGTAACCATCTTTATAGCTTATGGAACTCCTATATTACAATGATAAGCAGCCTGCTGTAAATTTACATTTGGAGTTACCTTTCTTATGCTTCAGCTGTTGCATTAGGATAGAGGGAAAAAAGGAAATCTCCATTTTAAAATCCCATAATCTCTTCACCCAGAGTTATAGGGGATGCCCTGAACATTCCAAGACTCTTCTTTTTTAAAAATTATCAATTCCATATATGATTCCCAGTTTTCCGTGAGGAATCAATTACAATGAACTTTACAATAGTACATTTACAGGGAATGACATGTTTATTACAGATTTACAGTGCAGTGGAATGCAACTTATTATTAATTGAGTTTTTAAAAATACCTTCTTTTTTTGTTGGAAAGATGAGCATTTGAGCAGATATTTCTAGGGTTAATATTATTTCCATTCTGGTGAGTTTTGCTTGCCATTATTTTCTTTTTCTTTTCTCCCTTTTAACTGATTCATAGCATAAAATCTTCCTGGACACCTAATTATCAAGCCAGCTCGCAGTCACAGCTGTCTGCTTGGAGAACCCATTAGATGCAGCAGTTGAAGCCTCCATAATTCCCCAAACTTCCCGGTTGTGAATATTAAGAAAAGATTTTTACATGTCATATGCAATTCGGAGGTGGTGTGAATGGCGTTGGAAATGACGAGCACTGAATGCTTGTCCATCACTCCATTCACTGGTTACAGGTGGTCTCATTTTCCACTTTCAGATATCGGCTAGCTATGACAGCAGGCACTTAATTTGCATGTTCGACAGACAACAAACGGCCCTGTGCATGTCAAAATAAGTGGTGATGCGTGACAGTTCCTACACAATACCGTCTCCTCTTTGCTTGACCTTTGACCTCCCTGCATGTCTTCCTTCACAATAAGAAAAAAAAATGCACTTTTCAGCTTTGGAATAAATTTGATACCAAATTGATTATTTTCCTTTCTTCTATTGCTCTCTCTCCCCCATTTCTTCTTCCTCCAGTCTTCTTTTAAAGTGTGTAGGCATCCAGACTTTCATCTGAAGAGCTACAAAACTCTGCCAGAAGAGCCTCAGCCTCATAAAATTTAAAAATAGGTAGGCAGCTAGGACAGGAAGCTGCCTTGTTAAAATTCATTGTGGTTAAATAGTTTGGAGGATCTTTGTAAATGCAAATGTAACCTTTAAAAGAGAGCTTAAGTCAGGTTAATATTTGATTAGTAAAAAAAGATAAAATTTAAAAATACCACCTTAGGGCTCACTTGTACTCCGATGACCAGAAATCCTTCTTGAGACAGGTGAAGTTCTATTATTTAGTATCCTACTTATACTCAATATTTCATCTGTTTTATGTTTCCCCAAGAGATACAGTCATTTACACATTTATATCTCATATCTATTTTACTAGTAGACAATAGTTATGATGTTGACGGATGCCACCAGTGTAGAAAGATGGTGTGGCCATTACAAGAACCTCAGAGCTTGTACTGGGTCTCTGTGGGTTCTGAACCCAGAGGTGAATTGCATCCTGGTTCCTGTTCAAATGGAAACTGGGTCATGAGAGATGGAGTTTGCACACATTTAATGCTACCCTCCAAAAAAGAATTTAACAAGTTTTTATTGTAGATATTATGGTGCAGATATCTTATCAAATGAATGTATATACTCCTGCCAGCTTTGAATATCCAGAAATCGGAGTTTTAAATTCTACCTGAAACATTTCAGATCAGTATCTGTTCTCTGTTCATTCTAGTGCATAATTAATGTAAAGCCAAGAAAAGCTGATTAGATATTTTAAAAGCTGCACTCAGGCACTCATTCATACAGATAGATAGATAGATAGATAGATAGATACCTCAGTCTATAGATCTAATTGTCATTCCATTCTCTTTGAAGAGATGGTGATAGTTCTTGCCAGCAGTTGTCTGGGATTGCTTGCAAGCTCTCTTTGCAGGACCTGAGAACAAGTTTTCTAGCAGCTCAGATTTGGTAGAGTTTAGTTTTTAAAAAAAAATCAAAAGGAAGAAGTTCCAAAAAAACCCCTCTTAGCTAGCCAAGACTTGTGTATGATAGTTGAAAGCTAAGTATTTTCAAATAGAACTTTACCATTTTATGCCTGGGGTGGAAAACTTTTCTCTAAGGCCACCTTGAAATGTCCCCCACCCCCAAACCGACTAAATTTATTTAGACTTTGTTCCCTCACTTATCTGCAGCCATCTGTTCCTGTCTTCTCGGTGTATGTACCATTCTTCTAGGATTTCTCCTGCATCATATAATCCTAGTCCATTAAAGATTAAATAGTAAATATGATTTTATTATGATGTTACACAATTAATTATATTTGGCTTTACACTCCCTCTTTATGTTTATGTTGTTGTTGTTATGTGCCTTCAATTCATTTCTGAATTGTGGTGACCCTAAGGTGAATGTATCTTGGGGTTTTCTGGGACTGAGAGTGTGTGATGTGCCCAAGGTCATCCAGTGCATTTCCATGGCCAAGCAGGGAATCAAACCCTGGTCCACAGCATTGTGGTCCAATGCTAAGTCCACTAATGATGACAGATGACTGTTTATCATGACATGTGGTTCTCCTCAACTATACATCTTGCATTTAACCTTTGTTTCATGAGTGGTCAGGGGAACGTACATAAGGGCCATATCTAGTTGTCTAAAGCTTAACTATGTATCTCCAGGACAAATCCATTGTTGGAGGGAAAATGTGTTAATGGTGGGGACGCCCACACTCCCCTTAACATCTAGTTTGACCTTGAGAGCAAGTAAAGCCAACTGAGAGTGAGTACCATGTCCTCACATCAGCATTCCACTCTGGACATAGGCCCATTGCTTCAATGAGTACACAAATAGATGTGAACATGGAGGGAACTCCATTGTCAGATATCCCAGGTTTTGTTTTTTTAAACAAATAGCAATTATAGGTATTTATCATCATGAGGCTTTGGAGAAGGAGCTATCACTCTCCCCAGCATGAAAAATTTCCCAGAAACGACTATTTATCCTTATGATGGAGATTGATTCACAGGCACCCATATGAGATTTGACTTTTCCCTCCCACTCAATTCCACTGTGGTCTAGATGTGCAGGGAAGGGATAATCTGAGAGACAGTATTTGCCACAGAGTTTAGATGTCAGCTTCTTTATTGCTAGAAACAAACACAGAGTGGAAAAAATGAAGTAAGCTTGCCATAAATTGACCTGTAACTTGAAGGCACATACACACACATGCACAATCTTGAATGTTCCTTCTTGTTGACACCTCTTTCAGAGCTTTCTTCCAATCCTGCTCTGTAGGTCCCCACTGCTATATCACTTCCTGCCTTTTAACAAGAAGCATCCTGATGAAAGTAGCTTGAAATGCCTTTCCTTAGCAGATGAATGGGCAGTAGGTCTATGTCCTCCAGCACTTGTGAGACCTTACTGAGAGCTGGCAGACTCAATTGGGGGCTTTGGTTGAGGTAGGGAAGTGGGGATATGACTTGTCACACAATAAATGGGAAGAGATTGATAATAGTTCTATGCCTAACATCTGTACAACTGGAGAAGGATAATGAATATAAAGCAATGACAGGACTTTAAGGAGGATAGCATGCCGAGTTGACAATAACCATCAGAATTATTCTTCAGAAATGCTATTGTCAGTGGTTATCAGTGTTGGACTAGGAAAAACAAGTTGGGTTAAAATTTCTTAGAAAGAAGGCTGGCCTTCACAGATGATACGAAGCATTTATCTTCTATCAGCCTACTTACCATAATCTAGACTAGTATAATGTGTCACAAAAATAAAACAAGTGTGTTCATCCTTCCCAATCCTCTCAGGTGAATGTAGATTAATAGTTTTAAAAAAGAAAATTAAATTTCAATATTTTACTGTTCTCAGTTAACCTAACACAAATAAAACACTAAATATGGTGACCCCACTGCTTAGCTTGGGGGATTGGATGCCATAACTCCAAAGCACAACTTTTCCACTGTAGGAGATCTCAAGATCATAAGCAGGTATGCTGGGCCTTAACCAACAATAAATAGGTATGCTTGGTATGTGGAGGGCCCAGTCTGAATTCTATACATTTCTCAAGGTTTCGGTCAATCTCTCTCTCCTCTCTATCACACACATTCCACTTCATGCAGACGTCTGCCTATTTCTCATTGTTTTCATACACATTCCTATGCTTTTTTGGACATCTCTCTAGTTGCCATATATTTCCTCACAGATGTTTCTGTGGTGTCTTACTTTTAATTAAAAACTTCAAAATGACAGCAGATTATAATACCTTTGTGGTGTTACAAGGCTTAAGATGCACTTGTGCATCCTATACCCAAGAGGGTGATTATCCCACAGTAATACTCACTACTTTATTTCCCCACCCATCCCTGCCTTCAATTCAAGATCCCTCTTGGGAGCTCTTATAATAGGGAAGGTGTGTAATTGCAGGCATAGAATGATAAACATTATCCTTTCACAGTTCCACATCACACAGGCAGATTACTTGCCACAATA
Source organism: Ctenosaura bakeri (assembly GCA_948474755.1). Classification (NCBI taxonomy): domain Eukaryota; kingdom Metazoa; phylum Chordata; class Lepidosauria; order Squamata; family Iguanidae; genus Ctenosaura; species Ctenosaura bakeri. The sequence goes on along the minus strand of CAOLHI010000074.1, from coordinate 670,029 downwards.
CTTGGGGATGATGTCCGGTTCTAATGTATGTTACCGGCTTGTCTTGAAGCTTCTGTTCTGCGTACACATTATTATTAGGAGTGAGTGAACCAGAAAAAAAAATAGGGGCTGAGAAAGAGTTAATTGAGCAGTGATCATGGTACATCCACATGTAGCTTTCAGCTGAATTTCTCAAAGGCTGTTATTCATCTTTTAGTATTAATTGAGGGGTGGGCATTTATGGACTGAGCTTTGCTGTTGGAGCCCCAAATCAAATTAGTGCACTTTTCACCAGCTAGTTTATAAACTATGATAGCTCCTAAACAATAATAGCAACACTAATAGAGCCAGGACTTTCTACGCTCCGGAAACGTCCCTGCTGGGCCACTGCAATATATTTTATATGGAGCTGGCCTTGAAGATATCCCAGAAACTGTGGTTAGTGAGGCTAGAATGCTAACCAGTGCCTGATATAATTATCTCATCAGTGCTTGTTAATAGTTTGTACACGACCACACTTTGATATGGTTTAATTGACAAATATATATTAATTGGCATAAATATAAATTATACATGGCTATGGCTGCATGATCATGCTGGCTAAGAGAAAAGCTGACTGAACATGTGCATGCAAAACTAGGTCAGGAAAGACTTTGGGCCATAGCCAGGGCATAGTCTGGAAATCACCAGGAAACTCCAGCGATAATGAGCTTACAGTTAGCCTTCAATGACTCAGTTTTTAGGCACAATGCAATGTTCCCACAGGACAGCTGATTGTTGGTCAGATGATGAAGAACTAAGACAATCTTCCCTTTTTGTCCCCCCAACTCCTGTCCAATAATTATGGAGCTATTAAGGCTACCATTAAACTTTTGTCACCTAACACTAAGATCATTAGCTCATTTCAGACCCCACTGTCCACTCTGTGAACTCCATTGTTTACTCTGCCAGAGAGCCACTAGCACCTTCACCCTCAGGTAGAAAAAGAATATTTAAACCTCAGTTTTTGGCTAGCCGACTCACACTACACTGTTTGCTGGTTGTCACTCTGCCACTCTGATTCCCATTTGTGTACTGTTCTTGAACTTCTAGTCTAAGGCTCTTTTTGCATGCCAGTCCTGTTGCAAAATGGCCTCAGGAGCATCGCACGATTGCAAGGACCATTCCACATGATGTCCTCACAATTGCGTGATGCTCCCGACGCCATTAGGGGGTGATTGCACATTAAATTATTGCACAATTGTGCATCGCTCCCATGCCCCCCACACACTTACCTTGCATGCGGAGGCTCTGAACACATAGCCATCATGCTTCCTCCCCCAGCGCAGCCTGGGAAAGTACCTGGCTGTACTGTGGAAGGGAGGGGTGGAGTGCTCACGCTTCCTTCCAGCCAGCACAGAACTGTTGTGAAGGGGAAGCAGAGGGGACACAAGTGCCTCCTGGATGTGGCTTTTTGTGCAATCCCTGCGTGATGCCAGTGGCACCAGGTAAGGTGCAAAAAGAGCCTAAGCCACATCACTCTCTGCTTCTCTATGGATTGGTAAATATCCACTTTGCCCTGAAAATCTTGCTATCTAAATTTTCCTCCATTTTTCTTCAGTTAGCCTTGTGTGATTTCATGATTGCTTGGATCTTGTGTGATTGCAGTTCTCCCAATGAAACAAATAAGCTTATTTTTGGATCTCCAGTTAGTTCCTCATTGCACTAGTATCGGTAGGCATAGATGTAAATGATCTCAAAAGGTTACAACCCCCAGGCCTCCTCCTTGAGCTAATATTCCCCACTATTTCATGGGGGCACTGGCATTGTGGGTGGATGCCTGAGTCACTCATGCTTTGGGGTAACATGCTCAAAGAGTTCCAGTGGCTTCTCATTCACTTGTAAACACAAATCAGTGTTTACCTTTAAAGTCCAACATTGCTTGAAACCCAGGGACATGAAAGAAAGTGTACTTTCATACCAAGTTGTCTGTGTCTGAAATTGCCTTCAGAGAGCTTCCACTGGGTACAATGGGGGTGGCAACAAGAAGAGGGCTCTCTCTGTTACATAGAACTCAGTGGAACCTCTGTCTACAGAGACTTGACTGATATTTACTCTTGTTCTTTCATGTGCTTTTTCATGTTTCTTGGGCTTTTGTTATCTGAAGAATATTTTTTAAAAAATGGAAGAATTTTTTTTTTAAAAAAAACTATTGTTTTTAACCTGTTGTTTTTACGTTTTTGCTACCATTTTGTTGTTTTTTGTTTAGTCAAGTTAAGTAATTGCATATTGGAGGCCTATATGAGCCAGACGTTGCACTCACCTCATTTGGGCCCTATCTGCTGCTATCATTGCATCTTCTATAATGGTATAGCTAGAGAATCCTTATTATTGATACACAGTCAAAATAAACAAATGGTTTGTTTCTATATTCCTTCTACAGAAGGCCAGTCCTTTGCCCAATCTTCTAGTATGCCTCAACTGTGTTAAAATGTGGGGCTTGCCAACAGTCGTGAGACAAATAAATATAAAACATTATTTGGGGAATATAATATAACATAATTTTAAGGCAGAACTGAGTCTTCTGAAAGAAAAAGTATGGTTTTACACATTGGGAATGGTGCATTTGCAGAGCCAGTAGTCTATCTGAAATTCAACCAGAGCAGGACCAACGGGTTAGCATGTGTGTGTGTGTGTGTGTGTGTGTGTTAAAATTACACTATTCTGCTCTTCCCACCACTACATCAATAGCATCTACTGTCGGGAATGGAGGATGTTATGTCGTGGGATGAGTTACCATTTGAATACATTGGAACAGCAGGATGGAAACTCAACACAGTGAAGTAGTTGGAGAGGTAACATGTAGACTATTCATAACATGAACAATTTGATAACACTTTTTTGAGAGTCTTTCTGTGATTGATTGACAATCCAGAGGTTTTTGAAAGGAATTTCTCAAAGAAATTATAAAGAAATGAATCTTGAAATTTCCTAATTATCCCTCTCCATAGATTTTCCATTCAAGATGGCTAAAGAAATAAGTCTGCACTTAATCTTTTCCTCAAAATTTATGGGGGGAGGAGTGATTTCCTTTTGCTTATCTGTTCCATATCACATTTGTTGCTTATTCACACATGTCTTAGGACTTTTTTTAAATAGGTCTCATGCTATCTCAGCCAATTACTGATCACATTATCATCTAGACAATAGAACAACATGTAATTTCATATTCAGTCAGAGCTGGCTACTTGTAGATATAACACTCAATATAAGTGAGAGTAGGAAGCATTATGTTTTTTGCATGAATACAATGGCTACACAGTGATGTCACAAATGCCCTTATTTTGTAGGGATAGTTGTTTTACTATGTGTGTGTTACGTAGGACAAGAATTTTCACAAAATACACTCCTCAGGTTTGGCTTAGTCTTAAAAGAGGTACAAGTAGCAGATGATCATACAGATTTCATACACCTAGGTTTTAAGGAATAGCAATCAATGCCTTCCCAGATTTGGCACCAATGCATTTCCATAAGAATCCAAACTTAACATTCACATAAATCAGATCAGAATATATCTATGTTTCCTACACTAAACCCAGTTTATATATGTCCAGCTAGGGTCATCAAAGAGGAAGATCTGTCCAGTAACTACCTTTGGCATTGTGTCGCCTCAGATTTAGTACATGGAGTCTTTGACATTGTTAGTAAACTGTTACTGACACAGATGGATCTTAAATGAGACTTCTGAATTTCTCAGTTGGTGACCATATGGTTGATAAAATATTTAATGATCTTCCCTTGCATGGCCTCTAATTATAGAAAAGCTGTTTAGAAAAACGACCATCTCTGGCTTAAGAGAACACAACAAGTTCAAAGGAAAAAGAAATCCCCTCTGCTCCAAATTCAAACTTTAAATGAGATTGATTTTATCAATGTCTGTAGTAAACACCCTGTTTAAACTCTTAAATTCATAAGCTTGGTCTTATTTTTTAGCTCATCCCAGACCAAGGTGAAACCTTTAATGATAATCACCAGCAAACCACTCAACTTCACTCAAGGTAGAAAGTATGGCCTTTATATTATAATATACAAACAAATTCAGGCAAGATTATGGAGCTGTCAAACTGGGCACATGTTTTCCATCTAGTATAAGTGAAGGTATGGACTGTGAAATTTGTAGGTATGCCTCCTGCCTTTTTCTGAGGTGTAGCCATTCACTAGGAGCAGTTAAAACTTCCCACCATTGTAACATATCCCTGGAAGTTCTACTGACTGCACATCAGTGAGTACAAGTAGATGATTGAGCTAGTTATATTTAATGGCTCAGATCCATAATCCAAGGATAGATTTTAGAGGAATAGAGAGTGTTCTATTCCCTTCCAAAGTAGGAAAACCAAATAATCTTGCACACTCTGTGGACCTCTTAAAACCCATTGCAAATTTCAGGCATCTTGGCTTCAGGGACTTAACAGTTATAGTTTGTGATGTAATTTTTCACTATTTTTTTTCCCTCAAAGGAAGCAATGAGTAATTTTAGCAATTTTCTTCCCATTGTGACAAAGTCAATTTCCACACTACACTGTTATTGTGTTATTACTCCACTTTCAACATCCTGTGGAATTCTGGTAGTTTACTGAGGCCAAAGAACTCTCTGGTTGAGAATTCTAAAGGCCCCTCTCTAAACTGCAAGCCCCAGGATTCCATAGCATGTTGAAAGTGGAATAAGAGCACTATAACAGTGTAGTGTGGAAATGACCAAAGTCTGTGAAATCCTCACAGTTTTTGAAGCCTACTCACAGTTTTAAATTCACTCTGTGCAAAACTTGGATGTTTTTGTTTGATACAGAAAATACCATTTCCCATTTCTACCCAGAAAAATACTTTGCTGTGCAAAAATTGCTGTTTTCAATGCAGATCAACCAAGTGTGAATTTTGTGCAGAATAAGTGCCCAATTTTAGGCAAAGGAAACACTTTTCTTTTTTTTTTGAGTAGAGGAAATGATATTTCTCTGAAAATTATTTTCTGTGCAGAAAATGCTGCTTTCAACATCAACTATGTAAGTTTTGAACTTGAGTAAGTTCCATGCCACCAAGATACTTATCAGACTTTTTTAAAAAACATTTTCAGAATATTTTTGAATATTTATTTCATCCCTAGTTGTGGCATACATGGGAAGACAGATATTATTATTATTATTATTATTATTATTATTATTATTATTATTATTATTATTGCATAGATGGAAACTTTTTTTTTGGTCCTTATTTTTCCTCTTTCTATTATTCTTGGTGAAAACCAGCCATTGACCATCTACTCATCATTTGCTAAAACTGTTCACAAACTCTACGGGGAATCAGTGAAGTCACTCCCAACCTTAGAAATTGAATTCTGGCCATTTCCACACGAGTCTGTTATAGCGCGATGATTCCACTTTCAACCTCCTATGGAATCCTGGGGTTTGCAGTTTTGGGAGGGGCTGGATGGCCCCTCCTAAAACTGCAAACCCCAGGATTCCATAGGAGGTCGAAAGTGGAATCATCGCGCTATAACAGACTTGTGCAGAAACGGCCTCTGTCTCAGAATCACATGCTGTCATTTTGTATGAGCAGTGAGCTATGTATGTGTGGATTGGAGCATTCATAGTGTGACCTTACAGAAGTAAATTCCCCTGAATTCATTTTGACAAGGAGTTATAAGACTGCACCTTCAGTTAAGCAACCCAACTGTAATGTGGCACTATACTCTAGGAGCCAATGGTAATTTTTAAACTTACAGGTACTCATCAAGACTTCATAGCAGTGCTCTCAAGGACAGCCCAAAATTATAGTCAGCTGTCTTGTTCTAGTTCAACAAACCAGTTTTATCAGTTCAGCAGTGGAGGCGTTCATTCCCCAGTCAAGACCAAACCACCACAAAACATGTAGCAGAACAACACAGATCACTCACAACACATACTGCTCTGGGAAATTTCATCCCACTTCCCACCTCACTTTAAAGTATGTTCTATCTCACGTCTTGAATGCTTTCAGTGATTTTTCAGTGACAGACTAGTGATCTTGTCAATGTCCTAGGCCCTTTGCACACCTTACCTTCTTGCATTGTCCTCTAGACACAATCCTGGCAGTGCCTCTGCTGGGAATGGAGCATGACAGGAATGCTCCTGTCTGCACTGGACAGACTCCCTGAGGAAGGGAGCATAATGAACATGTGTCTTCCTTCTGCAGTGTGGCCAGACACTTTCCCATGCTGCACTGGGGCAGGAAGCACCTCCATTGCACTTCTGGGCCTTCTGCAGGGAAGGTAAGTGTGGGACAGTTGCATGACTGGGGGTCATTGACAGGAAAAACCTGAAATTGCACTGGCTGGTGATGGGAGAATGATGGGAACATGATGATATCTCATGGAAGCATCGTCATGATCCTGCTCCTCTCCGGTCCCCATGCTAGTATGAGAGCCTCCTGAGGAAGGGGCCCTAGTCTCACTAGACAATTGGGAAATGAGAGAGACTGATCACATTCTCTGCAAAGAAGATAGAAGTGGAAAGAATGCTCAGAAATGTGGAAAAAGGTGTTTCCTGAGTGTCAGAAAACTCTGATGCAGAGAATTCCCTTCTGTCAAGAATCATCAAAGCTCAGGATTTTTCTGTGCAAGAACCTTCCCCTTGTTTTCTTTGCAGACTTTTTTTTTCTGCACTGAAAACCACGTTTTCTGTGGAAAACAAAAACATAACATATTGTGCAGAAAATGAGATTTCCAGTTTCCTGTGCAAAAATACGACATATGGTCTTTGTGCGGGAAAGTTGAAAAATCCCAAACTACAAATAGTTTTTAAAAACTGAATAGTTTTTGAGGACTATCTTAACAGTAGGAAGAATATTGCTAAAATCACTTGTTTCTTCCTTCAAGAATGAAAAAGTGAAAATTTACAACCCTGGAGGAAGACTGAACATGGGTAAGAAGACAGGGCTGTGTTTATCAGGTAGCAATGAGAGGAGTAAAAGAGGTTTCTTCACTGCTTTGCTGCTTCCTCAAATAGGACCCCATCAGAATTCTCAGCGGCAGAAGCTTGGTGAAGAGATCAAGTGCTCTATGTCCTCCCCAGCAGTTTCTTGGTTTGTATGCTGGACAGGTAGGAAGGAAAGTATCCACATGTGGTATAACATAAGGACTGACTAACACAGGCTTTGGCTCACTGTTAGCACAAGTGTGTTTCAAAATGTATATTGGATCAGTGGTGGTTGGCAGTTTCCTTGTCAGTAGGATGGTGAATCTGCCTTGGTGTTGCCAGGCCACACACCCCCAAGCTTTGGGGTCAGGTAAGATCTTATGGCATAGTCAGGAAATCACCAGGGGAATTCCAATAATAATGAGCTTAAAGTTAGCCTTCAGTGACTCAAGCTTTAGAGACTATAGCAACTGCGATGTTCCCACAGGATAACTGATTGTCTTAGTCTCTTTTCCTCCGACTACCAAATTTCCCTTTTGTCCTCACACCTGCCCAGCAATCAAGAAGCTATCATGATTCTCATTAGCCTTTGTCACCTAACACTAAGACTGTTAGTCTGTTCCAGACCCCATTGTTTGTGCTACCAGAAATTCATTAACACCTTTGCCCTCCAGACGAAAACGAGGTATGTAACCCCAATTTTGGGCTAGCCAATGCACATTACACTGGCTGTTGCTCATCACTCTGCCATTCTGATTCCCATATGTGTACTGTCCTTGTACTCCTAGTCTAAGGCCCTTTTCGCATTAAGACTTCTAGCGCGAGTGGGGGAGGGCGGCTCACGCAAGAAGCCTTCTCCGGGAGGCTGCCGCTTCCCCTCCTTCCTTCCGCAGGTGAAGGAACGAGCGGGAAAGCGGCAGCCTCCCGGAGGCGGCGGTGGCTCGCGCGTCCGTCCGTCCCCCTGCGCGTGAGAGAAAGGAGCCTGTCCCGTCCATCCCCCCCGCGTGCGAGAAAGGAGCTTGTTGCATCTGCCCCCCCGCGCACGCGCGAAGCAGGAGGTGTCGTGTCCGTCACGCTAGTGCCCCGCCCCTTCCTTCCGCAGGGGCGGAGGGAAGGAAGCGTGACCCGGCCGCCTCCCCGACGCTCCGCACAAGAGGTAAGTGCGCGCAGGCGCTGGGAGCATTGTGCGAGCGAGGGTGATTTTCACTTCGAAGCGAAAATCAAAAAACCCGCGCTCGCGCCGCTTCAGCCCCGTGAGCCCGGCGGAAGTGGAAGTGCGTTGTGCGGAGCGACGCTCCCACTCCCGCGAGGTTCACGGGGCTGTCTCATGACAGGAAACCTGTGCAAAAAGGGCCTAAGCCACATTGCTCTTTGCTTCTCTACTGGATTGGTAAATAATATCCACTTCTCCCTGAATTCTCACTATTCAAACCTTTCCTCCCTTTTTCCTTCAGGTAGCCTTGTGTGATTATAAGACTGTATGGATTTCATGTGTGTGATTGCAGTTCTTCCAATAAAGCAAATAAACTTACCTTTGGATTTCTGGTTGGTTCTTCTCTGCATTAGTACCAGTGTACACAGGTATAAAAAATCTCTTACGGTTACCTCCCTCTTGCAGGCCTCCTCTTTGAGTTAATATTCTCCATCATTTCACAGATGCACCGGCATCACAGGTAGACCCCTGAATCACCCATACTTTGGGGGTAACAATTGGTTTTAACTTTAAAGAAGCTATCCAAGCTATTGAGCCTATTTTGGGGATAGAGTAAATGGTCTTTAAAAGGGCAGACTAAAACCTGGGGTAGATTTATGGCCCCACTGATCTGGAAGCTACCAATTACCACTGTAGAGGATACCTTGATTACCTCCCTACCCCCAAAAGCAGATGGAGGTCAGAAATGGGGAAAGCACAAGTGCTGCCAACAGCTTAGGGCCTTCTCCATACAACTTATTTTATAGCCAGGGCATTGTGGATGGGTTGGAGGATTAGTTCTGTTTCCACAGCCACCCTACTGTCCATGCCCCTTCTAACTTGCAGAATAACTTGTAACTTTCACTCCACAAAGAGTACCTAACTGCTGACCTCTATTTTAGGTTGTGGCGGTAATGCCAATGGTTTCTGTTTTATTGCCCTTGACTTTTCTTCCCAGGGGTTTACTTCTTTACTATTTCCTCTGTGGATGAGAACGTTCTGATTTGGTTGCCTATCTGTGTATTTTTAAATACAGTGGGTGTGCATTTTTATATACTTTGGTACAACTTATGTTGCTCTTTGTGTCATCAGAGTATCTGTAAACTGACTATAATTGGTTTGACAGCCAATAAACAGCATAAATGTCTGGGTAAAAATGGCATTGGTCACATGATAACGGATATTAAGAAGGCAATTAATTATCTTAATGGGAAGATACTTTAAAAATAGTTTAACTTTCCAAAGACCTTCCAACAGCAAAATACAAAATTCATGTCCAGAAGGAAAACAGAACAAAATAAAAACATATACCACATGATTATTTTTCTAGCAATCCACTTTATATAATGGAATGTTCCTTCCTTCCTCCCCCTCCATAAAAACAACAAAAACAACAATATTTAAAGCTGCATTCCATTAGAATGGCTAGTAAAACACAATAAAATAAAATAAACCAACAAAACAATAAAACCAGAAGAGAGCCCATAGGTAAGCAAAGATACACAGCAAAATGCAAGTCAAAACCTGGATGAATAGTGGCAAAAACCTTAAAGAGTTAGTGTCACCACCAGCAGTCACGGTTTTTATGTCAGTGGGATGGTGAATCCACTTTAGGTTTTAGTTTGAACTTTAGGGCAGATGCTCAAGATGCTGAACATATTTGGGGAATAGGATTAGGCACACTGAATAGCCCCTTCAAAGTTTAGATTAAAATACAGAGTGGATTCACCAGCTCACTTGTATGGAAGGCACCAGCCAACATAATGCCAACTATATTTGGAGACAGGGTTTCCAAACTCAGGATTCCTGTGCCATGAACACTAAATCTTAGGTTCTGGCATATCAAACCTTGTCAAATCTGGTGCCATGAAAAGTGTATCTCCACAATTAGCCACTTTTAAGGTCACAAGTGCCTGGATTGCTGTGGCCAAGCTGCCTCTGTCTATCACTGGAAAAACACATTGTATCTTCAACTGTGCCTCCAATGACAATGATGCATGTAAGGGAACCCCTAGATTATAACCTGTTCCTTCAAAGGAAATGCAACCCCACTGAAAACAGGGAGTTCCCCAAATTCCAGGACAAGGGAATCCTGAGTGCCTCATCCAGCCCACTGTTGTCTCCAGACACCAATCCAAGACCTGAGTAGCCATACTCAGATGGTAAAGAGAAATAAGAATTAGGTCTAATCATCCTGCTGATGCCATTCTACTCCAAACTTCCTATGACCATCTCCAATGACATCAGGGAGATATTGAGTAATAATAGGGATCTATTTAGCTGGTTAGAGAGTCAGTGTGGTACAGTGTGTGAAAGCTGGACTTTGACCTTGGAGACCAGGATTCAATTCCCTGCTTGACCATGGAAACCCACTGACGTCAGGCACATCAAGCTTAGAGTTGCAATAAGTCAGAAATGTCTTGAAGGCACACAGCAACAATAGTTTAGCGGGTTCAAGAAAAAGCAAGTTTGATAAAAAACAACAAATATGCTGAATGCTCACTTGAAATTGCAATGAAGGTTGTGGGAGGAATGCTTTTAATGCAACTTGCTAGGTAAGTTCTTGTTCATGTTCAGTCTTTTTCATGGAGAACATGACCATGATGACTGTCTGTGTTTTCTCACCATTTCCTAACAAATTAGTCCTGGTGAGATCAGAGCTCTATCAACTGAAAAACCTCCAAATCAATGAGGTATCCTTTGGATTCCATAAATTTCCAAGGAAGGGACTATTTTAATTGGTTCCCTGTCCTTGAAGGTGTGCATGTCAGTTTATCAGCAACTTCCTTTGAAGAACTTCTCCCACCATGAGAATGGGATGATAACAACAGTTTCAGAACATCCTGTTTATATACCCTGATGCAGTGACCAAACTGAGAGTATATTTGTATTATATGCTGGGCTGATGATTTAATGAGATAGCTCCATGGTTGTTATGGTGGCCATGAAAGTCCCAAATTGGTGCTGAAATGTTTGTCCAGTGTGGCTGTTGAAATTCCCAAGGATTCCCTCAAAATACCAGAAAACCCATCTGTGCCAACTCAAATAGGGAGGGTGCTGGGCATCAGAATAGATGTTTGACCCCTTGCTGTGCCCTGGTGGTGCAGTGGTTAAATGCTGGTACTGCAGCCACAATCTCGTGAATCTGACCTTGCAGGGCTCCAGGTTGACTCAGCCTTCCATCTTTCTATAGCTCAGTAAATGAGTACCCAGCTTGTTGGGGGCAATGAGCTAACACACATTGTAAACCACTAAGGGAGTGCTTTGCACTGTCAAATGGTGTAGAAATGTAACTGATAACTAACTCTTATACTCCAATGCAGTCCCTTGAATGAGGAGAGATTTACTATAATCCAACATTTTGTGATCCACAGCCTCTTTGTAAACACACATGTTTAGAATTAAATCTTTATGAATTAAATACAATATACCTCTGAATAAGCATGCTAAAAATGACTGCCTTTATGTATTTTCTAACTGGATGTCTGATAAAAGGAGCACTTCTTTATTTTCCTGGAGTTGACCCTCAAACTTGTAGCTAGTATGTACTAGCCTATTTTTCACTGTGTTTCTACACCACTCTGAACGTTTTCATGCATGACTTACCACTTTTTCACGCAAAGCAATCTATCAGTGCAGAAAACTTGATAGCAATAAGAAAACACTAGCCTTCTTGAGGACTTTCTACACTGAAGGATGTTTGTTTGTTTGTGCATGGTGAAAGTGTACAATTGTGTAAGAAATGTTCAACAATTCAATCACAGGAGTAACCCCTCTCTGTCTGCAAGGAAGTAGTATATAACCCAGAAAGTTTTACCACCTCAGTGAGAATGAAACCAGGGAGTGATTGCATTTTTTGTCGTAGTAGCTTTTAAATTACTCCTAGGCACATTCAAACCCATGTCTTCTTAGCTTTAATAAAGCTGTAGAAGATCTGTTTAAGATTTTATGTGAGAAGTTAAAACATTTTAGATAGGAAAAAAGTCTCAGGGGAGCATCTACCCTTTCCAACATTTCATTTCTGCTTCTGGTAGTATGCAAAGATAACAGAGGCTACCAAACGGAGCTGTTTCATGGTGTGTCAGACCAGTACTGACTATCATCAGCTGAGAACAAAGTTTATCTGGACCCTATTATTTAAAGAGAAACTGTTCAAAGATCAGTTCCAGGATCTTTTACAAGCATGTGCTTGACAAACGAGCCACAACCCCTCTCTGGTTACTCATCAAACTATTTACCCTTCGGATGGGGCTACTGACTCCTGCCCTGATAGTGGTCACCATCTTCTATTTATAACAATAGTTTAGTGTGAGGAGAAAAAGCAGGGACCCTTGCACTATCCTGCCTTAATGTTTTACTGCATTATCACTCACTGATGGAAGGGGGCTGGTCACATCATCCTGTGGTCCCCACTCACTAGAGTGGCAGAACTCCATTGCTTGGGATAGCTAACTGGCTTTTAAGGTAAGCTTCAAGGGTTGGAGCAGGAGGTGGAGCATAGCTATGATATTGCAGCAATGCCTCTGATGCAGGATCTCAGCCAATATGAGTAATAACACAGCAGAAGTCATCAACTGCAAATTTTGCATATATTATTATAGATGTGAAAAGTTTTTGGTTTTTTGGCTGACTAGCTTTTAAGCTGGGTTCAGGGGTCATTTACAATTATCACAATGGTACTACAATTGTAAATGTGAATAGAAAACATACAGTCATATTCTTAACTTACAACATTGTAGCTGACTTACAGGATGTCAGCCATTGTGTGTGACTGTGGCCCAATTCTAGTGTGAGTAATGTGACTGCCATTTCCCTATGCTCCATCCCACATCACTACAGTAATGTAAGAGCATATAAAACAAGTACAAGTGACAGAAACAAGGGGGAAAAGTGCTGCTCAATGGTGTAATATGTGCATAAGTCCCAAGGCTGAAACTCTGGCTTCTCTAGTTCAACAGATCTCAGATAAAAGTGCTTGAAAGTACATCTCTACCCAAGAACCACTGATGATCTGAATAAGCAGTGTTTGACTAGGTAAACCAATATCCTGACATACTTAATAGAATAATGATGTTGGTGCAAGGCCAGCTGGGAATTCTTCCAGTATGGCCATTTAACATCCTTTGTGGTCTCTGCATTATTCCACTGACAGAATGGCATGGGATGTAACCCAGAGAAAGCAACAGCTGTGGTGTTGCTCTAATGTAGAAATCAGGCTTTTGTTCTCAAGCCATGAAAACAAAGCAAAACAACACCCCCTGAGCTCTCAAATTACCATGATGAGAAACTGACAAATAGTTAATATATAACAAACAATGACAGCACACGAAACCAGATACTCACAAGACATAACCGTATGAAAAAGTAAACCTCACTTGTTTTCCCCTTTGTGCTCAGACATAAGCAGCAGATTAAAGGAAATAATAAGATTAAAGTGCCTAAATCAGCTGAGGTAGGTGTTTTCATGAAAGAAAACACTAAGAGGCGAATCCCATGAACAAATTAAGTTTATGTATCATGACAGTTATAACAAAGGCTAATGAAAGGAAAGCAAACTTGTGCCTTTGGGAAACAGTAGTAGGTAGCTAGCCTCAGGGAGGGTGTGGTTAGGGCACAGAATATAAGAGAAAACACTAGGAGATTAAAAGACATTCCAAAGGGCAGTGCCTAATGCAAGATTCTTGATGGTGTATCCAGTCTGAGTTTTGCTAGGGTTTACTATAATTGAAACATGGGTAACAACAAGAAATGGCAGTTGAAGAGAAGCCGGAGGGCATTCTCACAAGCTGCCAGCACATTAATCATGAGGCATTACTGCAGGGAAAAAGATGGTCACCTATATCCTAAGCTTTGGAAAAATTAACACAGACAACAGTTGAATGTTACAACCAACCCTCACCATCTCCTTGCAGAATTCAGGAGGCAAATGCTTTGTCCCTCCGTTGTTTAAGAACTTCTGAAACATTAATCTTCCTCCCTTCACATGGTCTACAAAGGGAACCAAGACCAGAAATACAAATGCAAATGATTTGCTCTCAAAAACCTAAGCATTATCACCACTGGTTTTTAGGCTGTTACTGTTGCTGGACACATTCCTATATTGTATAATTCAGGCCGAAATAGTCTGTATTAAATGTGTCGTTGTATTTAACATGCAACTGGCATCATCCTGGAGCATGAGTAGGTCTTCAAGTTACACGCAAATGAAAACGGAGAATTTAAATCTTTCCTCCACTGCTATGCTCCTGGGGAAAGTTTCCTCTTCTGACACTGATAATAACATTGAGGGACCCTCCCAGTGGAAAAAAAGAGGAGGCATAGCACACACAATCTTAAAAAAGGAATGACACTGAAATTAGATATTTGTTGGACATTCATACCGATTTAAGATCTCCTAAGATCACCATCTCCTTTAGCTATCTCTCTTTTGCCTTGCCCTCAAAGGGGATATTCACAATAGGGTGGTAGTCCTCATATGCCTCTGGGTTAAAGAAAGCCCTCTTCAAAAGAGGGTAAACTATAGCCTCTTTCAAAGCAGTAGGCATTTCATCCTGATAAAGTGTGTGCCTCCCTTTGGACTCACCCATTCCATACTGATCTACTAGAACTTATCATCCAAGATGAACAAGGTGAAACTTACATGTAGGGGGGATTCTGTTAGATAGATAGATAGATAGATAGATAGATAGATAGATAGATAGATAGATAGATAGATAGATAGTCTATCTATCTATCTATCTATCTATCTATCTATCTATCTATCTATCTATCTATCTATGTCCATCCATCTATCTAATGTCCTGCTATTCTCCCATAAGGTACTCAAAGTGGCTTATACCCTACATTGAAACAATATAGCTAAAATCTTTCTGAAATACAAAAATAAAAAGCATTAAACACCAACCAATTAAAATGTTAGTTTAAAACATTAAAATCTACCCAACCTGTTAAAGACTGAGGATCTGTGTAAAGAAAAAGACCAGTGAAAGGAAAGCAGGGAGGGGGGCCAGCCAAGCCTCCCTTGGCAAAGAGTTCCATAGCCTGGCAGCAGCCACAGACAAAGGCTGGTTCAAGCATCCTGTTTACATCATTAGGCAGCAAGAACTGAAACTGATCACAGGAAACCTGACCAGAACACTAGACGTTATCCTAGACTGTGTGATCATTGTACCAATGTGTTCTAAGTGACTATGAACAACTTCATCCTGCAATTGCATCTCAGATTTTTACAGCAGGTATTGAAGCTCTCCAAAGGGGCCAGCCTGCAATGATTTTACTAGCTTAGTTTTGATTCATAAGATGGGCTGGCAGAGGACAGATAGACTTTTGCCAGTCCTTCTTATAAAGAGAGGGGAGAAGTATGTGAATAAGCAAATCCTATGAGTTAAAAAAGCACCAGACCCATGAAAGATATGGACTATTACCTCTCTCCTCCAATTGGATTCTATGCTGAAGGCATAAGAGAATGCATTGCTTCCTCTGTGGTTAGCAGGATGCAAAAGTACTGCAGTACATCGCTTCACTGCCTGCCTACTGTGTTTCTGTGCTGGACAGACTGCAGGCTTCCCTGCTAGCCATCTAGCATAGAAATACACCAGAATGATGGTGGACGGAAGGAGTGTTCCATCTCCCTGAAACCAGTCCTCTTGGTTTTCTTTGCTCCATGAAGGTGTTTACTTCCCTCTGAGCCCACCCATTAAATTCTGATCTATTAGAACTTATCATTTAACTTACCATTTCATTTAGCTTTTATCTGTGATCAGTGTGTAAGTGCAGTGGGCTGGTGAATAATTTGGGTGGAAAAATATGTTTCTATATTGGATGGGGAAGAGGCAAAGTGCTTTTCTTCACATCTACCACAGAATTGCAGAGAGCTGCTGGAGGGATTGGGGAAAACAGTTCAGTTTGCCTGTCTTCCAGCAGACTGCTCACTTGCCTGCAGGAAAATCTTTGTTGTCTGAGGTGATCAGGTGAATGGGTAAAATAAGTCTGTTTCAGAAAGACCTCTCTCTGCTAAAAGGATGGAGAGTAACTAAATGGCTCAATGGTCTGACTAGAGATTGGAAAAATTACTTTTCTTTATTTTCTTTACTACTACCTTGCTTTGCTTTGCTTTGATGCGAGTTCTTGCATGGCAGGGAGTTGAACTCGATGGCCCCTGTGGTTTCTTCCAACTCCAATTGTGATTCTACAGTTCTATGATTCTACAAATACAAGGATTTTGGGTAATGTAGCCCCCCCATTTTTTTCCCTAAGCTTTGAGTCTGTCTCAGTGTTAACATTATGCATCATCCTCAGCTGCTCCTGTTTATCTGGGAAGGTCTTTGCTTGCTTCCCATTTGTGGATATACCATAAAATATTGTTATTTTGCATTGGGAGAAAAAAAAGGGCAGGATTCTTTGTTGTATACAACATACTAAACTAAATGATGGTGGTGCTGAATGTGTGTGTATGTGTGCGGAGGGGGATTATAATGTACCAGGTTGCAGTGTATCACTCTTGCTTTTTTCCTATTTTGTTCACTAATAATGAATAAATTTGTAATTTATAAAATTTTCTCACCTATTCAGTGTGACAGTGTTCCAGAGGTGTGACTATCCTGTGTGCCAGAGCAATCTAGCAACAAGTTGCCCGGCAAACAGAATAGCTACACAAGAGAGAGACCTAACCCATTAGTGTAAAGGAAGAGATGAAGGCTCAAGAGAAGAATATACCCTATTTGCTGGTGTATAAGACTCACTTTTTTCCCTGAAAAATACTGTTTGAAAATGGGGTGTGTCTTATACGCCAGTGCTTCTTATACGAATGGGGTGTGTCTTACATGCTGGTGCATCTTATACACTGGCAAATACGGTATATAGAAAGGCAACACTGAGTGTCATTATCAGACCTCCTGTGAGAAAGAATCAGAATAAAGTACCCCAGTCAACCAAGGAGGTGGTCTGAGTGGAGAGAGTTTAGTTTTCAGAGAAAACGTAGAGAGCGGCAGAAGAGCAATTAAACCATTACAGAATCTGGTCAGAAAGTATCACCTAGATTTGGGAGTTGAGCCTTTGGTGAAAGTATAACCAAAGGGCTGTTTAAGATATCTGTGCTTATATGAAGGTTTCAAGACATAAGGAAACTGTCTAAAAGAACTTTGAAGAACCATATTAGCTTTGATCTGCATATGAACTCCAGTACCTCGTTCTGTACATTATTTTAATAAATATTACAGTTTATTTTTATAACCATTGACTCAGCTGAGTGGTATACAGTATTTACAAGCAAACAGAAAACATGCTATTATAAAGCTATAAAGGAGTTCTAAGTAACCATTGACAAGCCTCACTCTTTATTCAGAAGTGATGCTTAAAGAAGAAAGAGCTGTGTGTGAAGTGACAGAGTACTTTATCAGGCTGGGAATACTGGTTGAGAGAAAGAGAAAGAAGTGAGCCCTGTCACAATCAGTTACTTCAGTGGTACTTAACCTGCAGTAGCAACAGGGACTTGCCCAAGATCACCCAGTGTCTGAGAAGGGTTTTGAATTTTAGTCTCCAGAAGCCTTTAATAAATAAATACATATTTGAATATATAAATAAATGTTTGAATATTTAAATCTCGAGTTATGTCTTGGGAGTCCTGGCAACAAATTATATTTACAGGGGCTCTCCAGTAAAGAGAAGGTTAAAAACCATGCAGCTATCTGACATACAAAGGAGAAGTTATACAATTCTATGTTAAGCAATCATTGGCAAGCAGTAATCTGGAATCATCAATTTCCATCTCAAATCTGTAATGAAACTATGTTTTTCCAGCTGTTGTTGTACTAGATATACCGTACATCAGCCCTAACCACCATAGCCCATGGTGTAGTATTATGAGACCATAACTCCAGCTCAAAGGCCACAGTTGCTCATTCCTACTATAGTGGTTACTTCACACTGGGGGTGTAAACCTTGACCTATGACTGTAAATTGAGACCATACTTATGTATGTGTGTTGATCTGAATTGCCACAAGATGTTGGGCTCTGTTTTAATTTATCTCAGAGAATGTTTGTGCTTAGCTTCACGGTGGGGGAAAAGGCATTTTACACAAAGTTTATTTTGTACAGGTTGTAGAAACCATCCAAAACAAAACAACCATTTGGCTTTTTGGTCTTCTGGTGGAGGTGAGATTTCTTAAGGATAGCTATGTTTTGCTGTGCCAAGATAGTTAATCTTGCCTAGGGATGTAAATTTTGCCTATTTCATTCTCATATGCAAGAATGAAGAACTTCAAAAATTTTCTTCCCACTGGGTGAGACTGTAAAAATCTTTGCACCTTTTCCAATGGCTACTTGCGTTTCAGAATTCATTTTTAGGGTAAAAAAGTTTGAAAAAATGTGGTTTTTTTCCTCATAAAGTCTCCAAATGTGAGAAATCTAACCATAGCAGTTGATCACTTGTGTAGAAGTGTCTTTTCCCTCAGGGACAAGAACATTTGAAAGTGTTCTTTATATCCCCTGTCTTGACAGATACCTTGGCACTGGTGAGTTTACTTGACATGCCTAGTTGGAACCATGGCTTTCTCAGCTCCCATTCTCAGTCACTACCATATACTAGGATATACAATAGCAAGCTGGATCTGTTGGTGCTTCTCTCTTACATTGCCTAACCACAACATTACACCAGCCCTCATAAGGTCATGTCATCTTTTTCTCCCTCAGAATGGATTGGCTTCTGGCCTTCTGTGACACTGCTGATGCATAAATCCCATTTATCTAACTTTTAATGAAAGTATCATGGACACGTTTCAGATACATACAAAGGGAAGAGCTGTCTTGACTTCACTTGTCTCTACATCCGTGAGGAAGTGTGGTTGAAGTGTTCAGAGGTCTGACTCTGCACTTTTGGCTAATCAGGGCAATTTTCCTGCTTGTCATGCATAACATTACTACAGCTTGAAGCAGCTAATTGGATAGTTCTCTACTTAGATAACCCCAAAGTGAAAGGATTGCGGAGCACCGTGGATTAGCTGTCTGCATCAGAACTGCTGATGACAGTCTGCAACATCTAGCAGAATTTCTTGAGTGGCAGTCCTTGTTACATGGGTAGGCTTTCCTCATTACAGATATGCATTAGATCTATGCTAAGCACCATCCATTAAATGACAGGTTTTAGGCCTTTCATTTTGCAGACTTGAAATATTTGTTTTCCAGTGCTCAGTAATGCTTAATTAGAGCTTTGGAAAGGCTCTGCAGGCTGAAAAGGGCTATATTTATTTACATTTATAATCTGTACTGCAAGGGACTGTTGGCAGTAAGTTTATATGGAATTGTATACGCACACACCTTCTACCTAATATGCAAGGATTTATCTATTTCCATACACATCTCCCCTGTTTTGTGGACATCCTGCTTATATAGCCCCATCTTGCTGTTTGTGGGTTTCTGGGAACTGTAATTTTAAAAAAAGTAACAAAAAAGCAACCATTCCAACTGCTGTTAGAAATAAATGAAGGCCATTTCTGCACTACACTGTTATAGTGCTATTAATTCCACTTTCAACATCCTGTGGAATTCTGGGGTTGGTAGTTTAGTGAGGCCAAAGAGGTCTCTGACTGAGAATTCTAAATGACCCTCCCTAAATTCTCTAACCCCCAGAATTCCATAGGATGTTGAAAGGGGAATAATAACACTATAACAGTGTAGTGCAGAAATGGTTCAACAGGAAAGAAGAAGAGGCAAAGCCAGCTGGAATGTGTGAGAGCTAGAAAGGAAAGGCAAAGTTTTGTTTTTTGTTTAGTGTTTAAATACAGCTTCTTATATCATATTTGTCTAATTGTAATCTCAGAACACATACATATGAGCTATACATCTGACCTATTAACAACCACAGCAAGTCAGAAAAGACAATGCTTTGCCCTGCAGATAATCGGAGTTTGTCTTAACTTAGGTTCTGAAGCATGCCCACACTTTCCAAGAATGTATCCTTCAGCTCCTTTGATCTCTCTTGCAAAAGTAACACTGCTACTAGTACTTGTAAAGCCTAGAACATTTTAGGCATGTGTTTGCCCTAAGATGATATGGCTGAGTAGACCCTACTCTGGCAGGGAAGCTGAAAGGGAACTAATAGGCTTGTGAAAAGCCAATGCCTATTCTAGTAGTCATGCCCAATTTAAGAGCGACAATAGGAATGTATTACAAAAGCTGAGAGTATGACTGGATCATTTCCTGAAAAATGATGGGTCCTTTCAAGTTGGGAATGGAGCACTGGATATTTTTAAGCAATTACAGGGCAATAGGAAATCTATATGGTTCAAGAACTATTGATAAAAAGGTGTGTGGAGAGGAGAACTTTACAATGAGGTGAAGGTCAAGAAGAACAAAGACCATCTATTTGCATTTTGTATCTATACATCAGAGCAGAGCAGAGCAGATCAACTTCTAGTCTACTGACCATTTCAAACAATTACAAAAAATAAAACAGCACAGTTATAAATACTAAAATACAGTTACAGTAAAAACATTGCTTTGCTACATTATGCTAAGATTACATTAAACCAAAATAAAAGTATGCCATCTGGGAAACTATCCATTGTTCTTTCTCCTCCTGCCCTTTGGTCCTTAAATTGGAGAGCAGAGGATAAGAAAGTGAGACAACCCAAAGTTATCTTTTTTCTAACTTGCCCTCTACAAATAACCCACAGGCCAAACAGGCTACAGTAAGCAACATCATTCACAGCCTCCAATATAGAAGTTATTTGGTCATTTTTTAGAAAAATGGAGCCCAAATGGGGCCACAGAGAAACAAGATGAAAGTCTGTTGTATGTTTAGGGGAACTGGTGCCTTGAATAAGTAATCATAAACAACTAACCAAAGTAGACATTGGGAAAGGGGTAATGGATTGGTTAAAAATACAAATACATGTGATGATTAGGCAAAAATTTGTGTAAAAATGGAGGATTCATTATGGAAAGATAGTAACAACTTAACTGGGGAAGAATAATATAGCGAAGGGTGGGGAGGGACATACTAAACATGATGATGTATGTCTCTTTTTTTATATGTTATGGAAAACTAATATATATATATATATATATTGGGAAAAAAACAAAGTAGAAACTGGAAGGAAAATCACAAGTACCCTGCTTGGAGAGAACAGTTGGCTGGGATCCTGATCAGGACCACTGTTTGGATCACTGTGATTTTTTTTAAAAAACCTACTTGTGAGATTTACTATAAAATCAAAGGTTACAACAACTCTAAGAAACACAAGAAAAATGTATTTCTAGTTCTGGCTAAAACTATTGTTGTTTTCCAATATTAATAAGGACATGAACAGCTTACAAATATTTCACAGTTCTGTTGCTTAAAGTTTGATTTTTCCAAAAAAAAAAAAAAAAATGCCTCTCCCCTCACTTTTCTCTCATTAAATATCTATTGAAGAAAGAAATCAAAAGTATTGTCCTTCTACTCACTTAACTCCCTCCAAAGAGTCAGTAACCTCCTCTCTTAAGAATACAGTCATCAAGGGGTGGAACTACTGGGTACATTCCTGACTGATACTGATATGATACAATTCAGGAATGGGACAGTGCAAAGTTCACAGAACTCACATTTTTAATTTATTCCTACAGCACCAAAAATGATACAAAACTACTACAAAGGTTGGCAGTTTTGCCCCCAGTACTCCTCAAGATGCCCTAGTATCAGAACAATGTAATACACACAAACTTTGGCAAAAAATACAACTGGAAGCATCACGACTTATTTCTGGTCATATGGACCCAAAAGATTGCTGGGGTGAAAAGTGGCTTCATCCCTTTTGCTGTTACGCACCCCTATTTTCAATGAAAATGAACGCCTGACTCAATGGCAAGTGATTCAAGTGATTTCTGTAATTGAAGAATGTCAGGAAAGTAGCCTGTTCACCCCTGTGGTAGTCTTAGAAATATGTATTTTATTAAATTATAACATTTTAGTAATTTAAAGTACAAACGACAGCAACAACAAAGAAACCAACTCAACACATTGTTTCAGCAAGATACTAACTTATCTTTACACCTCTCCTATAGTGTATGAAAGTAAAATGGATATTTAGGGTGCAAATCTGTAGAGCAGTGTAACTCTTGCCAGTGTAACTGACAGCATAGGTATCATGAAACAGTAGGAGTCAAGTGGCTGTTGGTACTGTGATGACTGGGTGGTAGAAATGGAAAGAATATTTGTAAATATTAAAAAAAAATGCTTGAAAAATGTGTTTCTCAATGATCTAGAACCCTGTCTTTGTAGCTCTGGACTTATTTTTCATGAAATCCACATGTACCTTTTCTGTGCAGAAAACAGGATTTTCTGGTAGCAAACAGCATATTCTGGACAAACAGTGTTCCTTCTTGCCCCACACCAAAAAAAAAAAAGAAAAAAAGAAAAGAAAAAAAGAAAAGAAAAGAAAAAAAAAGGAAAAGAAAAGAGTGCAATTTTTTAAAAGAACAAGTTTCTGACTACAGCATTTTTGTACTAGAACATTTTATGCACAGAAAGTGCCATCATGTGTAGAAATGTTGTTTTCTGTGCAGAAAATGATTTTCCTGAACAGAAAATCCTGCTTTCTGAGAAAAGAAAATCCTACATGAATAATTTGCAAAGAATAAGTCTCAAAGTGCAAACAGTCATGATTTTCTTGCAGTGGGAAGAAAATTACTAAAAGCACTTGTTACCTCTTCCAAGAATGAAATTAATGAAGAATTGCATCCCTACTAAGGGATGGGGGGAGGTTGGGAAGAGGAACAGATAGCAGCTTTCTTTTGGAGGAGAAAAAGCTGCCCAGCCAGTACCCAAGTGGCTTGTAAACCAGCAGGACACCTTTGTCTGGAAACAGAGATGATTTTCTCTGCCCTCCTGCTATGGCCACTTTCTGCCTCATGCCAGTCTAACAGATTGTTACACTAACATAAGCAGCAACTAGGTTCCAGTCTGAAACATTAGCAAACTGACTCCCTGCACTCAACCATTTACAGCTGCATTTGCTTATTCAATTAACCCTAATTTATACTCTAAAACTGAAATTTTGTGCTGGATTGAAATACAATGTAATGCATAGAGATACAGTGCTGAATAAGAAAATTAAAATTAATTATTATTTTTTTAAAAAAATCATATTGGTTGTTTAAAGTTTACCTTTCAGTGATTTTGTAGAAATTGATGAAAGTAATATTTTTAATATACATGGGATGGTTCTGTTCCATTTCTTCTGTATGGCAATACATATATGGGAACTCTCAGTTTGAGTATCCTTTGGTATATACTCCTATCTGCAGATATGAGGGAAAGGTCCAAAAGAAAGAGTCAGCTTTCTAATATCTTTTAAAAAGTCCATTGGAATTGCCATGAATGAAGTTTTGAATGCGATCAAATAATACTATTTTAGTTTGCCTTATGTCGGGTCCATACAATTTCTTTTTAGTTACCTTCAGCTGCTGTTCTCCTTTTCTATAGACTGTGATAACCTTTTATCACATTCATTGTCCCAACAGTCTCCTTTTTGGATGTACTTTTGTCATATTATCATCCTTTCTTTGAAAAGAGCTCCACAGGAACTGAGGTACTATAAATTTGCTGGGTTTTTAAACGTACGCCATTCTTCCTGAATTGCTCTTTAGCATCTGACATGTTATTTTACTCTTCCTTTCTCCTTTTCTCTGTCTCACACTTATTTTTTTTTTTAAAGGACAGAGTTGCATCTTATCCCCTAATCCTTTTTATTAAAAAAAATACTGTATACCTTTTGGAATGATGGCACCTCCTGACAACACAACGGAGATGAGAAAATTGGAAACTACATCAGAAAGGGCTGCACAATCTGTTGTGACAACAGTGGAAGGATGCTCCAGTTTGCCTGAAGTACCTTTGTTGTCTTCCTGACAGGAAGGAACAGAGTGTGGGGAAAAGAGCTTTTTGGCCTCTACCTTGCTGTCACTCAAATCTATATTTCTTATTTTTCTCCACCCTTCTCTCTCCCTCTCCCTCTTGTCCCCCCTCTCTCTCTCACACACACACACACAAAACAAATACACAAGCAAAATGTGTGTAAACAAAAATGGAACATACATTTACTATTACAATGTGAGTTCTTTTATATGGCAAATTTTCACATACACAGACATCTTTCTGTTAAGGCTAAATTGAGAATCTTGACAAGTTGTGATATTCAAGCTAATGGTTGC
The DNA here is from genome assembly GCA_948474755.1 of Ctenosaura bakeri. Taxonomy (NCBI): domain Eukaryota; kingdom Metazoa; phylum Chordata; class Lepidosauria; order Squamata; family Iguanidae; genus Ctenosaura; species Ctenosaura bakeri. The sequence goes on along the minus strand of CAOLHI010000074.1, from coordinate 645,743 downwards.
CCTTTTACAGATAGAAAAGCAGACAGGGCATGAGGAGTTTTCCAACCTTAGAGTCAGGTTGCCCTCACATAACCCTAAACTGATATAAAATTTGCTCAGCATCTATTGAAACAGATATGCAGTCATACAAAACATTAGATGAAGAATAAATTCATCAGCTGTGGAACTCTAATTCTTTTTCTTATTATTATTCATAAGAAACTCTCAAAAGTTATTATAGTTGCTGAAACTGAAATTCTCAAATGTTACAACTATAGCCATCTTGGATCCCATCCCAAGAGAAAGGCAGGGAAATAATAAATACGTATATGGTTAATAATGGTAGAACCTGTGTTTCATACAGAAAATACCCACTGAGCTCCACAAATCTGTTGTATACATAAAGCCTTTTGGACTAACATCCAAACTACATTATCAAGTAGGTAGTTTGTATTGCATGTTTACCAGCCATGGATGGCAGACACATAATACTATACTACTCAGCCTGAATTGGGTCAAGACATTAAACATTTCGGCACAATGATGCTCTTCTGCACTGCACACCTGCTCCATGTAGAAGGGAGTGTGATGGCGCCACCTCTTCCTTCTGCAGTGCAGTCAGACATTTTCCATTGCTGTGAGATGGAAAGAAGCATTGCTATTGTGCTTCTGTGGCTTCTGCATAGCCAGGAAGGACAGGAGCACTGCCTGATTGCAGGCACAAAATGGACTTTTCCGTTTCATGAAATTTGCAACAGCAGCAGGCTGGCAATGGTGTCGTGTGGAAGCATGACCTGCCAACAGCTGCCATCTTGTCCCAGAAGAGTCACGGCCCCATTGTGCAGAAATGGCTTCTGTGAATACTGAAAGTATCTTGTATGGTTTTAATTTTCCCTTTTTACTATCCCAAGGCCACTTACAGGCAGCAGGAGGAGACCACATAGGTGATAACAGGAATTAACCAGTCTTTGAAAGAAGGTCTTTTCTTACCAAGGATTTGAGACTGATAGAGAAAGCCTAATTCTGCACAGTGAGGGGAAAATAACCAAACACTCTGCCAGTGTCTAAAGAATGCTACTATCTCTACTACCTTCCTTCATGTACTACAAAGTATACATCTGGGTCAGAAGGGAGAGGCATCAGCCCTCCTTGACTAAATAGGATTCAAACAAGAATTTGTCTCCCCTGATTCTACTTACAGCATAAACACACACTTTTGTAAGCACTCTTCCCAAAAAACTTGTGACATCTATATGTATGCGAATGACAAAATCCATGTTAAAGGATTTTTTAAAATGTTCTCTTTGCTATTTGTGTTAGGGATAGAATCATAGAACTATAGAGTTGGAAGAGGGCCCATAGGCCATTAGGTCCAACCATCTGCTCAGTGCAGAAGTTTCATCTGGAACATTCCCAGCAGGTGGCTGTCCAGTGTCTTTTTGAACATGTTCAGAGAAAGAGACCCCACCACCTTCCATCGTCAAACTGCTCTTACTATTAAGAAGCTCATTCTAATGTTCAGTTGAAATCTGTTCTACTGTAACTTAGAACCATTAGACCTGGTCCTACCCTCCAGAGCAGCAAAGAACGCACCTGCATCCTCCTCACTGTGACAGCCCTTTAGATATACAACCAGGTGACCCCTCAGTCTTCTCTTCAGCAAGCAGAACACGCCAACTCCTTCAACCTTTCTTAATATGTTTTGTTTTCCATACATCTAATCATTCTTGTTGCCCTTTTCTGAAGCTGCTCCAACTTGTCTCTACCCTTCTTAGAACTGAACACAGAGAAGGAAGCTATCACTGGGCTAAAAGTACACCCATGCTCAAAATCCTAATAGCTGTGTCCCTGAGCAGATATTATTTATACATTACAATATTACTTATTTGTTTATTTGTTTAATTTATATCCCACCTATCTCCCACAACAGAATACAAGGTAGCTTAAAACCAATTTAAACAAAGACCAGATAAAAGAATGTTGATATGAATGTTAAAAAACTATTAAACAAACAATTCTATTAAAAGCACAAATTTAAACCAGTTTTAAAAGCATTTAAAACATAACAACAACAAAAAAGAGATTAAAGTAAAATACAGCTAAAAAAAATTGGTGTGAAAGTTAAAAAAACAAATAATTCTATTGAAAACACAATGTTAAACCAATTTCAAAACATTGTAATAAAAGAAATAAAAATAGTACATACATAATATCACACACACGCACATACACACAAATATATTTAAGATTAAGCTATTTATTTAACATATAGTTTGGCCTTGACATGTGAAAGAGGAATTCACAAGGCTTTCTTGTTATGTCCAATGCAAAAATCTAAAATGCAGGCTAGATCACAAAACCGTCTAGTCCTTAGCTGATTTGATATTACTGGCCAAAAAGTAGAGCATATATGCAGCTATTTTACTGAGCTACATGGCAAAGTCCTGGGTGCTGCTGGGACTGGAGAACTGTACATGCAGCATTTGCTTGCAGGTGACATCCTGATACAGATGTCAATAAGAAGGCCCATTCCATGCATATCAATATTTGTCCTATGTAGTTAGAGTATATAGTGATGTAACACAGGCCTACAGTCCATCACATATGGTAGTCCATTAATTACTCTGAGTTTTGCTGCCTGCATCGTCAACCAGTTACATTTGGCTTGCTGAATCATAGGTTGTGTAGTCCCAATTCAGTAAGGCCTGAATACTGTTGGTTAGCCCTAACTAAAGCAGACCTAGTGAATCAATTAGTGAACAGTGAATCAATACTTATGTAAATTTCTGTTATTTGGTTGGTCTACTGTAGTTGTAACTACCAACAGGATTCAGGTCGATGTCACTTGTTGTTCTTTACTATGTTGTTTCCTAAACTAGTTGGAACTTAACTGTCTGTACTACCTCCTGTTGCAATATGTTATAGAAAAGGTATCATATAGGAAGGGGAGTTCTTCAATACTCTCCTGGAGTATTATATAGCCTGATTTAAAATATTTGGCAGTATTAATGACCAGTGGTGTTAAAGTGAATCTGTATAGAGGAAAAAATAATTGGGGGATTTGTATTAGGAAACAAATAGTACAAATGAAAAAGCAGAGGGAAAGTAAATCAGAACTATGTTGTCAAGCATGATAAATTTAACCTAATGAAAAATGCATATTTAATTATACAGTTGAAAGATACTGTGGACACGAAACACATATTTAGTTCACGTGAGATACCTTTCTCTTTGTGAATATAGAAGAAGGTCTTATTGTTTAATGATCAAAAGATATGACACGTGAGTTTCCTTTCATCCTTTGTTTTCTGTGAATTTTATCTATTTTTATTATTAGGGTTTTTTTAATCTTTTGCTGAAAGTAATTGGATTATAAGGAGAGACAGTATAGAAGTAGCACTTGTACTGTGTGATCACTGTCAGATATGAAGATGCTTGTCTAGATCACAACAATATTTAGGGAAAGAAGAATGTCATTTGATCAATACTAGTAAACTTTAATTATATCTCTGCAACTCCCCAGCTATTCACTTCATAAATCTAGTTAAAATTGAATAGGACAGAACAAGTACATCATGCAAGTTGTGGAGAAACAAGTTATTCTGTTGGATCTAACCCAAAAAGTCTTGAATCCCTTGTTTCATGTTGAGTCAGCACTTCAACTGGTCTTGTGTTAACTAGGACTACCAATATGGTTTAGGCCTAAATGCTGGACAGATTTACTGTGGCATATATTTGTCTGAACTATTGTTAGCAGCTTCTTGTGCATGAAAGCCTTTAGTAAAATAACAAAGCAAATCTATACATGGCTACTCAGAATTAAGCCTCCTGAGTTCTATGGTACCATATACAGGATTGTATAAACCTATTAACTGATGACATGATTCAAAAGGGGACATTCAGATAAAGTTAAAGTTTTTGGTACATGCCAATTGAAATAAATGTGTCTTAAAGATGGTTAGTTTAGGCTGATTATGCCCAGAATTGCTACTCATTAAAGCTAAAGCATTCCTCCATTGATATAACAAAACTTGTAATAGATACAACATACATGTTTGTCAGTGTTTTCTGCTCCCGTTGTCTTTTGAGAAGGGTGCTTCTTGCCTTAGTGGTTGCCAGAGTTCACCTACAGGGATTGCATCTTGTTTACTGCACAAGACTTTCCTGTTTCCTGTGGCTCCTGACATATTCAATCATGAAGTGCTGGGCCCACAAAGTGCCTCCTGGTATGTGTCTGTGTTATCTTCAAAGATTTCCTCTGGGTTCCATCACATCCTACTTGTGTAAGAGGTTTTATTTTCTAAATAAGTTGGTGCAGATGTTTGGAGTTTGGTATCATGAATAGACTGAGGACATCTAACTGTATCTCTCAGTTTACTGTCTGCTTGCCTGGTAATTTGCCATTGATGAGGTGTGGTGGGATAGGCATGTACATGGAAGTTGAAACCAAACAGTGCATTGTGCATGTGATGCATTGTGATGTTGCATTTGAAGATCAAACTGTTAGATCATCTAGTATCAGCTCTAACACAAGACTTTTCAATTCAATCAGTTTGCCACATGCTACAGAATGCATTGAGGACATGGTGGTAGAGGACTGGAACCAGACTTAGCTATTTTACAGTAGACTCACATAAATCATTAGGACCTAGGCCTTTTCTACACCTTACCTTATCCTGTCATCCTCTGGTCATGATCCTGGCAGGTCCTTTAGCAGGAAGGCAGCACAATGGAAACATTCCCCTCTTTACCCAATAGGGTCCCTGCAAAAAAGAAAAGAAAAGAAAAGAAAAAGGGTAAGGGACATGCCTCTTCCTTCTGCAGCACAGCTGGGCTCTTTCCCATACTGCTCTGGGCAGGAAGCATTTCCATTGTACTTCCTGACCTTCTGTACGGCTGGGAAGGATGGGAGCATTGCATGATCAGGGGTCATTGATGGAGAAACTCAATGATTTACCCCATGATTGCACTGGCTGCCAACAGGAGAAGGGGGGGGACCATGATGATGTCATGTAAAAGTGTTACCGTGGTCCTGCTTCTCTCACATAGCCATGCCAGGATGCAGCTGTCTTGCAGAAAGGACCTTAGCATGCTAATAAGTTGCAGTGGGTCTGCTAATACATCTATTTGTCTATCCATTTGCTTTATAATATGCATCAGAAATGTCCAAAGTGATGCAGTCTATTGTACCACCTTATTTGCTGCTTGTACAGGCAACACACACATATTGAACCAGCACAGAAATATGTGTAGCAGATACTTGTTGTATGGGTCCCATCTTGTAGTACCAGAAATGGACAAAATTAAAGGCACTCTATAACTAAGTGAGCACACTTGTGCTTTCACCAATCCCTTCTTCATTCCTAATGTACCAATAGAGATTATGGGCGGGTGGGTCAGATGTAGGTCAAAACCTGGCTCCCAAGTTTTCTTATTTATGCTGTGGTCATAGTTAGAGTACAAAATGCACATGCTTTATCTCTGAGTTAGTACATTGACATTATATTTACCACCCAATTTAGACTCAATGAGATTGCATGGACTTTTATGATTCATCATTTAGGCCATTTCTGCACAAGGACACTCTCCTGAATCATCCCATAGATGGAGCTTTTCCGTCAATGATATACCCTGTGATTGCACCGGCTGGGGATGTGAGAATGGTGGGACCATGACAACATCATGTGGAAGTGTCCTCGTGGTCCCACTCCATTGGCATCCCCATGCCAGACGGGTGCTATTCTGTGGAAAGGGGCTTAGGCTGTAATCAACTCCTTCCTTTCCTAGGATTTGTTGTAAGCCCAGTTATGTATGCAGACTAGATAATGCATCTCAGAAAAGACATATAGGATCCAGACAGCAGGAGGTTAGGAGAAGAAGCTTACATAAATTTCACAACAGCATCTTCTATTTTGGCAATTTGGTTCACAGGGACTTCTGTTCACATCACCCATACAAATTAGAGCATGAATGCTCCAGTTGTGGTGGCCCTCATTCATTCTGGAAGTGCCAATAAAGAAAGGCCCATTAAGCTAACAATAAAGACCAGCACTTAGAGCGCAAGGAGCTTGACAGTCACTTCCTCAAGATGCCAGGTCCAATTTAACCACACTATTTTCATATTACATGTCTGCTATGAAATTTCAGATGCCCATAATATATGTGATGGGTTTAAGTTCAGCTTTAGTGTTGTTCTGAAGATTTTCCACCTCACACTTGATGGTAATTCAAAACCAGTTAAGCATTTGCACAGTTAGAAAGTAGACTGACAGAGAAGTTCCTGAGGGAAGAGATTGTCATATACTGTGCCTTAGACACGGAACTGCTGAAAGGTAACATTACCTTTGCTTTCTTCTAATTCACACCAAGCATTTTGATGTTCTGGGCTTCTCACTTCTGCATGGACCAAATAGCCCAGCGGGGTGTTTGGCCCCTTGCTTTGCTTTTGGAAGGTTCGGTGCACTGTCCACCATACCTGCTTATGTATACAAATGGATATTATTTAACAATGTTGCCTTGTCACAAATGAACTAAGAAAAGTCACTCCACAAGAGTTACAGGAGCAAGTTGGTTATCTTAATTTTGCATGCCCCTTCTGCTTTGTTTTGGTGATGCCAGGATGAGGTTGCACAAATTCCATCATAGACTCAGGGTTATAGCTGATACAAGGGCCAACACAGAGGTTAAGAGTAAGTTTTCTCTCCATTTCAATGGAGTTTCAGAGGATCTTCACATGCCAGTTTTCTTTACATGGAAATGATGCCAGAGTTTGTTCTGGTGTCAGGCATGTGAGGTAGCTCTTGGAATTTTTCCAAATGTGGAGACAGTTTGGTTATGGGCTGCTGAATTCACAATTTATCCGTCCTTTCTTGGTTACCATATGACTCTAGTCAGTGTCATTAATTTCTAGATCTCCTCATGTCACGTGCCTGGTCCAAGTCTTCATGGTTAGAGTTCTCCAGTATAATGTTCTATTCATTGTGAATCATACAGCTGGTGTAAGTTATTGTTCACCATCAGATGGAGCATTTTCATCAGCTGGCTCTGACAGTCTAGTCAGTATCACAGAAGATTTTAGCAGGTCTGTAATCATTTGATGGAGTGAGGCCATGAGGGATGTTGCTGGTGTGGACCTTTTCTGCCAACACTTGGAGCACTTCAGACAGCTTGCTCTCAATGCAGGCTCCAGTCCTGTCCTGATGCCCCTGGACCTGTGGAGCCTTGGAGTGGTGAGATTATCTGAGACATTGCCTTTAGCTCTGTGTACTGCTATCAGAAGGCCAGGAAGGAATTTGAGTTTTTTAGTTTCATAGAATCCTAAAGTTGGAAAAGACCATGAGGACCACTGAATCCAACCCTTTGCCATGGAGGAATGCACAATCAAAGCACTTCCAACAGATGGCCATCCAGCTTCTGCCTGAAAATCTCCAAAGAAGAAGACTCCACCACACTCCAAGATAGCATATTTCACTGTTACCCTGTATTGTGGGGGTCCCGGGAGGGACGCCCAAATAACCAAATAAAGACACAAGATGGGGAAATTAACTCGAGCACTCTCTTAAGCTAACAAGAGGCAGGGTAACTTAGCTGGGATCTTTTACCCTATGTATACAGCGCCAGGTCAGAAGAGCAGTCAGACAGCTTTTAAAAGTAACAAAAATGATAGCTTTATTAAAGGACAAACAATGAATAAGACACCACATGCATACACCTAACTAGAAATAGAAAAGAGAGTTTCGGGGTAAAATGGGTGATACAACACCTTATCTCATAGTCCTGGAGAGAGGCGGTGGTTGCAGGGGAGGAAACTCAGCGTGGCTTGCTGAGGGGAGTTCTTCAGACAAACCGACAGCAAGGCGGGATGGAAATCCAAAGTAGTCAGAGGGGCGAGGCAGACTCGGTTATTGGGAACTGAGGGGAAAACTTCACTGGACAGAGCGGCAGCAAGGCTAGATGGAAGTCCAGGGTGATCCGAGGGGTGCTCAGAATCGGGGGGGGGTTATAGAGTGGATTATACCTACAGGCCATGCCATGCTCGGTGAGAACAAAGGAAGTTTGGAGCAGGACAAAGGCATTGGAAAAGGTCAGGTTTTACATGATGAACTTAGCGCTCGACGACAATAGTATAGCCAGTATGCAAATGGCTTAGCATTGAGAGAGTGCCGGCTCTCGGCCGAGCGTCTTTGTGTAAAGCCACGCTTAAGCAAGATGTGACTGCAAGAAGATGGTCCCTGAAGCAACGGAGAGGCATTAATCTGTCTGCCTAAATGGGGATTGGAATGTCCAACCATTAACGGCCACGCCTGTTTACGTGCTTGTCCGATGGCCTTTGCAAACACGTGGAGCAGGGTGGCAGAGAAAGGTCAAGTGAAGGCCAAATAAGTTTGATATCAAGGGATATCTGGTGCTATCACCGGGCATGTCAGAACTGTGGTAACACCACTGTTGACTGGTTTCATCATCAGGAATTTCTTCCTAATATTTAGATGGAATCTCTTTTCCTGTAGCTTGAATCCATTATTCTTTGTCCAAGTCTATTCGGAGCAGCAGAAAACAAGTGTATGACATCGCTTCAAATATTTAAACATGGCTATCATGTCACCTCTTAACCTTCTCTTCTCCATGCTAAACATACCCTGCTCCCTGAGCCTCCTCACAGGACATTTCAACTTTCAACAATTTGTCTGTAAAAGCTGTATTGTTCGGACATTAATTCATCAATTCATTTAATTCTACAGTGTTCTTGCTCAAGTTTCAGAAGATCTTGATACATCACCCATTTTTCTTTCACCATCATCTCTTTCCTATGAAAAGCCTCTTGAGATGACATCCACGTAAGTGTTTTGATGCACAACCTCGGTTTGAATCCTTTCCATATTCTTAACAAACCTTTTCTCACATAGTGATTATTAAATTCTCTGTTCACTTTAGCTTTGTCATACCCAAATATCAGTTTGTGTGCTTTTAGATCCAATATTCTTTTGAAATCTACCATGATTCACAAATATCTTCATATTATAGATGGAATAAATTTGAGTTTCAGAGGAATGTGGGAGAAAGTGAAAACAGCTTTCTCAATCTTAATTAGCCCATCAATCCCTCTATATGGATTTCTATCTTCCAAATGTCTTTGGTATGTGTGTTTCTCCCTCTTTGTCTTGCTGTTATGTCATATTGTTATTCATGTTTCCACAGAACTGGAGGCTTGCTATCATTATTATAATTTTTTTAAAAAAGGAAAAAAGATCCAATCCCACTGATTACTGATCAAATTATGAAGTACATTAGCAAACTTTATACCAATTGCCTCATTGAGAAATTAGCTGGAGCAAGAAGAAGAGGCTATCACTTTTTAACTTCTATATTAATTCATTGGTCAGAATTTTAGCAATATTAGTTCCTGTCTTCCCAAATGGACAAATAGGTCTCTATCACGCCTCTAGTATGCTGACTGTGCTCTTGTCTCTGAAGAATATTGGTCTAATGCACCTTTTAAGAACTCTGGTCTCTTACTACAAAAATAAACTGCTGAGTATTAACCATGCTGAGCTTAAGGTCTTAGTTTTTACTAGGAAGAGGATTAAATGTAGATGGCAAATCAATGTGTATCCCATTGAATGGGCTATAGCCTATAGATACTAGGGTAATACTCCAATTCATCCAGTTCCAGAAGTCCACAAATCAAAAATGCCACAGGGAATGCTTAGAGCAGTACAAAGGCACTGCTTCATTTTTTTTTCTCCCAAAGGGGCCATTGTAATCATTCATTTATGCAGGTATTTACAGTGAAGTTACAGCCTAGATATTGTGTGGTTCTTGGCTTTGCGTCTCTGACAGCAGTGCTCCCTTTTGAAATCTGTGAAACTAAAATTCTGACAGCTATATCTGGAGTTGTGTGACCAGCGTAATCTTCTGCCTAGAGACAGGGCATTCACAGATTTATATGATAAACTCTGATTGAATTTGATTTTTTCCTTCTGTGGGTTTGACCACACTGAATCTAACCTATGTCTTTCAGAAAAAACAAAAAGGGGCTTATTCACACTGTATGATTATAGGACTTTGTTCCCACTTGGAACTGCCAAGGTTCCCTCCTGTGGAGTCATAGAATCATAGAATCATAGAAACCTAGAGTTGGAAGAGACCACACAGGCCATCCAGTCCAACACAGGCCATGCAGGAACACCCTCAAAGCAATCCCGACAGATGGCCATCAAGCCTCTGCTTAAAAACCTCCAAGGAAGGAGACTCCACTACACTCTGAGGCAGCAGATTCCATTGCCGGACAGCCCTGACTGTCAGGAAGTTCTTCCTGAGGTTCAGGTGGAATCTCCTTTCCTGCAGCTTGAATCCATTGCTCCTTGTCCTGGTCTCTGGAGCAGCAGGAAACAAGCCCTCTCCTTCCTCTACGTGGCATCCCTTCAAATATTTAAACATGGTTATCATGTCCCCTCTTAACCTTCTCTTCTGCAGACTAAACATACCCAGCTCTCTAAGTCTATCCTCATAGGGCATGGCTTCCAGGCCTCTCACCATTTTGGTCGCCCTCCTCTGGACTTGCTCCAGCTTGTCAATATCCTTCTTGAATTGGGGTGCCCAGAACTGGACACAGTATTCAAGATGGGGTCTAACCAAAGCAGAGTAGAGTGGCACCAGTACCTCCCTCGATCTAGACACCATACTCCTATTGATGCAACCGAGAATTGCATTGGCTTTCTTGGCTGCCACATCACACTGCTGACTCATGTTCAGCTTGTGGTCTATGAAGACTCCTTGATCCCTTTCACACGCACTGCTATCCAGCCATGTGTCCCCCATCCTATATTTCTGTATTCCATTTTTTCTACCTAAGTGTAGGACACTTCTCTCTGTTGAATTTCATTTTGTTCATTTTGTTCGCCTTGGCCCAGCTCTCCAATCTATCCAGGTCATTTTGAATTTTGATCCTGTCCTCTGGCGTATTAGCAACTCCTCCCAATTTGATATCATCTTCAGATTTGATGAGCATGCCCTCTATTCCTTCATCCAAGTCATTGATAAAAATGTTGAACAGCACTGGGCCCAGGGCAGAACCCTGTGGCACCCCGCTAGTCACTTCTCTCCAGGATGAAAAGCAGCCATTCATGATCACCCTTTGGGTTCGGTTGGTCAACCAATTACAAATCCAACTAACAGTAGCCCTGTCCAGCCCACATTTTACTAGCTTCTTTGCAAGAATGTCATGGGGAACTTTGTCAAAGGCCTTACTGAAATCAAGGTATGCTACATCCACAGCATTCCCTTCATCTATCAAGCTAGTAACTCTGTCATAAAAAGAGATAAGATTAGTCTGGCATGACTTATTTTTGAGAAATCCATGTTGACTTCTCGTGATTACCGCGTTGCTTTCTAAATGATTAGAAACTGACTGCTTAATGATCTGCTCCAGGATCTTTCTGGGTACTGATGTCAGGCTGACTGGGCGATAATTCTTCGGGTCCTCTTTTTTTCCCTTCTTGAAGATGGGGATAACATTTGCTCTCTTCCAGCCTGCTGGAACTTCTCCTGTCCTCCAAGATTTCTCAAAGATTATAGCAAGCGGTTCGGAAATGACCTCTGCCAGCTCTTTTAATATCTTAGGATGCAATTCATCTGGCCCTGGAGACTTGAATTCATCCAGTGTGGCCAGGTATTCCTGTATCACCTGTCTACCTATTATGTGCCTCATTTCCTCTGCTTCCTCACCTGCTCCCCAACCGCCAGGTTGAGTGCTGGGGTTTGTGGTTTGGAGAGGCATTAAGGAGTTCTCTAGCAGAGGATTCTAAATACCCCTCCCTAAACTGCAGGTCTCAGGATTCCATTGGACACTGCCATGACAGTACAATTGGAATAAGAGTGCTGTATCAGTGTGATGTGAAAGGGCCCCAAGGACACTAAATGAGAATGTAGAGAATCTTGTATTTACTCCAGATGCTTTTAGAAATTTTGGTTATAGTGAAACTAAAGCTATTGTCCAATAGTAGATTTGGGAGATAGAATTTCAAAATCTCTTAAGTATTGCCACAGTGCACCCTAATTTCAAGGATAACAGAGTGTCATTGGTGCCCACAAATTACTTGGCAAGCCTGTCCATTGAGGAGGGTCCCTCATAAAACCTAGGATCATGCCCTTCAAAGAGGAGGAAGTGGAAATATTTGGATGTATTTTATTACCTTTACTGTCGGGATGCTATCTATATATGTTAATGGGATATTTAGTATGTAGCATGTAGTTGAAGTAGCTGAGAACTGTTAGGTAAACAGTGCCTGGCATGGGAAAGGAATGCACTGATAACAGCCTCCAGATTCCCAGGGATTTCTGATGGGGGAGGGGCCTCAGAGGATATTAAGCTCAAATGCTTTTGCTTTCCTTCAGTCTTTGCACTAAAGTTATTACATGTACTTCACTCCAAATAAACAGTACTTTTATGTATTGTACTGTTTGTGCATGAATTCTGTTCCTGACAGAGTGCAAAGACTCACAATCTAACTCTGCAAAATGTTACAAGACATTGAAGAAGACCCACAGCAGGAAGGAGCTGCTGGAGCTACTGCGACTGGAAGCTTGGAACAAGCTGAGGGGGCTGAAGTAGTCCCAACTTTTACATTGGATGTCCGAGCGAAGGTGCTCCCAGTGAACTCCATGGCCACTCCTGCCTCTGGACAAACCTGGGTCTGGGAGGAATGTCTCAACATGATGAGATGACAATGGCGTCATGCCACCCAATGGGACACTACAGGAAGCAAGGCCTATTTAATGGAATAATTTTTGGCTAAAAAAGAGGAAGTGGAGGAAATGTGCATTGAGATGGCAAAACTGCATGCTCAGCTAGCTGACTGGAGGAGTCTATGCCCCAACTGGGCAGGATTCAGCAGCCAAATGCCGCAGCAGCGGCAGTGGTCCTGCAGAGGGGGCCCCTTCCTCAACCAGGGCCCAGACCCTTCCAAGAGATGAAAGCTATTTATGACAGAGATGGAGCGACCCTCAACTACTTCCTTAATGTCACCTCCAACTACGTGGCAGACTATGGCAACGGCTTTAATGATGATGCAGCCAGAGTGAGATACCTGAACCAGCATCTGAGAGGCTTTGGACTCCCTAACCATGAAACTCCCACAGATACAACTGAACCTAAGCAACAAATACTATTATCCCCAGACACACTTGGACTTGAGGTGACCACAAGTGCACAAACACATGTCTGGTCTTCCATCCTTGACTTTCAACTCTGACCTGCTCACTTCTCTGAAAGCCAGCTGCACTGGAGACGAATGGCTGAAATCGCACCCTACCCTAGTGACCTGGAAGGATGGCATTTCCTTGGTCGGCTCCAAATTGTATGCGCCTCCCCAATGTAGACCCAAAATTCTCAAAAGGCACCACAACCTTAAATCTGCAGGTCACTTTGGCTTTCTCAAAACTCTACATGCTGTCAAGCGACAGTTCTACTGGCCCGCACTTCACAAGAATGTTCAAGACTATATTAATAATTGTGCCACACAGAAAGATGAGAACCTACATCAAAGAGTTACAGATATTTTGGATCCATATATAGGACAAAAAAGAGGAAGATTTGAACTTCAAATTGATAAGGTCTTCAGGATTGAATCAGCGGTGGCGAAGTGGAAAGACCTCCCTCACGACATAGTGGTTTATTTCAAAAGGGAAAAGGCCCAGGATTTAATTATGGAGCAAAATTACAAAGAAAACTTAATTGTTGATGAGACTGAAATTAGAATTTTCAAAAATGTACCGGCAAGTGTGCTGAGATCTAGAAGAGAATATATATTTCTAACTAAGAATTTCCAGTCTCTAAACATAAGATACAGATGGGAACTGCCTGAGGGACTCTCTTTCTTTTATGATGGTAAGAAACAAAAGATAACTTCGGTTCAACAAGCTTTAGAATTTCAAGAAAAACAATTAAAAACTGATTCTAAGGAAACATGAGCTGATACTAAGAAGAAATCAGAGAAGACACAAGAACCTAAACAAAAAGGACTGGCAGTAACAGAAGAATCAAGTATAAAGTCTGAAGAAGAGTTGGAATTGGCAGAACCAGAGGAAAAAAAGAAAAAAGGGAAGTAGAGATAAAGAACAAGAGAAAATGAAGATTATTTTGTGGAATGTACATGGAATCAATTCACAGGCAAAGAGAAGGCAGATTTTCCATCATTTAAAAAGATTAAGACCTCAGATTACAATTTTACAAAAGACTCATCTTAAGTTGAATCAAGAAAAATATTTGTACTATTGAAAACTAGGAAAATGTTTTATGTCCTCATATTTGAAGAAAAAAAGGGGAGTAGTAATATATGTTGAAAAAAGCATTGAAGCCAAGGAAATTTTTAAAGACAATGAAGGGAGAATGCTGGGAGTGGACATTCAAAAGAATGGGAAAAAGATCCTATTGGTTGGAATTTACACCCCAAATGAAAATAAGACAGAATACTATAAGAAATCGTGGGGGAAAGTATCAATATATGAATATGAGGACTGGATTCTCATGGGAGACTGGAACAGAGTTCAAGATGATAACTTAGATAAATCAGCTTTAAAAAACTAAGAAAGAACAAGTAAAGAAAGGGAAATTACCACACAGTTTCTCTGAAATGTGCAAAGAATCAACTGTTATAGATGCTTGGAAAAACATTCACCCGAATGTAAAGGATTTTACTTTTTTCTCTGAAGTTCACAAAACTTGGTCCCAAATTGATATGATCTTGATTTCAAAACATCTGCTAACAGAAGTAAAACAAATGGAAATATTACCTAAAGTAAAATCTGATAACCATCCAGTGATGTTACAATTGAAGGACAAGAATAAACAGTTTCAGTGACGATTAAATGATAGTTTGCTGAACGATGAGGAAATTATCAAGAAAGTGAAAGAAGCTTTGAATTTCTACTTCGAAGAGAATACTAAGGATGGAACAAGGATGAAAACTTTATGGGATGCATCGAAAGCAGTAATAAGAGATTTTTTCATCCAGCAATGACAAATTCAAAATAGGGCCCTTTCCTCACAGCATTTGCCATGTGAAAGGTCGCCTGGAGCATTGCATGATTGTGAGGAGTGATCTGCATGATGCACTAACAATCATGCGACGCTCCAGGGGCCAGCAGGCACCAATTGCACCTCTTTTCATTTTTGACTGGAAGCCAAAAATGGTGCGCGATCACACATTGCTCCCGGGCCCCACGTGCACTTATCTGGCGTGCGGAGCCTCCAGACCCATGCTGGTCACACTTCCTGCCCCAGCGCAGCCTGGGAAACTCCCAGGATGCACTGTGGAAGGAAGAGGCGGGGCTCTTGTGCAAGCAGGCAGCTCGTGCGAAGCTGAAGCAGCAAGGACACAAGAGCCTCTCACTGGAGGCTTCTTGCCCGATCCCTGCACCCCAGTGCCGGAAAAAGGCAAGGTGTGGAAAGGGCCTAAGAAAAGGTGAGAAAGATACCAAAAGAGAAAGTTA
Organism: Ctenosaura bakeri; assembly: GCA_948474755.1. NCBI lineage: Eukaryota > Metazoa > Chordata > Lepidosauria > Squamata > Iguanidae > Ctenosaura > Ctenosaura bakeri. Next base: position 630,275 of record CAOLHI010000074.1, on the reverse strand, counting down.
CTGAAAAAACTCCAAGAAAAGGAAAAGGAACTCAAGGCAAATCCATCTCAAGCATCATTACAACAGGGGATCAAAAAAATACAGAAAGAAATGGAATTAATTACAACTGAAGAGATAGAGAAAAAGATGAAACATATGAAACTGACCCACTTCAAACAAGCAAATAAAATTGGAAAATGGTTAGCATGTAAACTTAAGAAGGGGATGGAAAGGAATCTGATTTTAGAATTACAAGATGACAAAAAGGTGATCACATAACATGATAAAATAAAACAGAAGTTTGAAGAATATTATACTAAACTATTTCAAGAAAAAACACACCCTTCAACAATATGGAAAATACTTGTTTGGATATTTTGAGAAAATAAATATATGGAAAGCATCAGTGGAAGCACAAAATCAATTGAATAAACCAATAACAATAAATGAGGTAGAAGAAGCTATAAGAGATTTAAAAGTTGATAAGACTCCAGGACCAGATGGTTTCACAGCTCTATATTACAAGAAATTCATAAAAGAATTGATCCAACCAATACATGCAACTATGGCAGAAATAAAGAAGCAAGGAAAACTGGAATCCTGGGGTGAGTCAAATATCGTATTGATTCCTAAAGAGGGGAAAGATAAAAGAGAAGTCAAAAACTATAGATTATCAACTTCCTGTTGAATATAGATTACAAAATTTTTGCAGCAGTATTAGCAAAGCAGATGAGACAAATATTACAGGATAAGATCCAAAAAGGTCAAACAGGCTTCTTACTTGGCAGACTTATGAGAAATAATGTAAGAATATTACTTGATGCAATTGAGTATTATGATAAGAATCCAGGCAAGATAGTAGCAATGCAGAAAAAGCATTTGATAATGTTTCTTGGACATTTATAAACAAGGTTATTGAGAGAATACGATCTTGGAGAAGATTTCTGTGAATGGATAGAGATGATTTACCAAGATCAATCTGCAAGATTACTATTAAATGGAGACATTTCAATGAGCTTTCCTATACATAAAGGGGTAAGACAAAGATGCCCGCTGTCACCATTAATATTTATTGCAGTTTTGGAAGTATCACTAAATATAATAAATGAGGACTCACAGATAAAAGGCTTGAAAATAAAAGAAAAGGAACTGAAATTAAGAGCCTTTGCAGATGATGTTATTATCTTCTTAGAGGACCCAAAAGACTCAATCCAAAAGTTGCTAGAAATTTTGCAAGGTTTTGTACAAATGAAAGGATATAAGATTAACAAGGAAAAGACAATGGTAATGGCACTAAATATGTCAAAAAAAGAACAAGCTGAGCTGGGGAAAATGCCAGCATGTCAGTTAACTAAGAAAACAAACTACTTGGGGATTTTTATAACAAAGAAGAAACAAGAATTATTTGGTCAAAGTTACCAAAAGACATGGAAAGATATAAGAAGTGATATGGAGAAATAGAATAAACTAGATCTATTCTTTCTGGGAAGAATCAATGCTTTTAAAATGTCTTTATTACCCCAACTCATGTTCCTTTTTCAAAATTTACCAATAATAGGAAGAGAAAAATATTTAAAGAATAGAAGAAAGATCTTCAAAAATTTATTTGGCAGGGAAAAAAGCCAAGAATAAGATTTAAAATATTACAGGATACAAAAGAGAGAGGAGGATTTGATTTATCATTGTTGAAAATATATAATTGTCAAGGTCAGAGACCTGGGCAGCGAGCCAGCCCAGAGAAGAGAGCGTGAGAGCCAACAAAGTTCAGCCAGGAGGAGACAAGCAAGCACTTTACACAAGGGAGTTCATTTACCAGAGCGTCAAGCGAAAGCCATAGACAGAGTTCCAAAAGCCAAGGGTCAAGAGATCAATTCAAGGTAGTAGGAGCCAGGTGCTGAGAGCAAGGAACGGACAAGAGGAGGGCTTGAAAGAAGTTTGCCACAAGCAAAGGAAAGCTTCCAGACAGGTAGTTATATAGCCCAAGACACAGGTATGGCTAGTCACAGCTTCTTGATCAAGGTAGCCTCCCTTTGCTCAGCTCTATTGAGTCTCTGACCTGTTTGTGGGCTGATTGGCACAGGCTCCAAACTTCATCTTCAGAATCAGATCCCTGTTGCCCTAAAGGAGTAGGCAGAGGAACATCCAAGCCTGCTTGGTCCATGGCAGCAGGGGAGCTCTTGAGCTTCAGGACTTAGAGCCACAGGAACCAACAGCTGTTGCTCGTCATCAGCAGCTCTGACAGGGGCTTCAGTTATCACAATTATTATGCCTGTTGTTTAGATTGGATAAAAGATTGGATTATTTTAGAGAAATCATCAATAAAAGGATTGGAAGAATTGGATAATAGATTCAGATGGCATGGTTATCTGTGTTATAATAAGGTAGCAGTGAATTAAGAATTTAACAATCATTGCATCTGGAAAAAATTATTAAAGATTTGGTTAAAAATAAAGCAGAAATATATAAAACTCCCAATTTGGACATCACCTCAAGAAGCTGTTACCCTGATTTCTTCGGTCCCAGGAGGGACACCTCAATGTGCTCACAATGGGGAATGGGAATTAGCAAGAGCACTGCTAGCAATATAAGAGGCAGGGCAACCTATCGAGATCTTGAACCCAATGTCTATGGGGTTAGGCCGAGTCAAGAAGCAAACAGAAGTAAATAATAATTGTTTTCTTTATTGATGTACAACACAGTCAAACATGTGTATGCAAACACACTCACACAGACCTATTGAAATAAAGGTAGGAATTGGATAGAGGGTTTTAAGATGAGGTTTTGCATGGGAAATACTACACCTGTCCTGAAGCCAGGGTAGTCTGAAGAAAAGTCCGTAGGAGTGAAGATTCTCAGCATGAGGAGCTGAGGGGAAGGCTCGCTGAACGAAGCAACAGCAAGGTGGGATGGAAGCCAGGAGCGATCCAAAGGAGCGCTCAAAATCAGGGGGTCTTATAGGGGAAAATGTGCCCATAGGCTAGTCCATTCCCGGGGATAACAATGGGTTTCAGGTGGGAGACAAAGCCTCCGAAAGGTCAGCATTTTGCATGATTGAGTTATGACAGAGTTGTCAATAGAGTAGCCAGTATGCAAGCGCGGAGTGCTCGACAGTTGAGTATTCGGCTCATCAAGCTGCCTGCACGGGGCAGGGAGTCTTTTGTAAACAGCGTGCATACATAATGTGATCTTAAAAGGTTACTTGCCTTGAGGTCTCCTAAAGCGGCAGTCTGGCTATTATTGGCCTGCCTGGATCAGCTATTTTTGGCCATGCCTGTGTGCGTGCTGTCCGGGGCCCTCGCAAGCACGTGGAAAGGAATGGGTGAAGAAGGCCAAATTACTGATATCAAATGATATCTAATATCCCACTAGTCCGGGCCAGAAACTACAGTAACAAGTGTTCAAAATCACCCCAACAAAACAAGGAAAATTATTAACATATCAAGACATGCTGAAATGGGATGGCAATAAAAGTAGAATGAAAACAGCAGAAGAACTGAGAGATGATGGACATGAATTAAACTGGTTTTATAATGGATCAAAAACTATATGGTTCTGGGAGAAAATAAAATGAATTAGAGTTACTGTTGAAAGAGAATCACAAGAAGAGACTCTCCAAATTTTACAAATTGTTATTGAAGAGAGAATTGGAACCAGATATAATAAAAGACACGATGGTTAGATGGGCTCAAAATGTGAGGCATCCAAATAAATTAGAAGATTGGGAAAGAGTGTGGAAAGCAGACATAAAATTTACACCAAATTTAAATTGAAGAGAAAATTTTTATAAGATGCTACATAGATGGTATATGACCCCAGAAAGACTTCAAAAAATAACTAAAAATGGGGATGTGAAGTGTTGGAAATGTGATGAAAAGGTGGGTTCTTTCTTTCATATGTGGTGAACTTGTCAGATGGCAAGGAAATTTTGGAAGGGGATATGTGATGAAATTCAAAGAATTTGTAATGTGAATTTTGAAATGACACCAGACTTTTACTTATTAAATATGATAGGTCAAAATAGGGAGGTTAGAAGACACCAGAAGATACTATTGTATTTGATGATGGCAGCAAGAATAACATATGCTCAACACTGGAAAGAAAAGAAAGAAATCAATCTAGAAGAATGGAAATTAAAGGTACTGGATATGGTAGAGACTGAAAAATTAGCAAACTCTTTGGAAAAAAAACCTATACAGAACTTTGAAGGGGAATGGAAAGTGGTAATGGAATGGTTAAAAATATAAACTTATTAGAGGATGGATTAGCACTTTTTTGGTCTTTATAAAAAAGTGGAAGATAAGATATAACTTAACTGGGGAAGAAAAACATGGAAGTGGAAAGGGGGAATTTTGTTATTTTATATGTGTAAAATTTAAATAAAATTCTTTCTAATAAAAAATAATTGTGCCACATGGAACACCTGCAAAACTAGGAACTCTAAAGTGCATGGACTTTTGAAACCACTCCCAACTTGTTCTAAGCCATGGGACATCATTTCTTGGGACTTCATCATAGGTCTACCCAACAGCCAGGGCTGCCACGTCATCTGGGTGGTCACAGCCCGATTTTCCAAGCAATCTCACTTCATTCCTCTTAAGAAAGTTCCCATGGCAGAAAAACTGGCCCAATTGTTCATCTCTCATGTTTGGTGTCTGCATGGGACCCCTCCTGTATCATATCTGATACAGAGAACCAATATTCACTTCCAAGTTCTGAGCTTCTTTCCTAATATCCGTTGACATCAACCAAAAGCTCAGCAGTAGCTATCATCCGCAAACTGACAGACAAACCAAACACATCAATTAATCTCTTGAACAATACCTTCACTGTTTTATTAACTCCAGCCAATACAATTGGGTTTCCTTCCTACCATTTGCCAAATTTGCCTGCAACTCTGCAAGGCATGCCTCCACTGGAAAATCCCCCTTTGAAGTTGTCTACAGGACTGAACTTAAACAATTTTCCCCTATCGCTCCTACTGAGGCATACCCCCTCCCAATTCTTGAATCCAGCAAATTTTTGGCAGCTGGGACTCTGTCCACTCTCCCATTCAATCTTCCAAAGCTTCCCACAAATGCTTCACTGACAGGAAAAGACAGCAAAACTCCATCTACAAGCTTGGGGCCTTGGATTCCTGTCTACCAAAAACTTAAGTTTTGAAGGTCTGTCTAAGAAGCTTGCTCCTAAATTTATTGGCCCCTTCCCTATCAAAAAAGCCATAAATGACATGACTTTTGAACTCATTGCCTGCTAAATATAAACTCATTCACCCTGTTTTTCATTGCAGCTTACTGAAACTGTCCCCTGCTTCGAACTCCTCTCAGACTGATTCTGGCCTCCCAGAAGTATCACCTATGATTCATCTCTAACTTGAGACTCCCCAGTTCTTTCTTTCAGAGCTCACTATAAACATTGCTCTGTAAATTTTGATATTAAATCCATCAACTGCCTGGTTCCATTTTGGTTCAGCTGGAGCTTCTCTCATTTATGCTTTCTCAAATGTTCCTCAGTGCCTGACATATCCAGAGATGTTTTTCCTAATGCCACAATCAAATGTATATGTTAAGACTTTCTATTTGGAAAACCTCTCTCTGACTGCTTAGTTGGCTCTGTACATTGAACAGTCAGCATCCCAGACAAAGCTATCTTGGAAGTCTTGCATGGGGTGTAGATACCAGGGGAAGGCAGGTGATGGCATTGAGTTTCCAAATAAGAATTCTGTTCCACATAAAATTTTCCTTTTATTCGCAAATTTCTAGCAATGCAGAGAGAAAGAGAAAGAGCGAGAAAGATTCAAAGCTATTCACACCTAAAAAACATATTTGGTGCGTACTTTGGTAATTTTACCTACTACTTTTCTTGAGATTCCTAAACTGTATTTCTAAATACATAATTGAAGTTTTAAGTTACTGCAATGTTAGACCTTTGGGGAACGAAAGAAAATTTCATTATGGTGGAGTAGAATTCTTATTTTGGGGGCAATGCCCTTATAATGTTCACCTTGTAGTTATACCCCTGGTTCTTGGATTTATTTTCAACTTCGTACCTGGTGACTAATTTTTGCTGCCCAGACTGCATTTGTTATCACGGTTATGATATGTGGGGTGAGAGCACTAGATATCCTTTTGATATCAAATAATTTGGCCTTTGCTTGATCTTTCTCTGCCACCCTACTCCACGTGTTTGCAGAGGCCCACCGGACAAGCATGTATTGGGCGTGGCCGTTAATGGTTGTACATTCCAAAACCTCATTCAGGCAGGCAACTTAAGCCTCTCCGACACTTTAGGGAAAAACCTCCCTGCAAACCGGCTTTGCTCGGTGCGTATCTTCACAAAGTCGCATGGCCAAGAGCCGAGCCATTATTTTATATCGGGCCATCAGCGTACTGGCCATACTATTGTCATCCAGCGTTAAGCACATCATGCAAAACCTGACCTTTTCCAACTCCCTTGTCCAGCTCCAAATTTCCTTTGTTCTCACCGAGCATAGCATAGTCTGTAGGTAAAATCCACCCTATAAAAAGTCCCCACTTTCGGGACTTCTTCGGATCACCCTGGACTTCCACCCTGCTTTGCTGCCGCTCTGTCCAGTGAAGTTTTCCCCTCAGTTCCCAATAACTGAGTCTGCCTCTCTTTTTGGAACCTCCTCTTCTCTCCAGGACTATGAGATGAGGTGTCGTATTACCCATTCCCCAAAGCTCTCCATTTCTATTTCTAGTTAGCTGTGTGCATGTGGTGTCTTTTAGGTTGTTTGCTCTCAATAAATGTTATTTTTGTTACTTTGAAACCTTGTCTGGCTACGTTCTCTGATCCTAGCTAAAGTTACCCTGCCTCTCGTTAGCTAAAGAGAGTGTTCGAGCTTAATTTCCCCATCTTGTGTTTTTATTTGGTTATTTGGGCGCCCCTCCCGGGACCCCCAACTTACAGGGTAACACACTATATTTCTTTGTGTTATTGGGGTGATGAACACAACACCATCTACTTTTGCATCAGAAGGCAAAATCACACTTCACAAGCCCAGCTTTATCTGACTCCAATAATAGATTTTCCACTACCAAATAACACTTCCTTGGAGACAAAGCCTCTGCAACATAGGATATCAGTTAATTCCTGAAGGAACAGGTTCCGAAGATGAGATAATTTCCTTCTTCCTTAGAATGATGCCTCCTTCCATGAGACCCTCATCTTCCATGACACAGAGAGCTATCACTCTGAGATGCTGATGCTGCTTAACTCACAAAATGCTTAACTTGTCTGTCTGTGTGACTTTTTCTGTTCATGTTTTTTCACCGTATATGAGATGCTTTATCAGCTGGAGGTATCTGCTACACCGGGACTGACGGAACTGGGCTCCCATACAAACTTACCTTACTTTTATGTTTTTAAACTTTTGCTGCAGTCAGTTTGATAAATAAGCCCTCTCTTTAAAAATTGTTCCTGTGTACCTTCAAATCATTTCCATTACAGCAACCCTAAGTCACCTTATCATGGGGTTTTCTTGGCAAGATTTGTACAGAGGTGTTTGCCTTCCTTTGCAGCTGAGAGAGTGACTTGCCCAAAGTCATCCAGTGGGATTCCATGGCCATGTGATGATTTGAACCCTGCTATTCAGAATCACAATCCAATGCTCAAACTACTACAACACAGTGGCTGTCCCTTAAATATAAGGGTGTATGAATCAACTACAGGGCTACACCAGACTCTGCCAAGGGGAAATGTAAAGGGGGATTTAGGTCTGTTGAACCCTTCCCCCCACAGATGAATTGTGTTGGGGGAGTGGGATATGACATATTTCACCCACCCACAAATCTGGATGCATGTGTAGGATTTTTTTTAAAAAAAGCCTGATTGTGGGACTGTGACATGAACTGCTACTGAGCTCTGTGTGTGAAAACTTCACAGTGCTGTTTAATAAGCTCTGTTCTTTAGCGGCACATTCCGGTGGGTCAAGAGGGTCAAGCATGATTTGCGAGCTCTGGCTGGTGCGACAAGTCAGAGCCAGCCACAGAGGCACTCAAAGACCGCATTACCCATGGATGGCCTTATGAAGTTGTGTTGCCCCCACACACCCAAAAGAAGATTGATGGTTCATGATCTCTGTTTGAGATGCCTCTATTGTAGCCTGTCTTCAGTTCCAGCTCACATATCTCACCCCTGGGCCACAAGATGGTATAATTGATGTTCAGCATGCCTCACGGGGTTAAAAGATTAATGTTCCACAAAGGTATCAAGCAAGCTGTGGGTTTTAGGAGTTCGGCTGAGATCTGTTGTATTACCTTTCACTAAGATGTACAAAAAGTAAATCGTGCAAGAGAATGTAATATTGAGAGCCATTTCAAAGAGGATTGCATGGAGTTATTTAAACTGTGTTACGTCTGGTATTATAAATGATTAATATAGTGTTGTATATTTGGCTGTTGAAAAAAAGAACAGTATCATATAGCATACACTACTAGAAGAACAGCAAAAAAGATAGAAGTAAGCATGATCTAGTAGGTGTGTGTGTGTGTGTGTACACACACACACACACACACCTACTAGATCATGCTAACTTATATATATTAGATCAGTCTGGGAAGCAGTAGTTCAGCAGTATTCTTTTTATGTGCCTTTGGGCATGCCATCATTACCAGCTTCAGCTGTGATAGGGGAACAACAGCGACTGATTACTACAATGAACATGAAGATATACAAAATGCAGATGATAAAGCATTTGGTGCTTTAAATTGTTTTATGAGAAACACCTATCTAATCCCCATCTTTCTAGCATTTTCTCAAATTCCAGTGCAGTCCTTCCCACCTTAGTGAATTCCAGAACTCAGATCCTGTTGATGCACTACTACAAGTGCAGCAATGCCGGTGTAGGTAGTGGTAACAGGAAGAGGAAAAAAGCTGCAGGTGCCAGAACCTATGAAGGAAATAAGGCATTGGAAGAAGAGGCTACTCAGAGCCAGCAAATTTTTGCATGCCATTGTTTGACTCATTGACTAAATGACTGATTGATTTAATGATTTCAACTAACTAACTAACCAACTAGCCCATTAACAGGCAAACAATCAATCAATCCACCTTTCCCCCAAGATAGGCCCCTTCTCTTGCTTGTACTGTCTGATCTTGGAAAATAATGCCGCTACGCATGGATTTCTGCAGGATGCTGGCCCAAGTGTTTTGAACAGCAGTTCCCATCATTCATACCCATTGGCCAGGATGGCTAAGTCTGATTTGTGCTGCAGTCCAAAGACTCTAGATGGTATTGAGCTTGGGATGTTTCCTATAGTATGATGAAAAAATGCAACCTGGTGGCCAAACCTGGGAACCATTCTCACCACATATTACAAATTCCACTTTAAGTGCCAAGGTTGTGTCCCTTGGGTATGCCATTTGGTGAAGCACAAGAGGAGCTCCTTGGCTGAGTATTTTAAATGCCTCTCCCTCAACTGCCAATTCTAGGATTCCTTGAGATGTTGGCATGGTGAAGAAAGTAGAATATAATGCTATAATTGTGTGATGTGAATGGATCTGAGGTCTTGAGCCCAGATGCAAATTAGTAAGAGACAGAACTAATTTAGATCCCCATCTTGATGTTTTTGAGCATTGTCCCTTTTTTTTTGTCATAGAAAAGTGAATGGTTGCTATCCATTCCTATGAGGTCATGGTAAGCACTGCACTTGGGAACAATATTGATGGTGGAGAGAGAGAGGAAGCAGAATGTAGTGTATGTGGTGTGTTATGTGTGGGCCTCAGTGCTCAAACATATATGGATGGATGTGTGTGCTTGTACAGTGTGTGTGTGTGTGTGAGAGAGAGAGAGAAAGAGAGAAGAAAGTGATGGAGAGATAAGAGGATATGGATGTATGAATGTTTTGGAATTCCTATCTTTAGGCTTTGATCCCAACTACTTTCCCTGCAAAGAAGGCAGACCTCCAGAAGGGAAAGGTTCTATCCCTTTGTAGTAGATGAATTTGAAGAAGAGAATATGCCTTTGTTGCCATATAAATGCTCTCTTCTCAGTGAACATTCTGTCAAGGACACTATCAACAATGACATATAAAAGGTAATTATGGGCTTTGTATGGAGAACTGTGTAACGTTAAACATCAAAATGTGAATGAATGTACCAGGAGAGAGCAAGTGACTATTTCTTATCTGATTTAAGAGTGAAAAGTTACGCTGAAGAATAAAACTTGTTAATTAAGACCTTCAGTTTTTGAATGATGCTTAAAAATTCTCTCACTGAAGTTGGAAATTAAGTTAATTGGGAGCAGTTGGCATATTAGCATAAATGTCACAAGTGATGATACTGAAATGTTAAGAAATGGCTTGACCCTCAGAAGACATTGTGATTAAAATTGCAGTTCTCTTGATGTAGGAACAACAGTAGACGTCACCCTTGTGGCCTCGCTCGTTGGGGAACCTCTCAAGGGAAAATCTGCCCTTGATTTCAGTTGAATTTGTGTGTAGCAACAATTGTGTAAAAAAAATGAAAACAGATTTCTGTGGTACTCTTCCTCTGTGATTCTCAAATAATTATGGACATATTAGTATAGCTCCTTCATACTCTACATTCAGTAGTATCCCATCAGTCTGCTTTCCACAGCACAAAGATAAATTGCAAAAGTGAAGCATGCATTCTCAGACACTCAGTGGTACCTGGTGATCATATGTTGGGGAGACAGGATAGCCCATAGCTTTAGACGTGTGATCAGTGCATGCTTGGAGACTATCTGCATTCCAATGTTCCACAATAATACTAATACTAATGATAGAATATAAATGGGACAGGAATGTATAAAAAGCTACAGTAAAATAGCATTATTGAGTTGCTATTCAATAACATTAAAAATTCCATGGGAAGTATCATATAGAAATACGATTTTTCAAAATAGCTGGTCTGTCATATAAAGTAGTTTAATGTCATAATGTCCATGACAAATTGTCTTTAGCAAGTAAAAGGACAAAGAAAGTGTGTAAACTTTCACCAGAATTACCATCATGCATTGGAGTTCCCGGCATCAGTTTTGAAGTCCTACCTCTCATAAAAATGACACATAAAAGAGTGAATATGATGTCAATCTTAATATTCTCACAGACAGTAAAACCAACGGATATATTATTAGGGCTGCCAAAGAGACTGTAATTAATCTGCAGACATAGCTTTGAAGCTTTGTGCTTTATTTCCACATTCCATACACAACTTTAGAATATAGACCCAGATACCTAAAAATGTGAATTTGCTTTTAACATGCCACTGCAACCACCATGCCTATAATTGTATGCTCAAGACAAATTAAATACCACCAATTTACCCTATGTTTTAGGATATGACTCTACTACTGATTATCTTAACTCCAGAGATCAATGTTAATGCCAATCCCATCTACTGTACTATTATGAACTGAGAAAGTTAAGCTATTAGATCTGATTCAGATGGATGGGCATCCTCCATGTGACTTCTTGAGGGAACTTGTGGGAGTCCCCTGGGATTGCATGGATATGGTAAGAAAAGAGACTTCAGTTATATTGTTGTTATTATGAAACTGGTAAGAACAGATACTACACTTGATCTTAATCAAAAGGCCGAGAAACTATTTGTTATTGTTGTTAGGTAAGTTTTATCAAAGATAGTTTCCAAGCCATTCCATCTCAAAATTGGCTGGGTATTTTCAGCTATGTTTTCAGGACAAACCAAAATTCCTTTGAAGGTATGAGAGGCAACCACAACTGCATTAAGATATGTTCTGAAGTGTGTGTTTGTATTAAGTTTTGGAAATGGCTGCTTTTTTTTACCTTTCACTGGAGATGGCCATTATAGTGGAAAGCTCTGTTGAATAGCTACAGTATTTAATATCTACGGAATATTTAAAATAGCCTAGAAGTTGAGTGGAAATATGGTCCCTCATGACCTAGGAGGCATGGGGGGGAGTGTTGGAATAAGTGGAAACAAAATTGTGCCCTAGGATCTCTAATGCCCACAAAAATGTCCTACAGTTTGCATGCAGTCTGCAGCCCAAACATTCCTGACCTCCCCTTTTTTTCATTAAAATGAATCTTTCATAGGCTAATTGCCTTTGCCATGTTCATTCCTTTGCCATATTGAGTCCCTGTATGATTTTGCATCCCATAAACATTCATTGTGTCTCCTTTCTCATTCTTCCTTCCTGTCTCTTCTAACTGTCTCACCTGGGAACTTACTCAGTTTCTGCACTAACAGGCAAAGGCAGGAGAGAACATTCCTTAAAGGTGTTAATGACCTACAAGCTTTTCAAGAATGTACCTACTTAAGAGAGGAAAAGGCAGGAGGGGGAAGAAGGTGTACTGTTTCCTCTAGGTGAGCTAGAGTGATCAAAGGATATAATAGAGTTTTTGTTACTATATACAAAGAATGTAGTAGAGAGCTTAACCTTTACTTTTGATGCCATGTATTTTTTTTAATGACATGTCAACTCTGAATGCTAACAGACTTTTCTAGTAGGGATTATGAGGGATGGGGACGAATCTCTTTGTTTTTGTTTTGTAAGGACATGACTTCAGAAACCAAAGGAAGAAAAAGAAAATGGCATTACACAGACTGACAAGCTTTGCCCAACTTTTGGTGAAATTCAGTGGCAACTCATGATCATGGTCTTGTCAACTTTGAGAGTGTCTTTGCCAGTCCTTGATTCCCAACAATATTATCTATGTCTGGTTAGAGGAAAGTGACAACTCCAGTATTAGTGGTCTTGGCACATATAGAGATTGTATCAAACATACACACAGAGAGATTTAATTCTATCAACATTGTTTCAGTTTCTTTTGAAACTCCTAAGTTGTCCCACTTGAGAATCAACAACTTCACCATTCTCAGAGTACGGGGATTTTTTTTTAATTCCAATGTCCAGAATCCCCAGAGTGTTTTATGGAGCAACTACACATGACAGCAGCAGTAATCCATCCAGCTGAGCCTGAAAAATAAGCACTGTTAATTAAATATTTATATTTATATAAATAAATATGTATATATACATTTATTTTTCACTTTAGATGTTTTATACTTATATTACTGGTTATGTTATAGTTTTTATATTTATATTATTCATCTTTTTTGTTCTTATTTTTAATTTTATAATAAAAAAATTTTTTAAAGAAAAAATAAACATGGTTATTAAGTGTTGATAGGGGGAAGAATGCTAAAGTTATATGTGACTCATGAAATTAATAATAGTGGGGCACCTCCTCCCACCATTTCAGGGTAAGCTAAGGCACTAGATCCCATCTGATCTTGGAAGCTAAGCAGAGTCATCTCTGGTTAGTATCTGAGTGGGAAGTCATCAAGGAATACCACGTATTATAGGCTGTATTTCAGAGGAATGAACTGGCAAAAAAACCTCTGAGTATTCCATGCCTAAGAAAACTCAATTAAATTTGTAGTTTGCCATACATCAACAGGCTACTTTAAAGTTCATACACACTAACTGCTTAGTCCTTGAGATGCCAATGATTGAGCCTATGGGAGGGAAAAGCCAAACTCTGGCCCTTTCCGCACCAGGCAATTAGAACGGGGCAGTGTGTCCTCTCAGGGAGGTCGTCTGCACCTTGGAGCGGACTAGGAGCAGACTACTTACCGGGGATCTGCACCTCAGTTTGCTCCAAAACGACCCAAAGTGGTCCTCCAGTGTGTTTTCTAAAGACCGCAAAAAACAGGTCTTTATTTTCCTGGAACGTGCCATTGCCTTCCTGCTCCCTTGTGCAGGTTCGCAGGCTCGCACCAATGCGAGCCTGCGATCTGTGGAGGGCGGCCTTTAGGTGTGGTGAGCTTCAGAGGTTGGTTGGAACCCACAACCAACTGGAAGCCACCATTTTGGAAGCTGGAAGCCGCCATTTTGGAAGCCGGAGCAGTGTGAATCTACAGACCTCGCACTCTCAGATTCACCCTGGACCAAGGAGGAGCCCTGTGGAAGGGCTTCAGGGACAGTCTATGTTGCTTCTGACCCCAGAAGAAGCAGTAGGTAATGGCACGGAGTGATTCCCTTACCTCGTGCAGAAAGGGCCTCTTTTCAGCTCTGCATCCTTTTTGTTTGGAAAGTAGTTTCATTTCAGTTTTGATCCCAGAAGGTTACATTCAGTTTTGGAGGTCCACTAGGAGAAAAATATCTGTGGAGAACATAGATTCAGAGATGAAGAGGAATCATATTGGTAGGATTTGATTGTTTCTTTCCTTTCATATTCTATGTTCCAATCAGCCACTGCTTTTATCATTAGGATTTTACTGATGGATATATAATTATAAAAATAAACAAGACTAAAAGGAACTGATGGGACTGAGTACATAGCAGTAGCTAATGTGTTGGATTTGGGGATGGAGAATCTTTCACCTCAAACTTCCCCTCTTGTATGGAACTCATTATGTGACCTTGAGCAAATTATTGGCTCTCAGTATAATTTCTCTCATGGCTGATTTTTGACAAATGGTTTGCAAAGTTGGAAATGGAAAATTGCTTAGGCCCACCCCCCATTACCAATATTTTAATATGAGTACAAGGTGGAACGAATGGAAAATGAGAAATTCTTTTCATGAATATTTCAGATAGTAATATTTTTTTTCTTTCAGCAATGTTTTGGTACAGAACTTTGATAGTCAGAGTGTGGGCAGAACTGCTGCCCACATTCTCCATTGGCTTTCTATGCCTTTATGGACCCAGATCCGATGATGTAAATACTGCTATGAAGTCATTATGTTTATGAACGATTGCCTGGTAGTGTCCAAATGAGTATTTTCTAAGAAGAATAGGGCAGTTAAGAACAACACATGATGGCTATATTCACTGTGATGATCTTGTAACATTTGTATATTATCTACCATTCTTCAAGTTGGGAGTGCAAAACCTCCATGAAAATTGCCCTACTCTTATTATACTTTTTGATTTCCTTCAAAATATGTCAAACATTTCACTTGAGGATAAATTCCCCTGCCCCCAACATGTCTTGAATTTTATTTATTTATAAAAGTATGTTAGAGAACATTTAATGTCTGTCCTTCTGCCTGCATAGTAAGGAATAATGTTCTGAGGTCAGGGACTATGAAACATTTTGAGGGTGCAAGATATCAAACATGGTGCCTTTCTCATCCACATATATTAGCTCCATACCATCCAGAAAATCTCATTATTTATAACCAGTACCCTTGATTATACAGTACTTTCCTGCTCCTACCAGCTGCACTTTTCTCCTGCCTATGCACAAGGAATTTTGATACTAGTAGTTCCTAGGCAGTACCTAAGAATCCATGTCATAAAGGAATGTACCAATTTTTCTGTCTCAAAAAACTGATGCCTCCTAATTCAACTGAAGCAGCACCCTGTCACTTTTAGAGATGGGCCACCTGAGTCAGGACCTTCTTGCTTGGGATGTTACTTCCTTTGTTCTAAGCCCACTCCTTTGATTGGTTGAAATAATTTACACAAGGCCTAGATAACAGATAAAGGGAAACAGGTTTTCATAATACACTTAAGCATGACCTACAGTTTATAATAAATTGCTTCACACAGGTCTCAGCAGATCCTTGGATCTGGTAAACTGTACCCTCCCTTGAGTATCTACTGGGGTGTAGCTACAGGCAGACAAAATGAAAATGCCACCCCCACTAAAAGGGAACCCTGCTCTACCCCATGAATTTTCCTTCAGTCTTCAAACTTTCAGCATTATAGTAGATTAAACTTTCAGTTGAGTAGTTAGCAATGCAGTTCAGGCATCCAAAGAAAAGGGGAAGGCAAAATTAACAAGAAAATTGAACACAGCAAGCATAAACACTCTAAGTATGAATTCAGTGTTTCTCTCTCTGCAATTTGGGGACTTAAAAGAAACTTTCAAGATGCGGCAAAATTCTTATTTGGAGAGGCAATGACCTCATTTTGCCCCCACATAGCTATACCTCTGATATGTCTGAGGTCTGCTAGTTTTTAAAAATATAACTTTCAGAAGTATTTGGGTACATGGAAGAACCCAGGATCTGATCTGAATTGCTTAACCTATATCTACATTTTCACTGTATCTTTTCTTTTAAAGGCATTTCAGGATATCCAGTACTGTATTTTAATTTCAGTGGAGATATCAAATGAAAAAGCCTTCAATACAGTGGTCAAGTTTAAAGCAGCATTGTTATCTTTATTTTTTAAAAATGTATATTGCAAGTAAACCTGGGTGGAAAAGATCACTCTTCATTTGCAAGGTTTCTGGCAACTGCTTTCATTGGTAAAACTAAGCAAATGAGCTTTAAATTATGCTATATGTGTCTATATGGCAGGTTCACAGACAATATAGCAAAACAATATTCCCTTGGAGAAAATGTCCTTGCATAAACTATGCCACAGGGTTACTGTGATTAGACAGCCCTTTTCCTTGGAAGACGAAATGGTTTTGCTTATGGAAATACAGATAACTAGACTTCTTATAGCAAATCAAATTAACTGTCTGTAATGCCCTTATTTTTGTCCAAATATGATTATTCACTCTAATTTTTTCTATTTTTTGTTGTTGTTGCTGGGGCATGAATTCCACAGATAACATGAGCATATTTTCCCCATTCTTCAAACAATTAAACTCTAAACAGTCAAACTGAGCTTCCATTTACTTTTGACAGGATAGGACATGCCAATTAAAGCCACATGCTGTATATAAGACTGGAAGAGTAAACAGTGCTGCTTTGTTTATTTAGAGTTATAAATGTGTCCCTCATCTTTTGTAGCCTGATGAAACTGCAGACATTGTCCCACCACCCTTAAAGGGATTACATCCTGTCAGTTCTCTGACAGCCATTTCATCAGATTGCAGAGCAGAAGGAGAGAAAAGGAGCAGGGCTAGTTCACTGCCTCTGTTGAAGAGCCACCTGTCTTTTATCTGTTTTCAGTCGTTACCTTGCTAACAGCCATTCTATCAAACTACTTGGACTATTCCTGCTTAACCTGATATTGACTATGATCATTTCCGCACTACCGTGTTAAAGTGCTGCTATTCTACTATCAACCTCCTATGGAATTCTGGGGTTTGTAGTTTAGGGAAGGGCACTTCAAATTCTCAGCCAAAGAGCTCTTTGGTCTAAGTAAACTACAAACCCCAGAATTCCACAGGGCGTTGAAAGTGGAATAGCAACACTTTAACACTGTAGTGCGGAAATGGCCTATGACTTTGTAAGACAGAGGCGAGAATTGTGTGGCTGCACAAATGTCATTGGACTGCTGCTCCCAGGATTCCTCACCATTGACTGTAGTATCAAGGGCTACTGGGAGTTGTAGTTCACCAAATATGAGCCTGCCGAACTTCTGAAGTGTTTTGGGGAAGGCTTTTTTTTCTGTCCTGCCACCATCAGAGGGCAATTCAGTGAGGACAAGGGAGAGAGCCTATTTGGTGGCAGCTCCCAACTTGTGGAATATCCTCCCATGGGAAGCTTGGTTGGCCTATTTACTCTCTTTCTCCTGGCAGGTAAAGGCTTTTAATTAGACTGGCCTTTGACATTTTAGCTATTGTGACAGAAACATCCTTTTAATGGGCATTTTTAGAAAACTTTTTTTCCATGTTTCAATGTGTTTTCAATGGTTGCAATCTGATTTTTTTAATGGAAATATTTATTTAATGGTTTTTAAACTTTTGTATCAAGTAGGATTTTTGAGTGTGCTCTGTTCCTGATTTGATAAAAGCTGCCATGGGTCCTGTCCTAGAAGAAATAAAATAAAATTAAATTAAAAATAAGAAATAAAATAAAATATAAAAATAAAATAAATCTGGAGAATGATACAATTCTCTCTCCAACTTTAAGAACTATGTCTCAATTTGCTTTCCCCTTCTTCTTTGCCATACCCTTTCCTTGTATGTCATGTAGGGAATGTTTAAGGCTAAATTACATGTTACATTAACTACATAGTGCACATTAAAACTTGCATTTTTTTCTAAAGTGGATTCAGGCCACTGCATGGAGATAGGCAAACTTTAAGCCCCCCTCCACTTGTATTTCATTTAAATATCCTCTCCTTCAAAAGATGAAAAATCCATTGCTGCCTACAGTGTTTTCTTTTCTTTTCTTTTTTCTTTTTTAAAACTACTATAAGCTTACTATTCATTGCAGAACAGATTATTCTTTTGATTTGTCTTAATTCTACTAACAATTTTTAAATTGGATAACTCCCAACTTCTAATATGATGAGACAAAGGTGAAAGATTTCTCTCTGTCTACACCTTACTATTCACACTTTCATAAGTTTCAATGATGTCCCTAGGTGGTAGAATTCGAAGACATAGCTGTCTGGCTCAGTATGCAAAGGGATATTGTAGCACCTTTGAGATCGAGGCCACTTCTGCACTAGACTGTTATAGTGCTATTATTCCACTTCCTTTGAGGCTCTTCCCTAAACTGCATACTCCAGGAATAACAGTCTAGTGTGGCAATGGCTTAAATGAGAGAAAGAAGGGTGTAGCATAAGCTGTTTTATACTGCATCTACTTCATCAGATGCATCAGATGCATGGATTGAAGTGCACACAACCTGCTCATTCATTGGTAGAAATGTCTATCCATAGGCACATTACTTCATGCATCTGATGAAGAAGATTCAGTCTACAAAAGCTTGTTACAACCTTCTTTCTCTCAGTTAGTCTCAGAGGTGCTACATTACTCATTTGCATAATGATACCCCCAGCTAGTTGCATTTTTTTTTTTCATTAAGAGCCAGAGCGTTCTAAGGAAGGTGTTTCAAATCTCTGTCCATTCAAGCCTGGCTCTATCACTAGGGAAAATAAGGCAATTGTCTCTGGTAGCAGATAGTGGGAGGCACCAGTGGCAGTTCCTCAGCCATACATCTGACCCCCCTGAGTCCCTTCAGCTATTTCCTTTCTCCAGACTTTTTCCTTCCATGCATCCTCACCATGGCCTCAGTTGTGATAGCAGAATGCTATCCATTTTCCACTGCTGAAGTATAATTTGACTGCCAATTGAAGATGACAACAACAAAAAAAGGACAAAGACCTCTTCTACAAGATCTGAGAAATCAAAAGGAAATTTAAACCAAGAGCAGGGGTGCTCTACAACTAGCAGGAGAATACATGACATGACCAAAAAGAAATGAAAAGACAATGGAAACAATATGCAGAATTATATAAAAGAGATGAAAGGTCAACAGATTCATCTGAGGAAGATGAACTGCCAGTTTTAGAAAGTGAACGCAAAGGTGCACTTAGAGCACTTGGGAGAAAGAGATCCCCAGGAACAGATGACATATCAATAGAGCTACTTCAGTCTAAAGAGACAGAATCTACTCTAGTTCTGAGTAAAATCTGTCAAGAAATACAAAAAAAAAAAAAAAAAGAGAGAGAGAGAGAGAATGATCTACAGATTGGAAATGCTTAATATATATTCCAATCCTCAAGAAAGGGGCCACCAGGGATTGCAGTTACCACAGGACCACTGAATTAATTTCCCATACAAGTACAATCATGCTCAAAATTCTACAAGAAAGACTTCAACCATATATGGAGTGAGAATTGCCAGTTGTCCAGGCTGGGTTCAGGAAAGAAAGAGGCACTACGGATCATCTTGCAAAATGCATTGTATGATGCAGTACATCAAGGAATTTCAAAAGAAAATCAGCCTGAGCTTCACAGATTATAGGAAAGCCTTCAGTTGTCTCAATCATGAGAAACAATGAATTATTCCTAAAGAAAAGGCTGTATCACATTTGATTGTCCTGATGCATAAATTCTACACAAGAGAAGGGGCTACTTTTAGGACAGAATCTGGAGAAATACAATGCAATGGGAGTGTGGCAAGGCTGTATTTTATCACCTTATCTGTTTAACTTGTATGTTAAACATATACATAAAGCAGGATTAGACTTGGAGGAAGGAGGCATGAAAATCGTAGGAAGGAACATCAACAATTTAAGGTATGGAGATGACACCATACCACTAACAGAAAACAGAAAAGACTTGGAACAATTACTGAAGAAAGTCAAGGCAGAAAGTGCAAAGGCAGGTTTACAGTTGAACATTAAGAAAACAAAAGTAGTGACCATGGATGATTTATATAATCTTAAAGCAGACAATGAAGACATTGAACTAGTTCAAGATTTTCCATATCTTGGCTCAGTGATTAATCAGAATGGAGGCTGCAGTCAATAAATCAGAAGAAGACTAGGATTTGGAAGGGCAGCTATGAGGGAATTAGCAGTGGCGTAGCTAAAGCTTTTGCTGCCCAGGGGTAGTCCCTGAGTTTGCTGTCTGGAGGTGGTCCCTGAGTTTGCCACCCCTCTCAGGGGAGGGAGGACCTATCCAAAATACCAAACAAAAACTGCTCAATTGGCATTGAGTGATTGGGCTCTGGGCATTTGTGCTCAGAGGGGGTGCTCTGCACATGCTCAGAGCCACGCCAGCATTCATGAAGGGGTGAGCATCCTCTGTCTGTCTGTCTCTCTCTCCCCCTCCCTTCCTCCTTGGATGGTTGGCTGTGCTAGGCTCATCCCCAGTTTCGGAGGTGGGGGAGGAGATGGACACCTCTCCCCACCTCCTCGGGGCCTCTCCTCTCCTCCTTTTCTTCCTCCCTCCTTCTCTGCCTGACCTGGAGATCTGCCAGTGTCGGCACTGCTGCCTTGGCTGGAAACAGGTTTGACCCCAGAGGGAGAGAGGAAGAGGAGGGGAGGAGAGAGGGGAAGGATAGCCCCCTTTCCTGGGGTGGCATACCCCTCCAGTAGACCTCTCCAGGAAGCTCCAGTGCCCATCTAGTTGCTGGACATCTGCCAGTGTGTGGAGGGTGGTCCAGCACCACCCTCAAAAACATGCCGCCTGGGGCATCCCCTGCTCCCCCTTGGTACGCCACTAGAAATTAGACAAGATCCTCATGTGTAAAGATATATCACTGAATACTAATGTTAGGATTGTCCATGCCATCATATTTCCAATTTCTATGTATGGTTGTGAAAGCTGAAGAGTGAAGAAAGCTGATAAGAAGAAAATCAACTCCTTTGAAATGTGATGCTGGAGAAGAGTTTATCGGATACTCTAAAAGGTGAACTGGTCCTAGAGCAAATCAAGCCTGAACTCTCCCTAAAAACTAAGATATCTAAACTGAGGCTGCCATACTTTGGCCATATCATGAGAAGACATGACTCACAAGAAAAGACAATAATGCTTGGTAACATAGATGGCAGTAAGAAAAGAGGAAGACTGCATTACAGATGGATAGACTTATTCAAGGAAGACATATACCTCAATCTACAAGACCTGAGCAGAGTGGTTGATGATAGGGTGACTTGGACATCTCTCATCCAGAGGTCACCATAAGTTGAAGTCAACTTGACAGCAGTTAACAACAACAACTGAATTGGTTTCTCTACATGGAATGGAGGAGTGTGTGCATATACACAATTTTATCCTTTGACTCTGGCAGCAAAATATCATGATTCAGCCCAAAGTCATTTTGGTTGCTTCCTTTCATGTCATCTACATCTCCACAATTTCATTTTTGAGATGGAGTAGATGGAACTGTACAATACATTCAAAATGGGGCCACTTCAGAGGTTACACAACAGCATTATGATGCTTCACATTTTAATTTTTTGCCTCTTTGATAATGAAGCCTGAAACAATTAGTCTTCACTGGTCTGGCATAACTAGAGAAAGAGTGGACATTTCCACCTATTTATTGGATAGGTCACAACCAATTCGGGCTGACTCTGTGAGTGATTGTACATAGTCTTACATATAAAGCTGAGTCCCATCTGAATCAATGATAAAAGCATCTTTCTTTCTTTTTTTTTCCAGAAAAACTTCCTCATATGGGCTCCAGTCCTGCTGATGCAGTATGCTAGTGGATTCACTCTTTCCAGGGTTGTGCAACTGTAGCATGGGAAGACAAAAACATGGGCTTGAGTCCTATTGTTAGTTCCACCTGGAGTAGACCTACTGAATCAGTGACATTTACTTATGTGTTGACTCACCACTCTAGTGTGTTCTAGTAAGACTAAGCAATAAGGTTGAGGATAAAATTTGAGAGCTTTGAGTAGTCTGAACTATCCCTCCAATATTGTATTTCCATCATGAATTTCCTCCTACTGCCACTGCCTATATCAGCTCTAGGAAGACTCCAGCCACAGCCTGGATCAAAATATTTCAGAAAGTTTTTATTTTTGCTTCCAAGCTTCTCAATCAGGCCAGCAAGGAGGAGCAGTGATCAGTGGCAAGAACAAGTGGTTAATGTCTGAGTCTTCTTCTTTAATGGTGTCCTGCAGCTAGATGATTACTGGTGTTTATCTCATGCCAACTGTCATGGTTGCCTCTACTTTAAACAAGACCCAGGTGTCAGGAAAACAAATGCGTCTTGAATTAAGAAGTTTATCGTTCCTGATAAGAGCTCTTTTAACAGTGCCTTAACAACAGCCAGTGGTTAATAGTTAAGATAAGAACAAAATTATGTGCTTAACCTCTTTGCAGCAGCTGGTGTTATTTAGATTGCTGCTGTAAAACATCAGCACAACTGGAGGCCTTGGAAGTGATCTCAGTTCTGGTACAGGGCTTTGTTTTGATTTATTTGCAGGTGAAAGATGGATAGTAAAATATCAGCAAACATAATACAGCATGGAAGAGAAGGTACAGAGGTTTGGTGTACTTTAAAATGAGGGCCATTTCTTTTGCTGCACTCTCATTTTGGAACGTACTCCTGTGGGGGAGGAGATAGATGCTAATATTCTTGCTTGCCAGATATTTTGAAACAAAGGCTGAAATTTTAACACTGTATTAAAAGTTACTAGTTGCACTGACTGGAGTTGTCTTTTGCTAGTTTCATACTCTTTTTAAGGCTTTGATTGCCTTTTATGATCCTCAAATTTACATGTTGTCAGTGACCTAAATTCTACTGTTACTCCTGACTACAGTAGAGCCATTGAATCAATTGGATTTACCTACATGTTGATTCACTATTCATCAACTGATTCAGTGGGTCTATTTTAATTGGGACTAACTGTCAAGATTCCAGTTAGGAGTGGCAGTGATAGGGCAACCATTTTGCAGGCTTCCCATTGGGTTTCCATTAGTTGTTTGATTTATTATTAAGTGTTGAGAAGCCTCTCTTAGGCCCTTTCTGCACCTTACCCTGTTCCGGTGCTGGGTGCAGGGATTGTGTGAGCAGCCTCTGCCGAAAGGCTCTCCCTTCCCTGCTGCTGCAGCTCTGCACGAGCTGCCTGCCTGTGCGAAAGCCTGGCCTCTTCCTTCCACAGTGCAGCCTGGGACTTTCCCAGGCTGCACTGGGGCAGGAAGCACGACCGGCCCGGCTCCAGAAGTTCCGCATGCTGGGTAGGTGCATGCGGGGCCCAGGAGCAATGCGCGATCGCGCACCATTTTCAGCTTCAAGCCAAAAATGAAAAGGTGTGTGATTGGCCCCTGCTGGCCCCTGGAGTGTCACATGATTGTGAGTGCATCATGCAGTTCACTCTTCGCAATCACATGACGCTTCAGGCCCTCCAGGCCCTCCAGGCCTAAGACATGGACCTGCTAGGGCACATAGTTTTCCAGAGTCCTTAAAAACTTATGAGTCTCATTAAGGACCCTGAACAATACATATACACATGACTTTTGATCATGAATCATTTCAGAGTTTTAGTTGCCAAAATATGAGAAAGGCCTTAGACAGGCTGGCCATGAGGTCTACTGGTTGCAGCATATAGTGCCACTCCCCAGTATCATCCTCTTTGTCCCAATCTCTGTCTGTCTGTTTCTTGTCCTCTTTCACCATGTATTCCTTCCTTCTCCTAGTGACACTCATCACTTTTCTTCTCCCTTCCAAACATGGCTTCAATGATTTGCAAACACAGCTGGGATATGTTGAAGCTGTAGCTCATCACTGCTTATCATCATCATCATCATCATCATCATCATCATCATCATCATCATCTACTCCAAATATCTGCTGATTATTACTAATGTCATGATGGTGACAGTAGTGGTGGTGGTGATTATAGGGATAAGAGAGAATTCCAAAGCAAGGGAGGGAGAGAGATCACTGAAGTACAATGAAAAAATGGAGTTATCCATTAAACCTGCCTTGGGTGCTATGACAGGAGAAAGGTGGAGTTTAAATTCAATTCAATTAAAAGCAGAATTTGGAAAAGCTCCCTTTTTGCTTGGAAAAGTTCCTTGGTTGCACTGTAACTTCCAGGTATCAAATTAGTGCCTGTGAGAGTATTAAAAATAGAACTAGAAATTTTTTGTGGTTTTCTGTTCAAAGAAAAATTTAGACAAATTTTTGGTGTGTTGTCCTAAATAATGGAAATTTGTTAAAAACAGAGCTGGGAAAAATGTGAATTTTGGATTTTCTTTTCAAAAAAGAACTTTGAAAAATTTGGTTGGACTACATCTGTGAAGTGTTAATAGCAATGTTTGAAAACGTTTTAAAAATCAGGATGAGAAAAGTTTGCTTTTTCCCTTTTCAGTGCAGGGCTTGGAAAGCTTAATCTGTAACCAGATTTTTTTTCTGTTTGTTAGGTTTTATCTTTTTATTTATTTATTTGAATGATCTGTTCTGAGCAGCTGGAGTGATGATTTTAATGAATCATGGTTAATGACATAATCAAGGCCTCATCAACTACAATATCAGCAGCAGGACAGCAATGCTTAAACAAAACAAAACAAACTACAAAAGAAGATTGGAAAGAGAAACAGCAAAACTGGAATATATCCACAAACTCCAGTACATCAACAGTGGGTTGAACAGAGGCAATGGTTTCCTGGCACATTACATATATTACAACACTAGTTATTACCCTGGCTTAGAAGGGCTCCCTAGCCCAGTTTATCACATCTCCTTTCTGGTTTGCAGCCAGCATCACACTGCATTTCAATAACTTCTTCTACCATTCATATGGTTATCTAGTCACCTTGGCTTTAGGCCTTTGTTCCCCACTGGTTCCCGAGTGACCATCATTAAAACTGATCTTATCACTTCTTTATCATACCCAGAAGTTTTGCATTTGTATTGCTATTCACACGTACAACATGTTCACTCATAGCTATAAAGGTTTGGCCCTTGGCACTTCACTCCTTGCATCTGATGAAGTAGACTGTGAAAGCTTATGCTACCAACTTCTTTCAGTTAGTCTCAATGTGTTACAAGATCCCTTTGCAAACTAATCCAAACTAACATAATTATGTCTTTGAATTATATTGTCAGTTGTTCCACGACCTTACTAGGACCCATCCCCTGTGACTGCACCATAGAGATCTTACCTAGGTCTCAGGTTTGGACCTGAGCTCTCAGGGTATGAGATGCTTCTGTCCTGGCAACTCTGATTGTGGTGGATAGTTAAATCAAAATAGTATTGTGAAAAGAATAAATTCTAAGATAGTGTTTGTTAGTGTGATGAAGTTCTGGGGTGTGGCTATTTGAGGTGCCAGTGCAGCCTGGAAACAGATTGCTAGGCAATCAGAATAGCACCTTAGGGGTGAAATCCAGTCCAGTAGTGTGTGGGAGGGGCTTGTAGCTGAGAAAAAAGGTTATATAGAGCCTAGTACCTGTAGGTATGTTGCATATCTCTTTCTAAACAATTGACTATTTATATGTATCTTGTATCTTGTTTGTTCTTGTATACTGGTCTGTGACCGTAATAAAGTTGATTGATCATTCAAAGCCTATAGGTATTTTGATTCCTTCTTAGCAAGAAGCAAGGAATAGAGTCCCTTAGCCAGCCAGAAGCAAGGAGTAGAGTCTCTAGCCAGCCAGAGAATTTAACTCTTTTGGGAGGTTTAATTCTCAGTGGAAGCCTAGTGAGAGGTAGAAGAGTAATTGAATCCTAGTAGGATCTTTGTGACCTAGATTGGGGGTTAAGCCTTTGGTGGGAGTTTAGCTAAAATGCTGTGGTACAGTAATTGTGCCTATTGTGTAAATCTAAAGATATAATTGAATTATTTCTATGTAGTGAGTTAACGTTAATATTATCTAAAGAATGTAATGTTATGCTGACTGACTGAGTTGTATACAGTAACACAGAAAACACAATGCCATAGAATTATCAAATGGATCTAAATAAACACTGGAAATATTGGAAATAAACATTGGAAACCTTCACCCTTTTACACAAAGATGGTATTATGGGAAGAAGGAAGAGTGGTGTGATAAAGACAGGGGCCATTTCTGCACTAGACTGTTATAATGCTGTTATTTCACTTTCAACATCCTATGGAACATCTATTCAACATCCTGAGGTTTGCAGTTTTGGGAGGGGCCTCAAGGACCAAGGGTGCCTTATCAGATTGGGAACTATCATACCAGTCTGTGAGAAGTAAGGGCCTGCCACAGTTGGGTGCTTAACCTAAAAATGAAAAGTGTTTATTTTGTAGGCATTCTATACATATCCAATGTAGGGATAGAAATTCTCAGTTTTCTCACTTTCTAACAGATGTCAAGGACTCTCATGATCTTGCAGACCTCAGCTGCATGGGTGTGTTGGGAGGAAAACCCCCTGGAGGAAGCAGCACTACACCTCAAAAAGCATATTGCAGTAGAATATTACAATAGAGTAGGCTAATCTATATGTTCTATATGTTCAAAGGACTGGAGTAACTTCTCAATGAGAAAAGGATGAATGTTTGGGGCTATTTAACTGAGAAAGAACGATGAATAAGAGGAGACATAATAATGATTACAAATTTCATTTGTAATGTTGAAAAATAAAACATTTTCTCCTTTCAAATGTACCTATTGTCATCCACTGAAACTTCTTCACACAACATGGTTAAAATACACAGTCTGCTACCACAATGTATAGCAATAGCCACAATTATAAACCAATTTGAATACTTATCTCTCTTTTAAATATTTTGTGCTACAATACTTGCAGAAATCCTTTCATCAAAAGCAATAAAGACTTGAAGCAATGACAGCTGCCAATGAGGATTGCTTCAAAAGGAGATTAGACAAATTCATGAAGGACAAAACTATCAATGACTTCTAATTATGATGGCTATATATTATGTCCAGTATCAGAGCCAGAATTACAAGTAACAGGGTTAGGAGACTCCTGGTGCCGTCATATCCCACTTCTGAACTTCCCAGAGTCAGCCAATTTGTGAACAGATCAGTGCTTTTTTTTAGCTTGGAGAAAAGATGGTTAAGAGGGTAGGGGAAGGATTTGTTGATTCTGTGTACCTTCAAGTCATTTCTGATTTGTGGCAATCCTAAAACTTTTTTTTTTTTTTTTTTGCCAAGGTTGTTCAGAGGGGCTTGCACAAGGTTACACAGTAGGTTTCCATGTATAGAGTGTAAATTAATGTGTGGTGGAAAAACAGTGGATAGAACGAATTCTTCCTTCTCTTATAATTCTAGAACCTGAGGTCATCCAATGAAGTTGAGCAATGGGAGATGCAGGACAAACAAAAGGACACAGCACTTCACACATTGCATAGTTAGACTATGAAATTCTCTACCAAAAGATATACTGATGGTTGTCACTTTGGATTAGATAAATTCATGAAGTTTAATTCTATCCATAGTACTAGTCATGATGGTAATAAATTGCTTTCACTATCAAAAATGGTATGTCTTTGAATATAAGTTACTGGAGAAGATAATGCTATTACCCTCATGTTCTGCTTGTGAGGTTCTCATAGGCAGGTGGTTGATCAATGTGGGAGCAGTATACTAGACTAGATGGATCCTATTCTTGTGTACCTATGTGTACTTGCATCTATTTCCCAGGAGGAAGGGGTTCATGGAGTCCCTCTCCATCACAAGTAATAAATACAACACGGGAGGTATTATTCTGAGCAAGCTCTTCTGCTTGAAATGTTCATTTTGCATTGATTTCATTTGCTGCTCAGGCTCTGTCTTTTCTTGGACAGAGGGAATCTTGTGACATTGATCTACTTTGCCTAAAAGCCAAGATTGACTACTGAATTGGACGGCAAATGAAGAAAACTTGTGCACGGTGGAGGTAGCATAAAAAGAAAGCAAAATCCTTTTGACTAAAGGAACAAGTAATGCTTTAAAACAGTGCTACTCAAGGTGTGGTCTATGAACCAGTATAAGTCACTGATCTTGTGGCTGCCAGTCCCTGGTGGGTTTCCAGGAAAGAAAAGAATTTGTTGCCAGTGGGCATAAATATGGTACCAATCTCTGACATTCTGGGGCAAAAAAATGCCAGTTTCCCTCTTCAGAAAGCTTGAGATATACTGCTGTAAATCACCTCATTTCAAGAAGGATATTGACAAACTCGAATGTGTCTAGAGGAGGGTGACCAAAATGGTGAAAGGTCTGCAAGCCATGCCCTATGAGGAGTGGCTTAGGGAGCTGGGTCTGTTTAGTCTGCACAAGAGAAGGTTAAGAAGGGACATGATAGCCATGTTGAAATATTTGAAAGGATGTCATATCGATGAGGGAACATGGTTGTTTTCCACTGCTTCAGAAACTAGGACAAGGAGCATTGGATTCAAACTACAGGAGAAAAGATTCCACCTAAACCTCAGGAAGAACTTCCTAACAGTCAATGCTGTTTGGCAGTGGAATATGCTGCCTTGGAGTGTGGTGGTGTCTCCTTCTTTGGAGGTTTTTAAACAGAGGTTGGATGGCCATCCATTGGGAGTGCTTTTGATGTGTGTTCCGGCAAAGCAGGGGGTTGGACTAGGTGGCTCCTGTAGTCCCTTCCAACTCTATTATTCTATGATTCTATGTACAATACATTTTACTATTTAATGTAAAGCTAAATTTAAGCACAACATGACCAGCACAAACACCCAGCTTCTGTAAACAAAGAACTATTGAGGGAATGATGAAATCTTTCATGCACAGAGAGAAAAAGAAAGTGAGAGGAACTGTAAGAGTCAGAGATTGAATTGTTCATTCCATAACAACATAATGAAGCATGAATTAAGAATTGAGCCAAAGCAGGCGTAAAAATCTACAGAGCAAGCCATCTCTAATGCAGCACTTTAGCACAAATTTCAAAAATAAGCTAATTTCCCACGTAATAACTTGATTTTCTATATCCAGCTAGAGTAGCACAGTATTATGTGAATTTGTTTGTGTCACACTTCCAGCCCTTATAAAACTTTGCAGCAGCAAATATGGCACTCTCTGTTTTATGCTCATATCAGGCCTTTCAGTATCTGTATGTCCTGAAAGATGTGATGGTTAGTCAAAAGTCAACATGAAAATGTACTGAAAGGAGGCTTTTAATTTGGCCAAGTACCACCTCAAAAATTGTTTGTAATTGCTTTTAAACATAATTAAACCATTTTATGTTTTTAACCTGCACATGTTTTATTCCTTTTACTGTTATCCACCCTAGATCCTATTTTTGGAGGCCAAGGGGATAAAAGTCCAAGTAGTGTACACATATGCATGCATACCAACGTACTTGATAGAAAGCTTGGGACAAATTTCTTGCCCACCCATTTATGCATCCGTTTTGCCAATCATGTTACTGACAACTGGTTCTAGAGTTCAGCTCAGTCTCTAATTAAGCCCCATCAGGTATATACAAGACTTCTTGTGTCAAGCAAATGCCGAATATTCTTTGATCAAATATTTCTGATTTCTCTGGCATTGTTCCTCCCACCTTCCTGACCGTCCATACAGGCTGTCCTCCTCCTTTTTCAGTATGAAGCTATCAGGCCTGTTCACAATATCAAACTGATAATGTAGAACCATGTCAAACCTTGCTGGCAGAGGTGGCAGATGAATAATTGCTGCTGAACTAAGATGCCAACCTAGCTCACAGGAAGTGTCCTCCCAGAATATGCTGACATACTAGGAAAACTTGTCAGTTATTTCCTAGCATCCTCCTTCTTTTCTTTTACATACTGAATAAGAAGACTGCAGTATCCATTAGGCTTTTTTTGTTCTCTCTTACAATCACTCATAAGGAGCTGTCATGCACTGTGTTTCCAGCCCTTTCAAGCATCAGTAGTACTGCTGGTAGCTGAAACACATTGATTCTGGAAGACTGCTTACACTGTGCTGCTGAGTGACTATTAACTGTGGCAGGTCGACAGGATCTATTCCAACAGTACACCTGAGGGGGTCCACAGGAAACAGAAAAGGCTGAATGATGATTTTTTAAAAAAAAATCTCTCTTCCCTACTCCCAACCTCACCTCTCCTTTAACCAACTGCCAACAATTTGAAATTCAGTTTTCTCCCTTGTCTTCTAAAAAACTGGATTGGATGCTAGCAACCTGTTGCTCATTGTCTTGTCATTTACTTACTTACTTACTTACTTACTTACTTATTTAGGATAAACATAGTTTACACAGTATGCTATAGTGATTACAGTGCTTGATGAAGAGCAGGGAGA